>JAVGWX010000018.1:63378327-63885827 GCA_036924085.1 Ariolimax columbianus
CTATTCTGCCTCCAAGCGGCAGGCCCTAGAAACAGGCCGCACACGTAGGGATCGCGGTGGGAAGGCAAACTTGGTACTAAAAAATGCCAACTGATGTGTCAGGCCGAAATGTGCAGATATTTTACCCTAGCTGTAAACTACGGCACACAACACAACCTCCTTTCCAGGACAAACGTCGAAGAAGTTAAGGTCCTGCACAGGTCCTACACTTCCTCTCTTACTCAATCCATCATCTATGTCTTCTTCATCTACCCTTGACTTATATTATCCTATTGTATTATTTCTTCTCTCTGTGTCCTCATCTGCCGTGTTGACCTTAGTCTCACCTTCCTGCCCCAACTTCTGTGTCCTCATCTGCTATTTGTTCAATAGTTTCTTTTGAAAGCTTACCTGCTGATTATAATAATGATGACCTGCGTTTGTACGTCTACTTTTTCTTCGTCGTTTGGGCTTTGCAAGTAGCAGTATGTGGTCTGAAGAATGGAGTGAGCTGTGTCATAGTTTACAGCTTGACCGCGATATTTGCATATTTCAGTCCGACACATCCGACTTAACCTAACTTAAGATCTTTATGCTGGTTTAGAAGACTATGCAGAGTCTGTATACAACCAGTTTCTTTTACATTAACTTACTGAATTATTGAATGCATTAATTGACCCAGCCTTCACTATTTCCTAAGGCAAGGCATTCCAAACATTCACCACTCTCACATATTTTTGAGTACCCGGGTTGCCTTCCCTCCTCGATCCCTTCTCCTTAGCCAGTCTGCTCTGTTGCAGCCTGTTATCAAAGCATCACCACGTGGATGTGTAGAAAGGTCTTGGCAGCTATGGTTCGATGTCCTTGACGCTAGCAGTCTGTTTTGGGTCGCTAACAGCTGCAGCTCATGCACCGCTCCGCATCTTGATCCCAGATGAAGGCCATTCATTTGAGGCTATTCTAGTTTTGAAGAACGTTGTGCACCAATGGATGTGTCACTAAATCTTTGGGCCTCTGTGGAAGTTGGTTTTTTGTGTGATTTGTTTATATTTGATCTGTTTTTGTATGCAAAAATCATTTTTACCTTTTCTTCTCTGGTCAAAGCACTCTATTTCATAACTGGCACAGTCACACTTTGCTGGCACAGCCACAATTTGCTGGCACTGTGTTTTTGTCCTGGTGGGTCACTGTGTTTTTGTCCTGGTGGGTCACTTTGTTTTTGTCCTGGTGGGTCACTCTGTTTTTGTTCTGGAGGGTCACTGTGGTTTTGTCCTGGTGGGTCACTTTGTTTTTGTCCTGGCGGATCACTGTTTTTGTCCTGGTGGGTCACTGTGTTTTTGTCCTGGTGGATCACTTATAAGTGTTTTTGTCCTGGTGGGTCACTGTGTTTTTGTTCTAGTGGGTCACTGTGGTTTTGTTCTGGTGGGTCACTGTTTTTGTCCTGGTGGGTCACTGATAAGTGTTTTTGTGCAGGAGGGTCACTGTGTTTTTGTTCTAGTGGGTCACTGTGGTTTTGTTCTGGTGGATCACTGTGTTTTTGTTCTAGTGGGTCATTGTTTTTGTCCTGGTGAGTCACTGATAAGTGGTTTTGTTCTGGTGGATCACTGTGTTTTTGTCCTGATGGGTCACTGTTTTTGTCCTGGTGGGTCACTGATAAGTGTTTTTAACCATCCATCTGTTTATGTCTTGAATTGTTCGCCACCATTGCCAAACTGACCTAACAAACAATAAACTAACTTGCTTACCTAGCTGTACTGTCACGAATCAGCTCTGGTTGGAGGGGAAGCCCAGATTCAGGCGGCTCTCATCATAACCAACGAGAGCGACCAAGTTGTCCAGGTGGAGGAGTCCGACATCAACACCTGTAGCCGTGGCAACCACCTGACCATGAGTGTTAGTGTCCTGAACCAGGACCAGTGCAAGAACATGGCCGTGCTGATCAAACCAATACCAAAGTAAACTTGTCACAAGTCAAACTTGATATCAAACCAATACCAAAGTAAACTTGTCACAAGTCAAACTTGATATCAAACCAATACCAAAGTAAACTTGTCACAAGTCAAACTTGATATCAAACCAATACCAAAGTAAACTTGTCACAAGTCAAACTTGATATCAAACCAATACCAAAGTAAACTTGTCACAAGTCAAACTTGATATCAAACCAATACCAAAGTAAACTTGTCACAAGTCAAACTTAATTTTTGGCTATTTATATTTTTGGTTCACAGTGATGTCCTGTCATGATGACTGACAAATGAACAAACATGCTGACATTGTATTCGCACATAGGGACAGTCACATAAAGAAAGTCACACATCACATAAGGACAGTCACACATCACATAAGGACTGTCACACATGGACAGCCACATGTCACATAAGGACACTCAAACGTCACTTAAGGACAGTCACACAAAAACAGTGACACATCACATAAGGACAGTCACAGAAGAATAGTGACACATCACATAAGGACAGTCACACATCACATAAGGACAGTCACACATCACATAAGGACAGTCACATGTTACATAAGGACAGTCACATGTCACACAAGGACAATCACATATCAAACTGCATTTGGATGTTGTTTTCTTGTTCAGGCTATGTTGGGTTTCAGTTTTACTGCATTTCCTCACATATTTTGTTGTTGTTCTGTCATTAAACAGCCGTAACATGAATGATGAAACAGCTGTAACATGAATGATGAAACAGCCGTAACAATGTTTCACCAAAGATCTAGAATTCTGTCAAATCATTGGATGAGCACAGACTCGTTGTCCAGTTTGATAACAACAGATGAGAAACAGCATGCTACAGCTCAAGCTGGCAACTCAGCAATGTCTAATAGTTGATTTGACTGCAAGTTAGTCCACACAAGGATGGGGTCAGTGGTTGAACCACACAAGGATGGGGTCAGTGGTTGAACCATATAAGGATGGGCTCAGTGGTTGAACCATATAAGGATGGGGTCAGTGGTTGAACCACACAAGGATGGGGTCAGTGGTTGAACCATATAAGGATGGGCTCAGTGGTTGAACCACACAAGGATGGGGTAAATGGTTTAACCATATAAGGATGGGCTCAGTGGTTGAACCATATAAGGATGGGCTCAGTGGTTGAACCACACAAGGATGGGCTCAGTGGTTGAACCACACAAGAATGGGGTCAGTGGTTGAACCACATAAGGATGGGCTGAGTGGTTGAACCACACAAGAATGGGGTCAGTGCTTGAACCACACAGGGATGGGGTCAGTGGTTGAACCATATAAGGATGGGCTCAGTGGTTGAACCATATAAGGATGGGCTCAGTGGTTGAACCAAACAAGGATGGGGTCAGTGGTTGAACCATATAAGGATGGGCTCAGTGGTTGAACCATATAAGATGGGGTCAGTGGTTGAACCACACAAGGATGGGGTCAGTGGTTGAACCATATAAGGATGGGGTCAGTGGTTGAACCACACAAGGATGGGGTCAGTGGTTAAACCACACAAGGATGGGCTCAGTGGTTAAACCACACAAGGATGGGCTCAGTGGTTGAACCATATAAGGATGGGCTCAGTGGTTGAACCATATAAGGATGGAGTCATTGGTTGAACCATATAAGGATGGGCTCAGTGGTTGAACCACACAAGGATGGGGTCAGTGGGTGAACCATATAAGGATGGGTTCAGTGGTTGAACCATATAAGGATGGGCTCAGTGGTTGAACCATATAAGGATGTGCTCAGTGGTTGAACCATATAAGGATGCACTCAGTGGTTGAACCATATAAGGATGGGCTCAGTGGTTGAACCATATAAGGATGGGCTCAGTGGTTGAACCATATAAGGATGTGCTCAGTGGTTGAACCACACAAGGATGGGGTCAGTGGTTGAACCATATAAGGATGGGGTCAGTGGTTGAACCACACAAGGATGGGGTCAGTGGTTGAACCACACAAGGATGGGCTCAGTGGTTGAACCATATAAGATGGGGTCAGTGGTTGAACCATATAAGGATGGGGTCAGTGGTTGAACCACACAATGATGGGGTCAGTGGTTAAACCACACAAGGATGGGGTCAGTGGTTGAACCACATAAGGATGGGCTGAGTGGTTGAACCACACAAGAATGGGGTCAGTGGTTGAACCACACAGGGATGGGGTCAGTGGTTGAACCATATAAGGATGGGCTCAGTTGTTGAACCATATAAGGATGGGCTCAGTGGTTGAACCAAACAAGGATGGGGTCAGTGGTTGAACCATATAAGGATGTGCTCAGTGGTTGAACCATATAAGGATGTGCTCAGTGGTTGAACCACACAAGGATGGGGTCAGTGGTTGAACCATATAAGGATGGGCTCAGTGGTTGAACCATCAAGGATGGGCTCAGTGGTTGAACCATATAAGGATGGAGTCATTGGTTGAACCATATAAGGATGGGCTCAGTGGTTGAACCACACAAGGATGGGGTCAGTGGGTGAACCATATAAGGATGGGATCAGTGGTTGAACCATATAAGGATGGGCTCAGTGGTTGAACCATATAAGGATGTGCTCAGTAGTTGAACCATATAAGGATGCATTCAGTGGTTGAACCATATAAGGATGGGCTCAGTGGTTGAACCATATAAGGATGGGCTCAGTGGTTGAACCACACAAGGATGGGGTCAGTGGTTGAACCATATAAGGATGGGGTCAGTGGTTGAACCACACAAGGATGGGGTCAGTGGTTGAACCACACAAGGATGGAGTCAGTGGTTGAACCATATAAGGATGGGCTCAGTGGTTGAACCACATAAGGATGGGGTCAGTGGTTGAACCATATAAGGATGGGGTCAGTGGTTGAACAATATAAGGATGGGCTGAGTGGTTGAACCATATAAGGATGGGCTCAGTGGTTGAACCATATAAGGATGGGGTCAGTGGTTGAACCATATAAGGATGGGGTCAGTGGTTGAACCATATAAGGATGGGCTCAGTGGTTGAACCACACAAGGATGGGCTCAGTGGTTGAACCATATAAGGATGGGCTCAGTGGTTGAACCATATAAGGATGGGGTCAGTGGTTGAACCATACAAGGATAGGGTCAGTGGTTGAACCACATAAGGATGGGCTCAGTGGTTGAAACTAGATGTTCTACAGATCATGACAGACTTCTTTAACTATATTGTAAAGTATTGGGGCTTCCTGACAGTGTTCTATTAGTGTTCATGTCAGCAGTCATATGACTGTGACAGCATTCTAAATGTTCACACAATCATTTGTGACTTATTTTGTTCAATGTTTTATCACTTTTGGCTTGCAAGAACTGTCGGTTAGATGAGCACCTGAAGTGGACAGTTGTTGGTGTTCAGGTCAGTGAGGGCATGTTAGGTCAGTGAGGGCATGTTAGGTCAGTGAGGGCATGTTAGGTCAGTGAGGGCATGTTAGGTCAGTGAGGGCATGTTAGGTCAGTGAGGGCATGTTAGGTCAGTAAGGGTATGTTAGGTCAGTGAGGGCATGTTAGGTCATAGGGCATGTTAGGTCAGTGAGGGCATGTTAGGTCAGGGAGGGCATGTTAGATCAGTGAGGGCATGTTAGGTCAGTGAGGGCATGTTAGGTCAATGAGGGCATGCTAGGTCATTGAGGGCATGTTAGATCAATGAGGGCATGTTAGGTCTGTGAGGGCATGTTAGATCAATGAGGGCATGTTAGGTCAGTGAGGGCATGTAGGTCAGTGAGGGCATGTTAGGTCAGTGAGAGAATGTTAGGTCAGTGAGGGCATGTTAGGCCAGTGAGGGCATGTTAGGTCACTGAGGGCATGTTAGGTCATGTGGGCATGTTAGGTCAGTGAGGGCATGTTAGGTCAGTGAGGGCATGTTAGGTCAGTGAGGGGATGTTAGGTCATAGGGCATGTTAGGTCAGTGAGGGCATGTTAGGTGAATGAGAGCATATTAGGTCAGATATTTATATCAGAGTCGACTCTAGCTGCTGGACCTTCCTCTGTGACATTTGCCCCCTAGTTCTGTGAACGTCAGTCATGTCAGAGGACAAGTACTTCACCCATGTTAATATGTCATTCCTTGTAGCATTGGTTCATGATGGAGTCACTTTATACTTAATGATGCATGATGGAGTCACTTTATTCTTAGTGGTTCATTATGGAGTCACTTTATACTTAGTGGTTCATTATGGAGTCACTTTATACTTAAAACAGTAGTGGTTCAAGATGGAGTCACTTTATACTTAGTGGTTCATGATGGAGTCACTTTATTCTTAGTGGTTCATTATGGAGTCACTTTATACTTAAAACAGTAGTGGTTCAAGATGGAGTCACTTTATACTTAATGGTTCATGATGGAGTCACTTTATACTTAGTGGTTCATTATGGAGTCACTTTATTTTCAGTGGTTCATGATGGAGTTACTTTATACTTAAAACAGTAGTTGTTCATGATGGAGTCACTTTATATTTAGTGGTTCATGATGGAGTCACTTTATACTTAGTGGTTCATGATGGAGTCACTTTATACTTAGTGGTTCATGATGGAGTGTCTTTCTATCCAGTGGTTCATGATGGAGTCACTTTATACTTAGTGGTTCATGATGGAGTCACTTTCTATCCAGTGGTTCATGATGGAGTCACTTTATATTTAGTGGTTCATGATGGAGTCACTTTATACTTAGTGGTTCATGATGGAGTCACTTTATACTTAGTGGTTCATGATGGAGTCACTTTCTATCCAGTGGTTCATGATGGAGTCACTTTATACTTAAAACAGTAGTTGCTCATGATGTAGTCACTTTATACTTAATGGTTCATGATGGAGTCACTTTATACTTAGTGGTTCATGATGGAGTCACTTTATACTTAGTGGTTCATGATGGAGTCACTTTTTATCCAGTGGTTCATGATGGAGTCACTTTATACTTATTGATTCATGATGGAGTCACTTTCTATCCAGTGGTTCATAAGGGAGTCACTTTATACTTAGTGGTTCATTATGGAGTCACTTTATACTTAGTGGTTCATGATAGAGTCACTTTATACTTAATGGTTCATGATGGAGTCACTTTATACTTAGTGGTTCATGATGGAGTCACTTTATACTTAAAACAGTAGTTGATCATGATGGAGTCACTTTATACTTAGTGGTTCATGATGCAGTCACTTTATACTTAAAACAGTAGTTGTTCATGATGGAGTCACTTTATACTTAGTGGTTCATGATGGAGTCACTTTATACTTATTGATTCATGATGGAGTCACGTTCTATCCAGTGGTTCATAAAAGAGTCACTTTATACTTAGTGGTTCATTATGGAGTCACTTTATACTTAGTGGTTCATGATAGAGTCACTTTATACTTAATGGTTCATGATGGAGTCACTTTATACTTAATGTTTCATGATGGAGTAACTTTATACTTAGTGGTTCATGATGGAGTCACTTTATACTTAAAACAGTAGTTGTTCATGATGGAGTCACTTTATACTTAGTGGTTCATGATGGAGTCACTTTATACTTAGTGGTTCATGATGGAGTCACTTTATACTTAAAACAGTAGTTGTTCATGATGGAGTCACTTTATACTTAGTGGTTCATGATGGAGTCACTTTATACTTAGTGGTTCATGATGGAGTCACTTTATACTTAAAACAGTAGTTGTTCATGATGGAATCACTTTATACTTAAAACAGTAGTTGTTCATGATGGAATCACTTTATACTTAGTTCATGATGGAGTCACTTTATACTTACACAACACATAATGTATAGCCATCTTTATCAAGTATTTGTGTTGTATTAGTGGTTATATTGTTGGGATCTTATCTTGTAAACCACATTGCTACAGATACATTGACTGAAAGTGGACATGATGACATTCCAAACTAACCTCAGTGGAGTCATGTGCTCTATAAGGAGTGAATATAGAAACACGAGTTTGTAGCCAATGTGTAGCCAGTAGCTGTGTGCTTGAGTAGCTCGTCGGTCATAGTGCTAGTTGTATCACGGCTCAGAGTGCAGAGAGTGCAGACATCTCAGAGACACAGAGAATGTGTTCCATGAAGCAACATTATTCACAACTGCCGGCTCCCCCCACATGTGTGCCCTGACTGTGGCAGGGTCTGCCATTCCAGGATTGGTCTTCACAGCCATCAGAGAACACACATTTCACAGTCTGATGCTGTTGCCATCTTCGCTTACAATGGGCAATTATTATTATTGGAGTTCCGTCACAGCATTCACATTTCAAAGAACGATTTCATGTGGTTGGCACCATTGGTGATAACAAGCTAAGCCAATAACCGGGCTTACAACTACCCACACTGTGTACCAGCACACTCCACCCCCACATGTCCACTCCACCACCACACTATGTCCACTCCACCCCCACATGTCCACTCCACCACCACAACCCCCACATGTCCACTCCACCCCATGTCCACTCCACCACCACCACATATCCACTCCACCCCCACATGTCCACTCCACCACCACCACATATCCACTCCACCACCACCACATATCCACTCCACCACCACCACATGTCCACTCCACCACCACCACATGTCCACTCCACCACCACCACATGTCCACTCCACCACCACATGTCCACTCCACCACCACCACATATCCACTACACCACCCCCACATGTCCACTCCACCACCACCACATATCCACTCCACCACCACCACATGTCCACTCCACCACCACCACATGTCCACTCCACCACCACCACCACATATCCACTCCACCACCACCACATGTCCACTCCACCACCCCCACATGTCCACTCCACCACCACATGTCCACTCCCCCACATGTCCACTCCACCACCCCATGTCCACTCTACCACCCCCACCCCCACATGTCCACTCCACCACCCCCACATGTCCACTCTACCACCCCCACATGTCCACTCTACCACCCCCACATGTCCACTCTACCACCCCCACATGTCCACTCCACCACCCCCACCCCCACATGTCCACTCTACCACCCCCACCCCCACATGTCCACTCTACGATCCCCACATGTCCACACCACCACCCCCACATGTCCACTCTACCACCCCCACATGTCCACTCCACCACCCCCACATGTCCACTCTACCATCCCCACATGTCCACTCTACCACCCCCACATGTCCACTCCACCACCCCCACATGTCCACTCTACCACCCCCACATGTCCACTCCACCACCCCCACATGTCCACTCTACCACCCCCACATGTCCACTCTATCACCCCCACATATCCACTCCACCACCCCCACATGTCCACTCCACCACCCCCACCCCCACATGCCCACTCTACCAACCCCACCCCCACATGTCCACTCTACCACCCCCACATGTCCACTCTACCACCCCCACATGTCCACTCTACCACCCCCATATGTCCACTCTACCATCCCCACCCCCACATGTCCACTCCACCACCCCCACATGTCCACTCCACCACCCCCACATGTCCACTCTACCACCCCCACCTGTCCACTCTACCACATGTCCACTCTACCACCCCCACATGTCCACTCCACCACCCCCACATGTCCACTCCACCACCACATGTCCACTCTACCACCCCCACATGTCCACTCTACCACCCCCACATGTCCACTCCACCACCCCCACATGTCCACCACCACATGTCCACTCTACCACCCCCACATGTCCACTCTACCACCACCACTCTACCACCCCACCCCCACTCTATCACCCCACCCCCACATGTCCACTCTACCACCCCCACATGTCCACTCCACCACATGTCCACTCTACCACCCCCACATGTCCACTCTACCACCCCCACATGTCCACTCTACCACCCCCACATGTCCACTCTACCACCCCACCCCCACATGTCCACTCTACCACCCCCACATGTCCACTCCACCACATGTCCATTCTACCACCCCCACATGTCCACTCTACCACCCCACCCCCACATGTCCACTCTACCACCCCACCCCCACATGTCCACTCTACCACCCCACCCCCACATGTCCACTCTACCACCGCACCCCCACATGTCCACTCTACCACCCCACCCCCACATGTCCACTCTACCACCCACCCCATGTCCACTCTACCACCCCCACATGTCCACTCCACCACATGTCCATTCTACCACCCCCACATGTCCACTCTACCACCCCACCCCCACATGTCCACTCTACCACCCCACCCCCACATGTCCACTCTACCACCCCACCCCCACATGTCCACTCTACCACCCCCACATGTCCACTCTGCCACCCCCACATGTCCACTCTACCACCCCCACATGTCCACTCTACCACCCCCACATGTCCACTCTACCACCCCCACCACATGTCCACTCCACCGCCCCCACCCCCACATGTCCACTCTACCACCCCCACATGTCCACTCCACCACATGTCCATTCTACCACCCCCACATGTCCACTCTACCACCCCCACATGTCCATTCTACCACTCCACCCCCACATGTCCACTCTACCACCCCACCCCCACATGTCCACTCTACCACCCCATCCCCACATGTCCACTCTACCACCCCACCCCCACATGTCCACTCTACCACCCCCACCCCCACATGTCCACTCCACCACATGTCCACTCCACCACCCCCACATGTCCACTTCACCACCCCCACATGTCCACCACCCCCACCCCACCACCCCCACTCCACTTTCTGTGGCTCCATGTACAGTTTGATGTCTTCATCTTGTTATTCAACAATTACTGTCCGGAAGCTCATATTGATCATTTCTTGTTGAAAACCATTCCCAATTGAAGCAGTGCTGTCACAAATAATGTGTTTCTATACTTTCACCACTTGTGCTTGTGTATATCTTCATGATACCATCCATGTCAGTACCTGGTGAGGAACTATGCTAGCACAAGGGACAATGCTATAACAAGGGACCATGCTAGCACAAGAGACCATGCCAACACCTGCGTAGAACTATACTAGCACAAAAAACCATGCTAGCACAAGAGACCATACCAACACCTGCGTAGAACTATACTAGCACAAAGGACCATGCCAACACCTGCGTAGAACTATACTATCACAAGAGACCATGCCAACACCTGCGTAGAACTATACTAGCACAAAAAACCATGCTAGCACAAGAGACCATACCAACACCTGCGTAGAACTATACTAGCACAAAGGACCATGCCAACACCTGCGTAGAACTATACTATCACAAGGGACCATGCCAACACCTGCGTAGAACTATACTAGCACAAGGGACCATGCCAACACCTGCGTAGAATTATACTATCACAAGGGACCATACCAACACCTGCGTAGAACTATACTAGCACAAGGGACCATGCCAACACTTGCGTAGGACCATGCTCTTCTTGTCACCTTCAGCCACCACTACAGTTGGCCTCCTTTAGGAAGCCAAGTATTTTGTGTGGTTTAGCAGTGATTCTTTCTGTAACCATATATTTGATATGATGTGGTTGCTTGCCCCAGATACAACTCTCTTTAGTTGCTGTTTATGTTACGATGGATGTGCAGTGGTTCTATTCTTTCCTCCCAGTAATGGATCCACTCAGGGAAGGGGGCTATGTTACTGAGATAGAAAACCAAAGCAGTTTCTGGGACACCATATCAGCTCATCACATTTATTCTTATTGTGGGGGGCGGCCCATTACACTTTTGTTATCACATCCAGACGGCAGACCTTCACCAGCACAGATCTTTGTCGCATTTCTTCACCAACACAGGTCTTCGTCACATCTAAGAGTATCACATGCACTGGAATGGCACCCACAGAGAAATAGAAGAATGGGAAAGCCAAAAGTTGTCTGGGCAAGAACAGCGACAGAGGCAGCTTGAGCACCACGGATGGAGCTGAAGACCATAGTCCTGTGTTCCTAGAGGGAATGAGACTGATATGGTAGTTTGACAAAAACGTTAACTTGACCA
This sequence comes from Ariolimax columbianus, assembly GCA_036924085.1. Classification (NCBI taxonomy): domain Eukaryota; kingdom Metazoa; phylum Mollusca; class Gastropoda; order Stylommatophora; family Arionidae; genus Ariolimax; species Ariolimax columbianus. The sequence continues at coordinate 63,390,209 of JAVGWX010000018.1, forward strand.
AGTTCATTCTTGACTTTTGCTGCTGCGGCTTCAATAATATTTTCGATTGCAACATCTTCTGGCAAGGATTTTCTTGTGCATGGATTACCTACAGCATCATCGTTTCGTACAAATCTGGCACCAGCTGCGAAGCATTCTTGTCGTCATTAAGTTAATTGGATCATTCAATTGATGTCTTGTCATGTTTGACCAAGCAGTTTTTGTGCAGGACCATTATTTCTTCTTCTTCTTCTTGAAGAGAAAAAACTCCATTTCGTCCCCACTCAATTATACATGACAGTTTGTACATTTGACCTAGATTTGATGTGGGAAATAATAAAGATGTTTAGAACATGAACTCACCTTTTGTTGTTTGTTTAGTTGGTGTTTAGTTTAGTTGGTGGTGTTTTGCTTAGTTGTTGGTGTTCTGTGTTCCCAGTCGAAGACCTTGTATCCATTCAGATGATTATGTGGCAGAGCCACCGTTCTTTCTTCTATCCTTTTCTTTAACCTAGCCGTCTTCATGGATCCTGTATCACTGGGACCAATCTGCAGTCTATAATAGATTCACTTTGTTTCCCGAGACCAATCCGCAGTCTATAACAGATTCACTTTGTTTCCCAGGACCATTCTGCAGTCTACAATAGATTCACTTTGTTTCCTGAGACCAATCTGCAGTCTATGATAGATTCACTTTGTTTCCCGAGACCAATATGCATACTATGATAGATTCACTTTGTTTCCCGAGACCAATCTACAGTCTATGATAGATTCACTTTGTTTCACGAGACCAATCTGCAGCCTATTATAGATTCACTTTGTTTCCCTGAGACTGATCTGCAGTCTATAATAGATTCACTTTGTTTCACTGAGACTGATCTGCAGCCTATAATATATTCACTTTGTTTCCCGGGACTAATCTGCATCCTATGATACATTCACTTTGTTTCCCGAGACCAATCTGCATACTATAATAGATTCACTTTGTTTCCCGAGACCAATCTGCAGCCTATAATAGATTCACTTTGTTTCCCTGAGACTGATCTGCAGTCTGCTCAGCATCTTGATACCAACCATTGATTGAATTGTCCCCATCACCACCACAATAGGTACTTTCCCCCCTTCACACAACAAAGTCAGGTCTCTAATTTGGAAAGTTTATTAATGTCATCATCAACCACATAAACCCAGAGAAAACTGGTAACAAACATCTTATCACAAGCAAGGTATGACAAGACATCCCAAGACAGGTCCAGTGGATATGTTAACTAAATGTCTCAAGGTTTGACAATAGATCAGACAAGACAGATCCAATGGATTCGTTAACTAAATGTCTCAAGGTTTGACAATAGATCAGTCAAGACACCCCAAGACTGGTCCAGTGGATCCATTAACTAAATGTCTCAAGGTTTGACAAGACATCCCAAGACAGGTCCAGTGGATCCGTTAACTAAATGTCTTAAGGTTTGACAATAGATCAGACAAGCCAGGTCCAGTGGATCCGTTAACTAAATGTCTCAAGATTTGACAATAGATCAGACAAGACAGGTCGAGTGGATCCATTAACTAAATGTCTCAAGGTTTGACAATAGATCAGTCAAGACACCCCAAGACAGGTCCAGTGGATCCATTAATTAAATGTCTCAAGGTTTGAATCAGTCAAAGATGTGCCAACTTTACCACCGCAGGTGGAATAAAATGACAATGTTTAGCTAGATCAGGGTATGTGTGTGTGTGTGTGTGTGTGTGTGTGTGTGTGTGCGCGCGTAATTGACGAAAATTAAAACAGACCACCGTCAGTTGTGGGCTCTTTCACTTTCAGACATTGACATTTGATTGGTACCAGAACTAATCTGAATATTGACATCTGATTGGTACCAGAACTAATCTGAATATTGACATTTGATTGGTACCAGAACTAATCTCAACATTGACATCTGATTGGTACCAGAACTAATCTCAACATTGACATCTGATTGGTACCAGAACTAATCTCAACATTGACATCTGATTGGTGCCAGAACTAATCTCAACATTGACATCTGATTGGTACCAGAACTAATCTGAATATTGACATTTGATTGGTACCAGAACTAATCTCAACATTGACATCTGATTGGTACCAGAACTAATCTGAATATTGACATTTGATTGGTACCAGAACTAATCTCAACATTGACATCTGATTGGTACCAGAACTAATCTCAACATTGACATCTGATTGGTACCAGAACTAATCTGAATATTGACATCTGATTGGTACCAGAACTAATCTGAATATTGACATCTGATTGGTACCAGAACTAATCTGAATATTGACATCTGATTGGTACCAGAACTAATCTGAATATTGACATCTGATTGGTACCAGAACTAATCTGAATATTGACATCTGATTGGTACCAGAACTAATCTGAATATTGACATCTGATTGGTACCAGAACTATTCTCAACATTGACATTTGATTGGTACCAGAACTAATCTGAATATTGACATCTGATTGGTACCAGAACTAATCTCAACATTGACATTTGATTGGTACCAGAACTAATCTCAACATTGACATTTGATTGGTACCAGAACTAATCTCACTTGCCACTGAAATCATTCATATGATCATCAGCTCTTGAAATAAAAAAAGGTGCCAATTTTAGACAACAGCTCGGTAAGACACAACTTATTTGAATAAATGTTGTCAACAAACATAATAACGACATTCTTATGTCAAGGACATCTTATCAACTATGCTGTGTGCACATTTATCTACTCTGTGATTGGTTCTTGTCTGGTCAAGGTTCTACACTCTGATTGGCTCTTGTCTGGTCAAGGTTCTACACTCTGATTGGCTCTTGTCTGGTCAAGGTTCTACTCTCTGATTGGCTGTCTGGTCAAGGTTCTACTCTGTGATTGGCTCTTGTCTGGTCAAGGTTCTACTCTCTGATTGGCTCTTGTCTGGTCAAGGTTATACTCTCTGATTGGCTGTCTGGTCAAGGTTCTACTCTCTGATTGGCTGTCTGGTCAAGGTTCTACTCTGTGATTGGCTCTTGTCTGGTCAAGGTTCTACTCTCTGATTGGCTTAAATCTGGTCAAGGATCTACTCTGTGATTGGCTCGTCTGGTCTAGGTTCTACTCTCTGATTGGCTCTTGTCTGGTCAAGGTTCTACTCTCTGATTGGCTCTTGTCTGGTCAAGGTTCTACTCCCTGATTGGCTCTTGTCTGGTCAAGGTTCTACTCTGTGATTGGCTCTTGTCTGGTCAAGGTTCTACTCTGTGATTGGCTCTTGTCTGGTCAAGGTTCTACTCCCTGATTGGCTCTTGTCTGGTCAAGGTTCTACTCTCTGATTGGCTCTCGTCTTGTCAAGGGAACATATCATGTGATAAACCTCAGCAGCAGCTTATGTTTTGTCTGCACAGCCACCAACGTTTCCTCCCTTCAACCAGGGGCTGGGGTGGTTAGTTAGGTGGTGACCTCTACTCTGCTCAACCAGGGGCTGGGGTGGTTAGTTAGGTGGTGACCTCTACTCTGCTCAACCAGGGGCTGGGGTGGTTAGTTAGGTGGTGACCTCTACTCTGCTCAGCCAAGGACTGAGGTGATTAGTTATATGGTGACATACCCTGCTCAGTCATGGACTGGGGTGATTCCAGTTAGGTTGTGTCTTCTACCCTGCTCAGCCAAGGACTGGGGTGATTCCAGTTAGGTGGTGATTTCTACCCTGCTCAGCCTATGACTGGGGTGATTCCAGGTAGGTGGTGACTTCTACCCTGCTCAGCCAAGGACTGGGGTGATTCCAGTTAGGCGGTGACTTCTACCCTGCTTAGCCAAGGACTGGGGTGATTCCAGTTAGGTGGTGACTTCTACCCTGCTCAGGCAAGGACTGGGGTGATTCCAGTTAGGTGGTGACTTCTACCCTGCTCAGCCAAGGACTGGGGTGATTCCAGTTAGGTGGTGACTTCTACCCTGCTCAGGCAAGGACTGGGGTGAGCTGAAGTGATGCTGTCTTTCTTTAAATCCTTTCCAGCTCAGACAAATTTAATCATTTTGTCAAATTTGTTTTTCCTTCAAAATAATATTCCTGAATATAAATCAAATTCATCTCAAATTATGAAATAATTCAGTTATCTGTGACACGAGGTATTCATAATAAAAAAATATACGAAGCGAATGTCATGATGAATGTGAAAGGGAAGATACAATGTCATTTTGATTTTGTTGGTACTTGTCTTGTGAGCTGTGTTTTTCTATAAATGACATTAGTGCGGCTGAAGATGTCACAGCCAATGAGCTGACAGCAGCTAGATACTCATAGCTGACTGATTGCATCAGGGGCAGAGACCAATAACTGACCAAGACCATATTTTACTCTCAAGTGATGGCCCTATAAACAGACTGCAACTATGCAGCCTAAGAGGCTATGGATCAAAGATGAAAGGCAAACCTGGCTAAGAGGATATGGATCGAAGAGGAAAGGCAAACCTGGCTAAGAGGATATGGATCTAAGAGGAAAGGCAAACCTGGCTAAGAGGATATGGATCTAAGAGGAAAGGCAAACCTGGCTAAGAGGATATGGATCTAAGAGGAAAGGCAAACCTGGCTAAGAGGCTATGGATCTAAGAGGAAAGGCAAACCTGGCTAAGAGGCTATGGATCTAAGAGGAAAGGCAAACCTGGCTAAGAGGCTATGGATCTAAGAGGAAAGGCAAACCTGGCTAAGAGGCTATGGATCTAAGAGGAAAGGCAAACCTGGCTAAGAGGCTATGGATCTAAGAGGAAAGGCAAACCTGGCTAAGAGGATATGGATCTAAGAGGAAGGCAAACCTGGCTAAGAGGCTATGGGTCTAAGAGGAAAGGCAAACCTGGCTAAGAGGCTATGGACCGAAGAAGAAAGGCAAACCTGGCTAAGAGGCTATGGATCAAAGAGGAAAGGCAAACCTGGCTAAGAGGCTATGGATCGAAGAGGAAAGGCAAACCTGACTAAGAGGATATGGATCGAAGAGGAGCGGCAAACCTGACACCAAAAATGCTGTGCTGAAATTGGATGCATTGGGCAGAAAGGTGCAGATATAGAACCTTCACTGTAAACTACGACACAATGTCACAAACATCCTTTTCAGGACGAACGCGGAAGAAGAAGAAATATGTATAGAGTAGTCATTGGTCTGATACAATAATGTCATTTCTTGTTCATGAAAGTGATATCCCCGTGGTACAGTTCAAATATTGGCCACATTTCTCAACAGAGATCTAAACGGCATAACTTACCATACATTAAGAGCATGTACAAACACCATAGCCATCTTTAGATTAGTCTAAATGTGCCAATGTGGCCTAACAAATTAGATGACAAAACATGGTTGTGTTCATAGCAGATATCAGCCATTCTGGCGTTGTGTGTACCACATAATCTTACCAAACAAGACTGACATCTTTCCTGGACATGGTGAGGGCTACGACTACAATAAAGTTGAACGTGATAGGACTTCACAGTTGTCAGTTATTTCCACATGTACCCAAGTCAAGATAACAAACAGCTAACTTGTACCCAAGATAACTAACAGCCAACATGTAACCAAGATAACAAACAGCCAACATGTACCCAAGTCAAGATAACAAACAGCCAACATGTACCCAAGTCAAGATAACAAACAGCCAACATGTACCCAAGTCAAGATAGCAAACAGCCAACATGTACCCAAGTCAAGATAACAAACAGCCAACATGTACCCAAGTCAAGATAACAAACAGCCAACATGTACCCAAGTCAAGATAACAAACAGCCAACATGTACCCAAGTCAAGATAACAAACAGCCAACATGTAACCAAGATAACAAACAGCCAACATGTAACCAAGATAACAAACAGCCAACATGTAACCAAGATAACAAACAGCCAACATGTAACCAAGATAACAAACAGCCAACATGTACCCAAATCAAGATAACAAACAGCTAACTTGTACCCAAGATAACTAACAGCCAACATGTAACCAAGATAACAAACAGCCAACATGTACCCAAGTCAAGATAACAAACAGCCAACATGTACCCAAGTCAAGATAACAAACAGCCAACATGTACCCAAGTCAAGATAGCAAACAGCCAACATGTACCCAAGTCAAGATAACAAACAGCCAACATGTACCCAAGTCAAGATAACAAACAGCCAACATGTACCCAAGTCAAGATAACAAACAGCCAACATGTACCCAAGTCAAGATAACAAACAGCCAACATGTAACCAAGATAACAAACAGCCAACATGTAACCAAGATAACAAACAGCCAACATGTAACCAAGATAACAAACAGCCAACATGTAACCAAGATAACAAACAGCCAACATGTACCCAAATCAAGATAACAAACAGCTAACTTGTACCCAAGATAACTAACAGCCAACATGTAACCAAGATAACAAACAGCCAACATGTACCCAAGTCAAGATAACAAACAGCCAACATGTACCCAAGTCAAGATAACAAACAGCCAACATGTACCCAAGTCAAGATAGCAAACAGCCAACATGTACCCAAGTCAAGATAACAAACAGCCAACATGTACCCAAGTCAAGATAACAAACAGCCAACATGTACCCAAGTCAAGATAACAAACAGCCAACATGTACCCAAGTCAAGATAACAAACAGCCAACATGTAACCAAGATAACAAACAGCCAACATGTAACCAAGATAACAAACAGCCAACATGTAACCAAGATAACAAACAGCCAACATGTAACCAAGATAACAAACAGCCAACATGTAACCAAGATAACAAACAGCCAACATGTACCCAAATCAAGATAACAAACAGCCAACATGTAACCAAGATAAACAGACAAAATGTATAATGGATACAAATAATGGATCCAGCAGGTGGATGGAATGCTTTGTTCAATGGTTGCTCCAATATTCAACAAACAAGCACAACTTCAGTCACCACTACAGTCACCATTTCAGTCATCACTACAACATTCTGGATAAATCTGCTTCAAAGTGGGCACGCCTGACTAACACAGCACAACAGCTGTGGGTGGCAGCTGATGCCACATCCAGACATCAGATACACTTCTACATCTCATACATCAGATACACTTCTACATCTCATACATCAGATACACTTCTTCATCTCATACATCAGATACACTTCTTCATCTCATACATCAGATACACTCCCACATCCAGATATCAGATACACTTCCACATCCAGACATCAGATACACTTCCACATCCAGACATCAGATACACTGAGTATATAAAACAGAAAGTTCAGAGGTCACAGGGAAAGCAATTTAAGTTTGCATATAAAGTATAACTGAGAAAACAAGCAGACAGATAGACCACGCAGACAGACAGACAAGCAGACAGATAGACCACGTAGATAGACACACAGATGGACAGACACGCGGACAGACACACAAAACAAAAAGCAGGCAGACAAAGAAGAGTGACGTTTTGATGCCTGGCAATTCTCGGACTCTCTCACTTGAAGAACAGAATGCTAGAATTGACTTCAAGAGTGATCAGAGCTTGTAACATTGACATTGTTATGGGTAGAAAGTGCTGATAATAAACAGTTGATGAATGTCAGCTGATATATGTTAACCCTTGACAGTCCAACCTAATTAACAAAATGTTAACCTTCACGGCTCGGAAGTCCGAGCAGTGCGACCGACATGATTTGAGCACAGCGTAGGTTGCAAGTCTGCGACTTACGTTATCCGTGCATAGTGATGGCTGCTCTAATCAAAGTAAAACCCAACGGCTACATAGTAATAGTCTGAACAATACTGATCTTTTGATTGTATAGCGTTCCTTCTTCTGTAATGTATGGTTAGATACCAAAAATGGGCGATCGTGGAATTAGTTTTAGGCGTTAGAAAATGATCTCTTCTGTTCATTGCTTGGATTTGAAGATTCAACCATTGTTGAGAATGGGGGAGTCAAGTTCCTGCAACAGATTTTCCTGAGATAGATCTGTTTAGATCGTTTCTTTAGATACAATAATTACATTTATAGTCAAAGTGACAGACATAGCCATTGTTGGAGATTTTTTTATTTCAACCAACGGATGCTGGAAGCTGGAGGGTCTAAGTGTGCTGTTTTTTTAAACGCTATCGCTATAATTTTTTTTTATCTCAGAAACTAGCACACACACAACAAAAACAATAATACCAACAAATTCTTTATTTCTCTACTCACAAACAAATCATATCAATAGGCCCTCAAAATGTTAAAGGCTCTCAAAGTAGCAAACATAGTTAAATGACGTGACATTGTGAAAAATTACACAATTTTTAAAATACAGAGTGGTAAGGATCCAAGACAAAAACAGTCATATATTTATATTTCAAGATTGGAAAAAAGAAATTAAATCTAAAATCATGACTTAAATTTTAAAGATTCAGAATTGAATTATTTATAAAATAAATGTAGCTAGATAATGCGATATGGTTAATCTATGACACAGGACTTGAGATAACTTGGACTGCCATGTACATTATGGACTGTAAAGGGTTAAGTATGTTTGTCGTCCATGTCAGAGAAACTCAAACATAGGTAATTTACATACAGCATAAATGTGTGAGACACGGCTGAGTTGATGCAACTACTTTGATTTGAATCAGCCAAGCAAACAATTGTAATCATGTGAGATTTATTGGAAACAAAACCAGAAATGTGTGAGAATACCAAAGATGAAACAACAATGTACAGAAAGGAAATATTTGCAGGCAGATCTAGCTCGTGATATTTACAACTGGAGAACCAATCACAGGGAAACGCAGGAAAGAAAACATGTTCTGTTGGGCAGTATCTTTGTTAGATGATATAGAATTTGATAGCTCAATATGACTGGATGGTTAGCTGAATCACTACTATAAAGATAATTGACTGAGTTTGACTTCTATAAACATGATTTATTGAGACAAACATGATTTATTGAGACGAGTGCTATGAAGATGGTTCACTGAGACCTAAGTGCTATAAACATGATTCACTGAGGCTGACTGCTATAAAGATGACTCATTGAGGCTGACTGCTATAAAGATGACTCAGTGAGGCTGACTGCTATAAACATAACTCATTGAGGCTGACTGCTATAAACATCGCTCATTGAGGCTGACTGCTATAAAGATGGTTATCCAAAGTGAGGGTTTAAACAAATTAACATTTAAATTAGATGTCTACGCATTACTGAGACCTGGAAAGGTGGTAATTTGGAGGGTTGTGAATGGGGCCTGTTTCCCCATCCTGTAAAAATTATAAGCCACAAGGAAAAGAAAAAAAACATCCACACCCCAGAGGTACAAGAGGATTAACACTCCACACCCCCGAGGTACAAGAGGATTAACCCTCCACACTCCAGAGGTACAAGAGGATTGACCCTCCACACTCCAGAGGTACAAGAGGATTGACCCTCCACACTCCAGAGGTACAAGAGGATTAACCCTCCACACTCCAGAGGTACAAGAGGATTAACCCTCCACACTCCAGAAGTACAAGAGGATTAACCCTCCACACTCCACATAAGTGATGACAAACTCCATGACTGACTGCTCACAATGCTACAGCTCTGTCAAAGGTTTGGAGATGAAGATAGATCAGGTAGTCCCACATCATCATCATGCTAGGTGCTTTTAGGTGAGGTGAGGTGGTCTCAACTGAGGTGAGGTGGTTTCAACTGAGGTGAGGTGGTCTCAACTGAGATGAGGTGTCATGGACACATGTCAGTCAGTCATGGACACATGTTGGTCAGTCATGGACACATGTTGGTCAGTCATGTACACATGTTGGTCAGTCATGGACATGTCAGTCAGTCATGGACACATTGGTCAGTCATAGACACATGTCGGTCAGTCATGGACACATGTCGGGTAGTCATCGACACATGTTGGTCAGTAATGGACACATGTCAGTCAGTCACGGACAAAGAGACAATAATATTCTTGGTAGGATAGAGAGACCTGGCCACTGGCAGTCCTGTAACGCTAGGCTGTTTAGAGACCTGGCCACTGGCCGTCCTGTAAAGCTAGGCTGTTTAGAGACCTGGCCACTGGCCCTCCTGTAACGCTAGGCTGTTTAGAGACCTGGCCACTGGCCCTCCTGTAACGCTAGGCTGTTTAGAGACCTGGCCACTGGCCGTCCTGTAACGCTAGGCTGTTTCTGTTTAGTGGACTAATTGTTGACAACGGCAAGTACAGCATCAGAACTCTAAACTGTCTTATGACAAAGAAGGAGCACCTATATATCTATCCAGAATGCAGTGATGTTGGTTGTTATAAACATCATCCCTGATTGAACTCCTGCATAAATCAGTGAATCAGAAACTAATCAATAACACACTGTGTGTCCTCCTCGCACTCGCTGTTAGCAGGACATGAGTTGATCACATGACAAGGTCCTCATCCACGACCACCAAGAGGTTGGTCACATGACAAGGTTCTCATCCACGACCACCAAGAGGTTGGTCACATGACAAGGTCCTCATTCACGACCACCAAGAAGTTGGTCACATGACAAGGTCCTGGTCCACGACCACCAAGAAGTTGGTCACATGACAAGGTCCTCATCCACGACCACCAAGAAGTTGGTCACATGACAAGGTCCTCATACACAACCACCAAGAGGTTGGTCACATGACAAGGTCCTGGTCCACAACCACCAAGAAGTTGGTCACATGACAAGGTCCTGGTCCACAACCACCAAGAAGTTGGTCCCATGACAAGGTCCTGGTCCACGACCACCAAGAAGTTGGTCACATGATAAGGTCCTCATCCACGACCACCAAGAAGTTGGTCACATGACAAGGTCCTGGTCCATGACCACCAAGAAGTTGGTCACATGACAAGGTCCTGGTCCACGACCACCAAGAAGTTTGTCACATGAAAAGGTCTTGGTCCACGACCACAAGAGTTTGGTCACAGAGATAAGGACCACTGTGCTCAGTAGTAACTTGTCCATACATTCATCAACGGAGCTTTTTGCCGATCCTCATTCAGTTGAACTTCTCCTCCTCCTGCTCGTACTTGCACCTTAACTCTGTCTGAAACAAAGCAATGTCATAGTCAGTTTGGGGTAACTCTGAAACAAAGCAATGTCATAGTCAGTTTGGGGTAACTCTGAAACAAAGCAATGTCATAGTCAGTTTGGGGTAACTCTGAAACAAAGCAATGTCATAGTCAGTTTGGGGTAACTCTGAAACAAAGCAATGTCATAGTCAGTTTGGGGTAACTCTGAAACAAAGCAATGTCATAGTCAGTTTGGGGTAACTCTGAAACAAAGCAATGTCATAGTCAGTTTGGGGTAACTCTGAAACAAAGCAATGTCATAGTCAGTTTGGGGTAACTCTGAAACAAAGCAATGTCATAGTCAGTTTGGGGTAACTCTGAAACAAAGCAATGTCATAGTCAGTTTGGGGTAACTCTGAAACAAAGCAATGTCATAGTCAGTTTGGGGTAACTCTGAAACAAAGCAAGGTCACAGTCATTTTTTGGAAATGAATTAACGTGGCTCGTTAATGCAGAGTTGCATGCATGTTAGAAACTTATAAGCTATGAGAACTATTGCAATGGCGCTGACAATAAAATATATCACATTTAAAATAATCATACAGAAACTTCACCAATATTTCTCTACAGAATCTTGAATCCTCTCCACAAAAACACCAAGAAAGGAACAGTGCACACATTGGACAGAAGTAACTTCCAGAGCAGAACAGTTCATTTGTAAGCATCACAAAAAGGCAAAGAAGGAAAAGGGAAAATAGATAGCATTGACAATGAAGCTAATAATGTGAAATGCATAAAATGTTGGATAACAAAGAAGCGTCGACTTTAAGGACATTGGTTCCCCGAGAAGATGTTTCCCCATCAACATTGGGGGAAACTCCAAGCTGAGCTGGCTTCACATTTTGGAAATATACCAGAGGTAGCAATATAATATTAGAAGCCCCCACCTTGTTGTTTCTGGAAGTCGGTACTTGAGTGAGGTACGAGAAATGTGAACTAGAGAATGGCAGCCAGTAGATAGAACGATAACAAGATTTGTACCGGGTAGCGAGGGTCAATGTTTGATAATAATCCATGCAGGCACCACGGTTTAGTGAAGAATGTAGAACTTGTTTTCCAATCAAAATCAACTGACAATCGTGACTACCATAAAGGGATGAACGAGCACATTTTCAGATATTGGGTTGAGAAAACATTACTACCGTTTTTTTTATGGACCATGTCTGGTAATGGACAAAGCTTCGTACCATGATGTACTGGCACTCGAAGCCCACCTCCCCATGTCTGGTAACAGACAAAGCTTCATACCATGATGTACTGGCACTCGAAGCCCACCTCCCCATGTCTGGTAACAGACAAAGCTTCATACCATGATGTATTGGCACTCGAAGCCCACCTCCCCATGTCTGGTAACAGACAGAGCTTCGTACCATGATGTAGTGGCACTCAATATCTATGTTCTGACCTCAAATATCAAAAATGACATAAGGGCATAGCCTACCAAAGAAACCAGTCCTTTCAGTGGAATGTGTTTAAAACCAGAACTACTGACTCTTGTCAGGAATACACACAAGAAGAAAATATTTGATATTGACAAAATAATACTAGAGCATGGCCATACGCGTTTAGCCCTATCAAACATAAACAAGGACTACTTGACTACATGTGATGAAAATGTATGAAAAAGAGGAATATTAACGGACGGATGGTTGGAGACCCATTCAACCTGCTACACTCTTCAATTAGATTTTGTTTTATGCTACCTTCGAAGGTCATAATCACTAGATTAATATATGGGTCTTCAAAAACTGAATTGTGTTTCAATGACTGTCAAATGTGTTATGTATATTAGAGATTATCTATCAAAGACAGAACAGTAGTAAAGAAATCCATCTCATACTGATCCTCTCTGACATCATTATCAATCAATTTGTGAGACCAGCCTCTTTTTGATTATAGGACCACATGTCAAACATGAGTTTGATAAATAATAAACTGTTGACAATGTGGGCCTCATTTCTAGTAGACTATATACATATCATGATACACTCACAGTGTTGTTGTCAGCTGAAGATGCTGATGGTGCAAGTGGTATGGTCAATTGTTCTGGCAGGTCATCTATCGTCAGCTCTTCATCACTGCCGTTGTTGTTCTGTCCATTCACCGTCCCGTTGATCTAAAACAGGGTTCAAATAAAACTCACGAATCCCCAGCCAAAGTACAAGTCATTACAAGAGACCACACACACACAGAGACCAACAGACTGGACCACCTGTTCCAGGACAACTAAGTTCACAAATGGAGACATCAGTTTGTGAATGTTTTCACTTGCTACAATGTAAGGATGGTTACAAGAGTTTGTAGTTAAACATGGCATGGCATGGCATGCTGGGGAGCCAGGGAAAACACACAGGTTAGTCCATTTTTAAACAAAGTAGGTCAGCATGAGTCAGCTCTGATGACCTCTCCCATGACCTATCAGCTCTGATATCTCCCATGACCTATCAGCTCTGATGACCTCTCCCATGACCTATCAGCTCTGATGACCTCTCCCATGGACTATTGGCTCTGATGACCTCTCCCATGACCTATCAGCTCTGATGACCTCTCCCATGACCTATCGGCTCTGATGACCTCTTCCATGACCTATCAGCTCTGATGACCTCTCCCATGACCTATCAGCTCTGATGACCTCTTCCATGACCTATCAGCTCTGATGACCTCTCCCATGACCTATCAGCTCTGATGACCTCTCCCATGACCTATCAGCTCTGATGACCTCTCCGATGACCTATCAGAACTAACACCATGCTACAGTATAACTCAGTAGATGAGCTACTATATAAAGATGGGTTTTATTCTGAAACCCTTGTCAGTAACCCATCTGTACAAATGGGTTTCCTATTGAACAATATGCATGCAACCTCTGTGGTTAGGAAGGAACCAGCTCCCTCTGTGGTTAGGAAGGAACCAGCACCCTCTGTCGTTAGGAAGGAACCAGCACCCTCTGTGGTTAGGAAGGAACCAGCACCCTCTGTGGTTAGGAAGGAACCAGCTCCCTCTGTGGTTAGGAAGGAACCAGCACCCTCTGTGGTTAGGAAGGAACCAGCACCCTCTGTGGTTAGGAAGGAACCAGCACCCTCTGTGGTTAGGAAGGAACCAGCACCCTCTGTGGTTAGGAAGGAACCAGCTCCCTCTGTGGTTAGGAAGGAACCAGCACCCTCTGTGGTTAGGAAGGAACCAGCACCCTCTGTGGTTAGGAAGGAACCAGCACCCTCTGTGGTTAGGAAGGACCCAGCTCCCTCTGTGGTTAGGAAGGACCCAGCTCCCTCTGTGGTTAGGAAGGAACCAGCACCTTCTGTGGTTAGGAAGGAACCAGCACTGCGCTGAAAAGACATGGGAAAAAGAACCTGCATTCGTCACACCATGACACTCGAGGCTAATCGTAAAGGCAGTCGCCCAGGACGTGACAATCCAATTGTCTGGAACTTTTGGTTACAGGACTACAGCCTAGGAGAACTCAGCCTAACCAGTAGACAATTAGTGGCGGACACAGGTCTAGAGCCTAGGAGAACTCGGCCTAACCAGTAGACAATTAGTGGCGGTCACAGGTCTAGAGCCTAGGAGAACTCGGCCTAACCAACAGATAATTGGTGGCGGGAAATGGGCGCAGTGAACCCTACCGTGGCTTCGGTACCTTGGATCGTTGCTAATGCACCCCCTTCAATTACTTAATGTCAGGACAGTACATTTCTGGCTTCTGCCTGGAGTGGGAAGAAAATCTACAGACTCACCAACCCGAGAATGCCAAAGTATGGGAAGTACAAAATGTTAAAGTTTTACAAACGAGCTTGGACGACCCCTCAGTCATCTTGGTCCGCGCCTGGCAGTGGGTGACCAGGCTGTAATGGGTGAAAAGTGGACTACTGGAAACAAACATAAACATACTAACACGAGAAAACCTTGGAGGAAGCACGTGCAAAAACATGATAACAAGCTTTCATTGAACGTTCTATAGTTAAATATTTGTGGCCTGAGAATGTTATACAGTTAAATATTTGTGGCCTGAGAACATTCTACAGTTAAATATTTGTGGCCTGAGAACGTTCTACAGTTAAATGTTTGTGGCCTGAGAATGTTCTAAAGTTAAATATTTGTGGCCTGAGAATGTTCTACAGTTAAATATTTGTGGCCTGAGAATGTTCTACAGTTAAATGTTTCTGGCCTGAGAATGTTCTACAGTTAAATATTTGTGGCCTGAGAATGTTCTGCAGTTAAATGTTTGTGGCCCGAGAATGTTCTACAGTTAAATATTTGTGGCCTGAGAATGTTCTACAGTTAAATATTTGTGGCCTGAGAATGTTCTACAGTTAAATATTTGTGGCCTGAGAATGTTCTGCAGTTAAATGTTTGTGGCCCGAGAATGTTCTACAGTTAAATATTTGTGGCCTGAGAATGTTCTGCAGTTAAATGTTTGTGGCCCGAGAATGTTCTACAGTTAAATATTTGTGGCCTGAGAATGTTCTACAGTTAAATATTTGTGGCCTGAGAATGTTCTACAGTTAAATGTTTGTGGCCTGAGAATGTTCTACAGTTCAATATTTGTGGCCTGAGAATGTTCTACAGTTAAATGTTTGTGGCCTGAGAATGTTCTACAGTTAAATATTTGTGGCCTGAGAAGCTTGAGCTTGCCAGGTTTTGGACAGGGTTCATGGGGCTCTCCTGTAAGAAACTCCACACAAGGTCATTGACCTGAGCCTGACAGGATACACCAGCTATGTCTGTGAGTGCACCGACCTGAGCCTGACAGGATACGCCAGCTATGTCTGTGAGTGCACCGACCTGAGCCTGGCAGGATTCACCAGCTATGTCTATGAGTGCACCGACCTGAGCCTGACAGGATACACTAGCTATGTCTGTGAGTGCACCGACCTGAGCCTGACAGGATACACTAGCTATGCCTGTGAGTGCACCAACCTGAGCCTGACAGGATACACTAGCTATGCCTGTGAGTGCACCGACCTGAGCTTGACACAGGATACACTAGCTATGCCTGTGAGTGCACTGACTGTCGTGGCATAGTTACCTACATCCGAAATTATATTCAGGGATATGTCACACATATAACAGCCCATCCCCACAGACATACAGAACCCCCCCCCCCCCCCCTCCCCGACGACCTGCAACCTGCCAGATCTACATGAAACACAATATCACAAAATACTCCTTGCAGGTGACTTCAACGGACACTCGCCTCGATTGGGTTACACTGACCACAACAGTACATGAAAATTCATTGAGGAGCTCTGCGATTGCAGAATTCAGACTCTACCCCAACACTGCTACACAGGTCCCACCTCTCTCAGTCAACCTGACTTGACGATCTGTTCATCTGATCTGATAGACTCCTGCAACCTGCAAGTTCTTGATGTCTTTGGAAGTTATCACAGGCCAATCCTTACCACCATAACCAATCCTCACCCCCATAACCAATCCTCACCCCCATAACCAATCCTCACCCCCATAACCATTCCCAGTAAAGCATGCTACAAACAGAAAACTCGCTGAAACTTTGGTAAAGCTGACTGGAGACTATTCCAAAATCATCTGACTACCTGCTTGGTTAATATCGACAGCAGCAGTGTAGAAAGACTTAATAAGTGGGGCGACAAGAACTATTCTGAATGCAGCATCATAAAGCATCCCAAGTGGCAGTAGGAAGTCGTACAAACCATTCTATACCAAAGAAATGCAAGCTGGCATATCTGAAAGAAATGAAGCAAGGCCAGCCCTCTAGAGAGAGAGAGGGTACTATCACAAGAATCAAAGATCCTCTACAAGGAATTGTGTACAAAGGTCAAAATCATAGTTAAGAATGCAAAACATGAAAAATGGTCATCAAGATGTGCGGAACTTGACCTAAAGCACAATGGGAAGAGAGTCTAGACATTGGTGGACAATTTGTCTGGAAACAGGAGGAGAGTCTGGATATTGGTGGACAATTTGTCTGGAAACAGGAGGAGAGTCTGAACATTGGTGGACAATTTGTCTGGAAACAGGAGGAGAGTCTGGATATTGGTGGACAATTTGTCTGGAAACAGGAGGAGAGTCTGGATATTGGTGGACAATTTGTCTGGTAACAGGAGGAGAGTCTGGATATTGGTGGACAATTTGTCTGGAAACAGGAGGAGAGTCTGGATATTGGTGGACAATTTGTCTGGAAACAGGAGGAGAGTCTGGATATTGGTGGACAATTTGTCTGGAAACAGGAAGAGAGGAGAGTCTGGATATTGGTGGACAATTTGTCTGGAAACAGGAAGAGAGGAGAGTCTGGATATTGGTGGACAATTTGTCTGGAAACAGGAGGAGAGTCTGGATATTGGTGGACAATTTGTCTGGAAACAGGAGGAGAGTCTGGATATTGGTGGACAATTTGTCTGGAAACAGGAAGAGAGGAGAGTCTGCATATTGGTGGACAATTTGTCTGGAAACAGGAGGAGAGTCTGGATATTGGTGGACAATTTGTCTGGAAACAGGAAGAGAGGAGAGTCTGGATATTGGTGGACAATTTGTCTGGAAACAGGAAGAGAGGAGAGTCTGGATATTGGTGGACAATTTGTCTGGAAACAGGAGGAGAACACATCCGAAGCCAGTGATATGACGGAAGAGGAATAATAACTCAAGACTAGAAAAAAGTAGAGCACTTCAACAGGAACTTTGCCTTTGTGAACAGAGCACTTCAACCGGAACTTTGCCTTTGTGAAAAGGCACTTCAACCGGTACTTTGCCTTTGTGAACAGAGCACTTCAACCGGTACTTTGCCTTTGTGAACAGAGCACTTCAACAGGTACTTTGCCTTTGTGAACAGAGCACTTCAACCGGTACTTTGCCTTTGTGAACAGAGCACTTCAACCGGTACTTTGCCTTTGTGAACAGAGCACTTCAACCGGTACTTTGCCTTTGTGAACAGAGCACTTCAACCGGTACTTTGCTTCTGTGAACAGAGCAGGAAAGATTTCTGAGTTGGACAAAGAACGTCTAGGACACTTGAAACGTCAAGAGAAAGCCCCAACCGCTAGTGCCTCCATATTTGAAGCTGACTTCAGTATGCAAGAATTTCAACAATGTATGAAGAAATTAAAACCTAGAAAGTCTCCTGGGCCAGACAGAATCTATAATGAAATGCTAACTCACCTGGGCCAGACAGGATCCATAATGAAATGCTAACATGCCTTGGCCTATTGGGAAAGAAACAGTCCTCAAGTTAATCATCATGACTTAGAGAAACGGACAACTGCCCAAAGACTGGAAGAATATTATCCCCATCCTGAAAGGCAACAAACCTCCAGATGAACCAAAAAGCTACCGTCCCATCTCATTAACATCATGCCTTGGAAAATTAGCAGAGAGAATGGGAAATGTACGCCTTTACTGGTGCCTTGAGAGTTCAGAGATCCTTTGCCATGAACAGGCAGGCTTCAGAAAAGGTAGTTGCACAGAAGACCAGCTTTTCAGGTTAACACAGAAAATTCAAGATGGTTTCCAAAATAAGAAACACACAGTAGCAATCTTCTTCGACTTACAACAGGCTTATGATCGAGTATGGAGAAAAGGTCTCTTGATGATGATGACTGACGTGGGGATTAGCGGAAAGCGGTACAACTGGATTAAATATTTCCTCCTTGACCAAACAATCCAAAGATGAACAATGCAGTCTCCTCTAAAGAAGTCTTAGAGGAAGGCTTACCACAGGGCTCTGCTTTGAGCTGCACTATTTTCCTCATCTACATAAATGACCTGGCCAAGCACATCAAAGCTGAAAAAGCCATGTATGCTGATGATCTGGCAATATGGCAGAGCCATGAAGATGTAGAAAGTGCAGCACAAAGATTAAATGGAGACCTGAGAAGACTGCACGAGTATTTCCAAATGTGGAAACTGAAGATTTACAAAGTCTTTTCACAGTTTATCTTCAGTTTCCACATTTAACAAAACTCATACAGTCTTCTCAGGTCTCCATTTAGCCTGTGTGCTGCACTTTCTTTACCAAGAGCCATAAAGTAGCCAAGAATAATATCAGTCTGAGATTCGACAAACAGAAATTGCCCAGTGAGGAAGAGCCTACACATCTTGGAGTCACTCTAGACCGACAGCTCAGCCTCAAGAAACATGTCCAAAATGTTAAAAATAAAGCATTGAGGCGGCTACAGTTATTGAAGAGGCTCACTGGTACAGCATGGGGATCAGACAAGGACACTCTGAGAGGCTCACTGGTACAGCATGGGGATCAGGCAAGGACACTGAGAGGCTCGCTGGTACAGCATGGCGTTCAGACAAGGACACTCTGAGAGGCTTGTATATTGGATATGTACGCTCTGCTTTAGAATATAGCAGTGCACTCCTGACAACGTGCTGACAGACTAATGTAGAGTCCCTGGACAGAGTGCAGAACAATGCCCTGTGCCTTATTAGTGGAGCAATGAGGTGAACGCCCACTGTGGCATGTGAAATTCATGTGGATGTAGAACCCCTTGAGATACGAAGAGATGTGGCTGATATGGAAGTTTATGAGAGGAGTAAAAGGATGACCTAAGACAACCCCAATAGAAGGCTTGTAGAAAAATAGCAACAAACGCAGAGAATAAAACAAGTCAGTCCTCTACCAGGTCAGTGAGATTAAGGACAGATATCACATCCTAGACAAAAGTCAGTCCTCCACCACGTCCCAGACAAAAGTCAGTCCTCTACCAGGTCAGTGAGATTAAAGACAGATATCACATCCTAGACAAAAGTCAGTCCTCCACCACGTCCCAGACAAAAGTCAGTCCTCTACCAGGTCAGTAAGATTAAAGACAGATATCACATCCCAGACAAAAGTCAGTCCTCTACCAGGTCAGTAAGATTAAAGACAGATATCACATCCCAGACAAAAGTCAGTCCTCCACCACGTCCCAGACAAAAGTCAGTCCTCTACCAGGTCAGTAAGATTAAAGACAGATATCACATCCCAGACAAAAGTCAGTCCTCCACCACGTCCCAGACAAAAGTCAGTCCTCTACCAGGTCAGTGAGATAAAAGACAGATATCACATCCCAGACAAAAGTCAGTCCTCCATCACGTCCCAGACAAAAGTCAGTCCTCTACCAGGTCAGTAAGATTAAAGACAGATATCACATCCCAGACAAAAGTCAGTCCTCCACCACGTCCCAGACAAAAGTCAGTCCTCTACCAGGTCAGTAAGATTAAAGACAGATATCACATCCCAGACAAAAGTCAGTCCTCCACCACGTCCCAGACAAAAGTCAGTCCTCTACCAGGTCAGTAAGATTAAAGACAGATATTACATCCCAGACAAAAGTCAGTCCTCCACCACGTCCCAGACAAAAGTCAGTCCTCTACCAGGTCAGTAAGATTAAAGACAGATATCACATCCCAGACAAAAGTCAGTCCTCCACCACGTCCCAGACAAAAGTCAGTCCTCTACCAGGTCAGTAAGATTAAAGACAGATATCACATCCCAGACAAAAGTCAGTCCTCCACCACGTCCCAGACAAAAGTCAGTCCTCTACCAGGTCAGTAAGATTAAAGACAGATATCACATCCCAGACAAAAGTCAGTCCTCTACCAGGTCAGTAAGATTAAAGACAGATATCACATCCCAGACAAAAGTCAGTCCTCCACCACGTCCCAGACAAAAGTCAGTCCTCTACCAGGTCAGTAAGATTAAAGACAGATATCACATCCCAGACAAAAGTCAGTCCTCCACCACGTACCAGACAAAAGTCAGTCCTCTACCAGGTCAGTAAGATTAAAGACAGATATCACATCCCAGACAAAAGTCAGTCCTCTACCAGGTCAGTAAGATTAAAGACAGATATCACATCCCAGACAAAAGTCAGTCCTCCACCACGTCCCAGACAAAAGTCAGTCCTCTACCAGGTCAGTAAGATTAAAGACAGATATCACATCCCAGATAAAAGTCAGTCCTCCACCACGTCCCAGACAAAAGTCAGTCCTCTACCAGGTCAGTAAGATTAAAGACAGATATCACATCCCAGACAAAAGTCAGTCCTCCACCACATCCCAGACAAAAGTCAGTCCTCTACCAGGTCAGTAAGATTAAAGACAGATATCACATCCCAGACAAAAGTCAGTCCTCCACAACGTCAGTGAGATTAAAGACAGACACCACTTCCCAGACAAAAGACAAGAAACACAGAAAAAAGCAACAAGAAATGTACCACCACATACACGTTTAAAAATGCCAGAAATCCTAAACAAAACTAACAGATAATACAAGAAGTGCTGATCCGGTCAGTCTTATGAGAGCATCACAGAGAACGATTGACACCTACCCAGAAGAGTGGATACATGTCTATACTGATGGATCTGCTTTTAAGGCCACCATTAAAGTGGGATATGGAGTCTACATAGAGTATCCAGACAGAACATCTGATGAGCTGTTTGATGCCTGTGGGGAGATATGTTCAAATTTTGAGGCAGAAATAACAGCATTGGAAGTAGCTCTGTACCACTTGAGGACTGTATTTGATGCTTTCCCATCAAAAGCCCAAAGCATCGTAATCTTTACAGACTCATTATCTGCCCTTCAAGCTCTGGAAGACGGTGGTCACTGTAGGCCTGAACTTACCCAAATATCCCTAGATGCCAACCAACTCCTCAAATCCCATGAAGTCAGAATAGTTTTACAATGGATCCCTGGTCACTCAAATACACCTGGCAGCGACAAGGCAGGCAAAGACTGGCAAAGAAAACAAGCCTAGCACAAAGACAAGTTAAGCACAACAACAACCAGAGATACGAGTTTAGCACACCAAATACATACACCAAACTACACAAATGAAAGGCAAGTAATCGGCACTCCAGAATCGAACCCTTGACTTCCAGTTGTCTTGCTGCGAATAACGAGATCCCAGTTACCACTGTTAGCCCTACCCTCTCACAAAAAACAAAACAACATACAGTTCTCGGAGCATGTGGCCACATAGACATTCCTCTACCTGCAACCTGTCTGCAACAGATGAAGTGTTGTTAATGGATGGCACATCTGCACTGTCACCTCCCTCCTGTAGCTTCACTGCTGTGACTTGTCCAACCTTCCTGGGGGATATAGGCTTCTCCAGATCGTGTTTCTCTGCTCCATCTCCGTGTGCTCCCTCTGTCTCTGGTCGAGTGCTGAGAGGAGGCTGGGACTGGCCATTGATTTCTAGTTGTAGCAAGGAGTCTCGGCTGACAGCAGTTTCGCTGGGGTCGTCCATGCTCTGTTCTTCATCTACTTCATCATCATCCTCATCACTTCCAATTCTAGAAGACAAGAAGTTGACCATTTCAGACATTTTCTCTACTTCTGCTGAGAGATGGGGGGGGGGGGGGGCCATCGCTGTCAACTACGGCATAAATGTCCTTTTCAGGATGAACATGGAAGAATAATAATAAGATGAGCTGTTTGAAGCAGGTGACAGACTAATAGCACAACATGACCCACACACATGAAACAAGCAATGGTCAACATTTGCTCAGTGTGTGAGCACAGTCAATATTTGGTCAGTGTGTGAGCACCGTCAATATTTGGTCAGTGTGAGCACAGTCAGTGTGTGAGCATGGTCAGTGTGTGAGCACGATCAACATTTGGTCAGTGTGTGAGCACGGTCAACATTTGGTCAGTGTGTAAGCACGGTCAACATTTGGTCAGTGTGTGAGCACGGTCAACATTTGGTCAGTGTGTGAGCACGGTCAGTGTGTGAGCACGGTCAGTGTGTGAGCACGGTCAACATTTGGTGAGTGTGTAACATAGTCAACATTTGGTCAGTGTGTGAGCATAGTCAACATTTGGTCAGTGTGTGAGCATAGTCAACATTTGGTCAGTGTGTAAGCATGGTCAGTGTGTGAGCATGGTCAGTGTGTGAGCACGGTCAACATTTGGACAGTGTGTGAGCACGGTCAACATTTGGTCAGTGTGTGAGCACGGTCAACATTTGGTCAGTGTGTGAGCACGGTCAGTGTGTGAGCACGGTCAGTGTGTGAGCACGGTCAACATTTGGTGAGTATGTGAGCACGATCAGAACAAACAACACAAACAGGAAGTAAGATGTCAGAAAATCAAGAGAAAGGTGAGCTGGTCATAACAATGTGGTTAACTGGTGGATTGACTTTCCAGCAAGTGAGAAAGAGAGAGAGAGAGAGAGAGAGAGAGAGAGAGAGAGAGAGAGAGAGAGAGGGGGGGGGAGAGGGAGATAGAGAGAGAGGGAGACAAAGAGAGAGGAAGACAAAGGGGGAGAGAGAAATATATTAACAGAGCTAGGAAATTTCACATAGACTGACTGACCAGCACACATCTCACATAGACTGACTGACTGACCAGCACACATCTCACATAGACTGACTGACTGACCAGCACACATCTCATATAGACTGACTGACTGACCAGCACACATCTCACCTAGACTGTCTGACTGACTGACCAGCACACATCTCACATAGACTGACTGACTGACCAGCACATATCTCACCTAGACTGTCTGACTGACCAGCACACATCTCACCTAGACTGTCTGACTGACCAGCACACATCTCACATAGACTGACTGACTGACCAGCACACATCTCACCTAGACTGACTGACTGACCAGCACACATCTCACATAGACTGACTGACTGACCAGCACACATCTCACATTGACTGACCAGCACACATCTCATAGACTGACTGACTGACCAGCACACATCTCACATAGACTGACTGACTGACCAGCACACATCTCACATAGACTGACTGACTGACCAGCACACATCTCACATAGACTGACTGACTGACTGACCAGCCCAGATCTCACATAGACTGACTGACTGACCAGCACACATCTCACCTAGACTGACTGACCAACACACATCTCACATAGTCACATAGACTGACAGACTGACCAGCACACATCTCACATAGACTGACTGACTGACCAGCACACATCTCACATAGACTGACTGACTGACTGACCAGCACACATCTCACATAGACTGACTGACTGACCAGCACACATAGACTGACTGACCACCAAGAAGACAAGAACAATTACTGGAGCATAAGAGAAAAACTACCTGGTAAATGGTTTGGTTTCACTTGGAGCCAGTTCAATTTTGTAAGGATGTTCAGATTCATCATCATCCTTCTCTTCTGAGTCTCTGATACCAATTTCAGTGGCCATCTCATCATCTCTGTCCTGCAGAATGACAAGACAATGATGTATCAATGAGCAGCAGAAACAACAACAACAAATACTACAACAACAGCAGCAGCAACAACAACAACAAATACTACAACAGCAGCAGCAGCAACAGCAACAGCAGCAACAGCAACAGCAGCAACAACAACAGCAGCAACAACAACAGCAGCAGCAGCAACAGCAACAACAGCAGCAGCAACAACAGCAGCAACAACAACAGCAGCAGCAACAACAGCAGCAGCAACAACAGGAGCAACAACAACAGCAGCAACAACATCAACAACATCTCCAACTGGCACAAGATAAGTGGGGCACAAGGGAAAACAGCAACCAGATGTAGCAAGCATGCCCTTGACTAGAACCCACTTGGAAAGTGAAGATTAGAGAGGTGAATGAGAACAATAAGAACTCAGTACAGCACATCCGATCAAAAGATTTATAGTGATCTGGAATAATGGGCAGACTACACCTGCAGCTGGCACACAGATATATCTACACTCCAGAGTTAAAGCTGTTGGCACACAGATATATCTACACTCCAGAGTTAAAGCTGTTGGCACACAGATAGATCTACACTCCAGAGTTAAAGCTGTTAGAACACAGATAGATCTACACTCCAGTTAAAGCTGTTGGCACACAGATAGATCTATACTCCAGAGTTAAAGCTGCTGGCACACAAATAGATCTACACTCCAGATAAAGCTGTTGGCACACAGATAGATCTACACTCCAGAGTTAAAGCTGTTGGAACATAGATAGATCTACACTACAGTTAAAGCTGTTAGAACACAGATAGATCTACACTCCAGTTAAAGCTGTTGGAACACATAGATCTACACTCCAGAGTTAAAGCTGTTGGCAAACAGATAGATCTATACTCCAGAGTTAAAGCTGTTGGCAAACAGATAGATCTTCACTCCAGTTAAAGCTGTTGGCACATAGATAGATCTACACCTCAGAGTTTAAAGCTGTTAATGTTTTCAGCTGTGTACACCTACTAACCTTGATCTTACCTACAAAAAACAAAGAAAAACCGAGGTAATGTTTCTGTGGAGCCCTACCACAAAGCAAACACCATTGTACAAGGCCAATATCTAGAAACCTTTCACTGCTTGACTATATTATCACATGGTGTCATGCTAACCACCCTTCTAATGCCTGTAAAACATGGACAGTCTTTAGCAGAAAACAATCATTACCACATAAGCTCCAGGTTGCTCGGGATCAGCTGGTAGTATGAAGTCCACAACAGGGCAGGACTCTCTCATCTATACACTGCAGCACAGAGCCCAAATCAGACAGACAGGGCAGGACTCTCTCATCTATACACTGCAGCATAGAGCCCAAATCAGACAGACAGGGCAGGACTCTCTCTCATCTATACACTGCAGCACAGAGCCCAAATCAGACAGACAGGGCAGGACTCTCTCATCTTTACACTGCAGGACAGAGCCCAAATCAGACAGACAGTAAGGCAGGACTCTCTCTCATCTATACACTGCAGGACAGAACCCAAATCAAACAGACAGTAGGGCATGTTGTTTGCATGCCCAATAAAAAACCTCCCAACACAGCTGCTGTACAGTGATCTCAGAACAGGGAAGAGGTCCCTTAGGACAACAGAAGAAAGACTCATTAAAAGTTGAACAGTTAGTTTCCCATCCTGAGAGATGCTCGGCCTGGCACCCTACCAACACACAAGGTAATCATATGGCTGAGGATGAGAGAAAACAGTGTGCTAAAGCACCAAACGTGCAAGAGCCCAACTACCAAATCCAGCCACCTGACACCCCAGGTAGGTCTGTACAGACATATGTGATTACATATCACAGGACAAATCTCATGGATCATGCAGCTCTTATCTTTGCTGCAACTTTTATTATTATTATTATTATTACTGCAGAAAAATGGAAGCATGTCCAATGTCTTACTTTGTTTGGTTACATTTAACCGTTATGATGCCACTGTTCATGTGGTTACATTTAACCGCTTCGATGCCACTGTTCATGTGTGTGAACTGAAAACAATTTCAGTTTTACGGCCAATGTCGACGCCTAGTTTATTGTGTATAAACATCCAGGTCAATGCTATAGAAACGGCTGAACATACGAGCATTTGAATTTCGATACTTTCACTTCCGTCTTCTCCGATTTAACCCTTACTGCACTAGTGGCAAAATTTGTAACCTGAAAAAATTTTGCGTTAGCTGTGGGACAGAAGGGCTATATCATCCTCAAAATCCAGGTACTCCAGCTGTTTATTCAAGGTCCACTGGATTCCATTTCTCTCATTTGTTGTTACTTCCATAATCCAGTCCACTGCCAGGATGAAAGGGAAGGTGACAGTAGGCAACCCTGTCGTACCCTTGATTTCATTTTGAATGGCTCTGTGAGTTGCCCTTCGTGTATAAATCTACATTGTATACTTTCATACGTCTGTCTAATTATGTTTGTGAGCTTTTCAGGAACTCCATAGTGCAATACGTGACATATTCAAACATAATGTAGTTGCAGGGGTCTGGTAGTGTGGTCTCGTGAAGAATAAAGTTCCCAACAAAAGGATTACCTACCCTAACTCTTCCAGCACACCAACAAAAGGATTACCTACCCTGCCTAACTCTTCCAGCTCACCAACAAAAGGATTACCTACCCTGCCTAACTCTTCCAGCTCACCAACAAAAGGATTACCTACCCTGCCTAACTCTTCCAGCTCACCAACAAAAGGATTACCTACCCTGCCTAACTCTTCCAACACACCAACAAAAGAATTACCTACCCTAACTCTTCTAACACACCAACAAAAGGATTACCTACCCTGCCCAACTCTTCCAGCTCACCAACAAAAGGATTACCTACCCTGCCTAACTCTTCCAGCTCACCAACAAAAGAATTACCTTCCATAAGTTTTCCAGCACACCAACAAAAGGATTACCTACCCTAACTCTTCCAGCACACCAACAAAAGGATTACCTACCCTGCCTAACTCTTCCAACTCAGATTCTGTCATCCTCAGCTCCCTGCGAGCGTCACTATTCTCCTGCGTTTTATCAGTGCCTCCGTCTTGGTTTCTGTTATCTTCATCCGGATTATTATCCTCCTCAAACCCTTCTGAGGTGGTGCTGCTGCCTGCATACTCAGATGAGTTCTCATCTTTAGAGACCTGAAACATTCATTATACATTATGGCAAGCTTCAATTTAACATATTCTTGCTTCTTCATTGCAATTGTCATTTCTAACCATTCAATGATGTCATTTCTAACCATTCAATGATGTCATTTCTAACCATTCAATGATGTCATTTCTAACCATTCAATGATGTCATTTCTAACCATTCAATGATGTCATTCCTTACCTGATGTCATTTCTAACCATTCAATGATGTCATTTCTAACCATTCAATGATGTCATTTCTAACCATTCAATGATGTCATTTCTAACCATTCAATGATGTCATTCCTTACCTGATGTCATTTCTAACCATTCAATGATGTCATTTCTAACCATTCAATGATGTCATTTCTAACCATTCAATGATGTCATTTCTAACCATTCAATGATGTCATTTCTAACCATTCAATGATGTCATTCCTTACCTGATGTCATTTCTAACCATTCAATGATGTCATTTCTAACCATTCAATGATGTCATTTCTAACCATTCAATGATGTCATTTATAACCATTTAATGATGTCATTTCTTACCCTTCAATGATGTCATTTCTTACCATTCAATGATGTCATTTCTTACCTGATGTCATTTCTTACCCTTCAATGATGTCATTTCTTACCTGATGTCATTTCTTACCCTTCAATGATGTCATTCGTTACCTGATGTCATTTCTTACCATTCAATGATGTCATTCCTTACCTGATGTCATTTCTTACCTGATGTCATTTCTTACCTGATGTCATTCCTTACCTCTCAATGATGTCATTTCTTACCATTCAATGATGTCATTCCTTACCTGATGTCATTCCTTACCTGATGTCATTTCTTACCCTTCAATGATGTCATTTCTAACCATTCAATGATGTCATTCCTTACCTGATGTCATTTCTAACCATTCAATGATGTCATTTCTAACCATTCAATGATGTCATTTCTAACCATTCAATGATGTCATTTCTAACCATTCAATGATGTCATTTCTAACCATTCAATGATGTCATTTCTAACCATTCAATGATGTCATTTCTAACCATTCAATGATGTCATTTCTAACCATTCAATGATGTCATTCCTTACCTGATGTCATTTCTAACCATTCAATGATGTCATTTCTAACCATTCAATGATGTCATTTCTAACCATTCAATGATGTCATTTCTTACCCTTCAATGATGTCATTTCTTACCATTCAATGATGTCATTTCTTACCTGATGTCATTTCTTACCCTTCAATGATGTCATTTCTTACCTGATGTCATTTCTTACCTTTCAATGATGTCATTCCTTACCTGATGTCATTTCTTACCATTCAATGATGTCATTCCTTACCTGATGTCATTTCTTACATGATGTCATTTCTTACCTGATGTCATTTCTAACCATTCAATGATGTCATTTCTAACCATTCAATGATGTCATTTCTAACCATTCAATGATGTCATTTCTAACCATTCAATGATGTCATTTCTAACCATTCAATGATGTCCTTCCTTACCTGATGTCATTTCTAACCATTCAATGATGTCATTTCTAACCATTCAATGATGTCATTTCTAACCATTCAATGATGTCATTTCTAACCATTCAATGATGTCATTTCTAACCATTCAATGATGTCATTTCTAACCATTCAATGATGTCATTTCTAACCATTCAATGATGTCATTTCTAACCATTCAATGATGTCATTTCTAACCATTCAATGATGTCATTTCTAACCATTCAATGATGTCATTTCTAACCATTCAATGATGTCATTCCTTACCTGATGTCATTTCTAACCATTCAATGATGTCATTTCTAACCATTCAATGATGTCATTTCTAACCATTCAATGATGTCATTTATAACCATTTAATGATGTCATTTCTTACCCTTCAATGATGTCATTTCTTACCATTCAATGATGTCATTTCTTACCTGATGTCATTTCTTACCCTTCAATGATGTCATTTCTTACCTGATGTCATTTCTTACCCTTCAATGATGTCATTCGTTACCTGATGTCATTTCTTACCATTCAATGATGTCATTCCTTACCTGATGTCATTTCTTACCTGATGTCATTTCTTACCTGATGTCATTCCTTACCTCTCAATGATGTCATTTCTTACCATTCAATGATGTCATTCCTTACCTGATGTCATTCCTTACCTGATGTCATTTCTTACCCTTCAATGATGTCATTTCTAACCATTCAATGATGTCATTCCTTACCTGATGTCATTTCTAACCATTCAATGATGTCATTTCTAACCATTCAATGATGTCATTTCTAACCATTCAATGATGTCATTTCTAACCATTCAATGATGTCATTTCTAACCATTCAATGATGTCATTTCTAACCATTCAATGATGTCATTTCTAACCATTCAATGATGTCATTTCTAACCATTCAATGATGTCATTCCTTACCTGATGTCATTTCTAACCATTCAATGATGTCATTTCTAACCATTCAATGATGTCATTTCTAACCATTCAATGATGTCATTTCTAACCATTCAATGATGTCATTTCTTACCCTTCAATGATGTCATTTCTTACCATTCAATGATGTCATTTCTTACCTGATGTCATTTCTTACCCTTCAATGATGTCATTTCTTACCTGATGTCATTTCTTACCTTTCAATGATGTCATTCCTTACCTGATGTCATTTCTTACCATTCAATGATGTCATTCCTTACCTGATGTCATTTCTTACCTGATGTCATTTCTTACCTGATGTCATTTCTTACCATTCAATGTCATTCCTTACCTGATGTCATTTCTTACCTGTCATTTCTTACCTGATGTCAGTTCTTACTCTTCAATGATGTAATTTCTTACCTGATGTCATTCCTTACCTGATGTCATTTCGTACCCTTCAATTATGTCATTTCTTACCTGATGTCATTTCTTACCCTTCAATGATGTCATTTCTTACCTGATGTCATTTCTTACCCTTCAATGATGTCATTCCTTACCTGATGTCATTTCTTACCTGATGTCATTTCTTACCATTCAATGATGTCATTCCTTACCTGATGTCATTTCTTACCATTCAATGATGTCATTCCTTACCTGATGTCATTTCTTACCCTTCAATGATGTCATTCCTTACCTGATGTCATTTCTTACCCTTCAATGATGTCATTCCTTACCTGATGTCATTTCTTACCCTTCAATGATGTCATTTCTTACCCTTCAATGATGTCATTTCTTACCATTCAATGATGTCATTCCTTACCTGATGTCATTTCTTACCATTCAATGATGTCATTCCTTACCTGATGTCATTCTTTACCTGATGTC
Source organism: Ariolimax columbianus (assembly GCA_036924085.1). Lineage (NCBI taxonomy): Eukaryota > Metazoa > Mollusca > Gastropoda > Stylommatophora > Arionidae > Ariolimax > Ariolimax columbianus. Next base: position 63,420,899 of record JAVGWX010000018.1, read on the forward strand.
ATTCCTTACCTCTCAATGATGTCATTTCTTACCATTCAATGATGTCATTCCTTACCTCTCAATGATGTCATTTCTTACCATTCAATGATGTCATTCCTTACCTGATGTCATTCCTTACCTGATGTCATTCCTTACCTCTCAATGATGTCATTTCTTACCATTCAATGATGTCATTCCTTACCTGATGTCATTCCTTACCTGATGTCATTCCTTACCCTTCAATGATGTAATTTCTTACCATTCAATGATGTCATTCCTTACCTGATGTCATTCCTTACCTCTCAATGATGTAATTTCTTACCATTCAATGATGTCATTCCTTACCTGATGTCATTCCTTACCTCTCAATGATGTCATTTCTTACCATTCAATGATGTCATTCCTTACCTGATGTCATTCCTTACCTGATGTCATTCCTTACCCTTCAATGATGTAATTTCTTACCATTCAATGATGTCATTCCTTACCTGATGTCATTCCTTACCTCTCAATGATGTAATTTCTTACCATTCAATGATGTCATTCCTTACCTGATGTCATTCCTTACCTCTCAATGATGTCATTTCTTACCATTCAATGATGTCATTCCTTACCTGATGTCATTCCTTACCTGATGTCATTCCTTACCCTTCAATGATGTAATTTCTTACCATTCAATGATGTCATTCCTTACCTGATGTCATTCCTGACTATTTAATGTGATAAACTTGCCAATCCTAAAACTGAAACTAGCCAGCAGTTTAAACATTATGTTTTGTTCCCATGGAGCAAGGCTTTTCAATCGATGATCAACAGATCCCTGGAGTTCTGTGAGAGGTTGTGATTGTCACAAATAACATTTGTGTTTAAAGAAAAACTGTAGTTGTGAGCAAAGAGCAGTTGGCCCACCCTGATCACAGTATGGCAGGATGAGCAGAGACCAGTGGGCCCGCCCTGATCACAGTATGGCAGGATGAGGAGAGACCAGTGGGCCCGCCCTGATCACAGTATGGCAGGATGAGCAGAGACCAGTGGGCCCGCCCTGATCACAGTATGGCAGGATGAGGAGAGACCAGTGGGCCCGCCCTGATCACAGTATGGCAGGATGAGGAGAGACCAGTGGGCCCGCCCTGATCACAGTATGGCAGGATGAGCAGAGACCAGTGGGCCCGCCCTGAACACAGTATGGCAGGATGAGCAGAGACCAGTGGGCCCGCCCTGAACACAGTATGGCAGGATGAGCAGAGACCAGTGGGCCCGCCCTGATCACAGTATGGCAGGATGAGCAGAGACCAGTGGGCCCGCCCTGAACACAGTATGGCAGGATGAGCAGAGACCAGTGGGCCCACCCTGATCACAGTATGGCAGGATGAGCAGAGACCAATGGGCCCACCCTGACCACAGTATGACAGGATGAGCAGAGACCAGTGGGCCCGCCCTGAACACAGTATGGCAGGATGAGCAGAGACCAGTGGGCCCGCCCTGATCACAGTATGGCAGGATGAGCAGAGACCAGTGGGCCCGCCCTGAACACAGTATGGCAGGATGAGCAGAGACCAGTGGGCCCACCCTGATCACAGTATGGCAGGATGAGCAGAGACCAATGGGCCCACCCTGACCACAGTATGACAGGATGAGCAGAGACCAGTGGGCCCGCCCTGATCACAGTATGGCAGGATGAGCAGAGACCAGTGGGCCCGCCCTGATCACAGTATGGCAGGATGAGCAGAGACCAATGGGCCCACCCTGACCACAGTATGACAGGATGAGCAGAGACCAGTGGGCCCGCCCTGATCACAGTATGGCAGGATGAGCAGAGACCAATGGGCCCACCCTGACCACAGTATGGCAGGATGAGCAGAGACCAGTGGGCCCACCCTGACCACAGTATGGCAGGATGAGCAGAGACCAGTGGGCCCGCCCTGATCACAGTATGGCAGGATGAGCAGAGACCAGTGGGCCCGCCCTGATCACAGTATGGCAGGATGAGCAGAGACCATTGGGCCCGCCCTGATCACAGTATGGCAGGATGAGCAGAGACCAGTGGGCCCGCCCTGATCACAGTATGGCAGGATGAGCAGAGACCAATGGGCCCACCCTGATCACAGTATGGCAGGATGAGCAGAGACCATTGGGCCCACCCTGACCACAGTATGGCAGGATGAGCAGAGACCAATGGGCCCACCCTGACCACAGTATGGCAGGATGAGCAGAGACCATTGGGCCCACCCTGACCACAGTATGGCAGGATGAGCAGAGACCATTGGGCCCACCCTGACCACAGTATGGCAGGATGAGCAGAGACCAATGGGCCCACCCTGACCACAGTATGGCAGGATGAGCAGAGACCAGTGGGCCCACCCTGACCACAGTATGACAGGATGAGCAGAGACCAGTGGGCCCACCCTGACCACAGTATGGCAGGATGAGCAGAGACCAATGGGCCCACCCTGACCACAGTATGGCAGGATGAGCAGAGACCAATGGGCCCACCCTGACCACAGTATGGCAGGATGAGCAGAGACCAATGGGCCCACCCTGACCACAGTATGGCAGGATGAGCAGAGACCAATGGGCCCACCCTGACCACAGTATGGCAGGATGAGCAGAGACCAGTGGGCCCGCCCTGATCACAGTATGGCAGGATGAGCAGAGACCATTGGGCCCACCCTGATCACAGTATGGCAGGATGAGCAGAGACCATTGGGCCCACCCTGATCACAGTATGGCAGGATGAGCAGAGACCAGTGGGCCCACCCTGATCACAGTATGGCAGGATGAGCAGAGACCAGTGGGCCCACCCTGACCACAGTATGGCAGGATGAGCAGAGACCAGTGGGCCCACCCTGACCACAGTATGGCAGGATGAGCAGAGACCAGTGGGCCCACCCTGATCACAGTATGGCAGGATGAGCAGAGACCAGTGGGCCCACCCTGACCACAGTATGACAGGATGAGCAGAGACCAGTGGGCCCACCCTGACCACAGTATGAGCAGAGACCAGTGGGCCCACCCTGACCACAGTATGAGCAGAGACCAGTGGGCCCACCCTGACCACAGTATGGCAGGATGAGCAGAGACCAGTGGGCCCACCCTGACCACAGTATGAGCAGAGACCAGTGGGCCCACCCTGACCACAGTATGACAGGATGAGCAGAGACCAGTGGGCCCACCCTGATCACAGTATGGCAGGATGAGCAGAGACCAGTGGGCCCACCCTGATCACAGTATGGCAGGATGAGCAGAGACCAATGGGCCCACCCTGATCACAGTATGGCAGGATGAGCAGAGACCAATGGGCCCACCCTGACCACAGTATGACAGGATGAGCAGAGACCAGTGGGCCCACCCTGACCACAGTATGAGCAGAGACCAGTGGGCCCACCCTGACCACAGTATGAGCAGAGACCAGTGGGCCCACCCTGATCACAGTATGGCAGGATGAGCAGAGACCAATGGGCCCACCCTGACCACAGTATGGCAGGATGAGCAGAGACCAGTGGGCCCACCCTGACCACAGTATGGCAGGATGAGCAGAGACCAGTGGGCCCACCCTGACCACAGTATGACCAGGAAAGGACTAGGAACAGCTGTCCTAACCATCTTCTTCGGCGTCGTCTTTTTGTTGTTGTTTTGCTTCTGCGTTTGCCTCATTTCTTTATTCCCCAAGGTGGCGTGTGTTGCACTATGGTTTTTATTTTGACCTGTCGGCACAGTGCACCCGACTTCGGCATGCATTTTATGTAACGGTCTGCTTCATCCTACATTTTCTAAGGGTTTGCTTGCCCGGGGTAATGGCCGGTACTGTGATGGGAAGCGAACACAGAACCTTCGGTTTGTGAGCCGCGTCACTTAGCCACTAACAAACGCTGTCCCCACTGGCGTCTGTCTTGAAAAGGATGGTGTGTCTTAGTTTACAGTAAGGCTGCAATATTTGTGTATATCGGCCCAACACATTCGCTTTCAACATACTTTTTTGGGATACAGAGTTTGCCTTCCCACTGCGACTCCTATTCCCTTAACCAGACCACACTAGCGCAGCTCGTTTCCAGGGTCGCCACTAAGAGCCGTAATATAGTCTGTTCGCTGACCTTGATGCAAGCAGCCAGTTATGAGTCGTGGCTGTTAGCTCATTTACTGTTGTATCTTCGATCCCCAACAATCATCTTGCTCTATTAATAACCTTAGCCGCAGTTTTCTAATCTGAAACTTTCAGAAAGCTAACAGGTCAAAGAACAAACATGCATACTAATAAAGAGAACATAATAGAACTGACCCCAGATGTCCACTCTGCTGATCTGATCTTTCTAGCTACGTTGGGGTCCTCCAGATCCTGCATCAGTCTGAAGAATGCCAGTTCATTGAAGAGAACATCTGAGATCTCCATCAGCAGGTCCTCGCCACAGTCTCTCATCCTAACAAACAAACAGGGAGAGATACTTTTATTGTCACAGAAAACCAAGAATGTGAAAGTTTTGTGCAGCAGAAACTTAATTATTGTATATATTTATAACTTAGTAAAGAAATTAAATCTCTTGTACAGAGTAAAGAAAATCCAAGAGGCAGTCATTGAACAATCTAAGAATGTCACCCAAGAGGTGGTCATAGAACAATCTAAGAATGTCATCCAAGAGGTGGTCATTGAACAATCTAAGAATGTCACCCAAGAGGTGGTCATTGAACAATCTAAGAATGTCATCCAAGAGGTGGTCATTGAACAATCTAAGAATGTCACCCAAGAGGTGGTCATAGAACAATCTAAGAATGTCATCCAAGAGGTGGTCATTGAACAATCTAAGAATGTCACCCAAGAGGTGGTCATTGAACAATCTAAGAATGTCATCCAAGAGGTGGTCATTGAACAATCTAAGAATGTCATCCAAGAGGTGGTCATTGAACAATCTAAGAATGTCATTCAAGAGGTGGTCATTGAACAATCTAAGAATGTCATCCAAGAGGTGGTCATTGAACAATCTAAGAATGTCATCCAAGAGGTGGTCATTGAACAATCTAAGAATGTCACCCAAGAGGTGGTCATTGAACAATCTAAGAATGTCATCCAAGAGGAGGTCATTGAACAATCTAAGAATGTCATCCAAGAGGTGGTCATTGAACAATCTAAGAATGTCATTCAAGAGGTGGTCATTGAACAATCTAAGAATGTCATCCAAGAGGTGGTCATTGAACAATCTAAGAATGTCATCCAAGAGGTGGTCATTGAACAATCTAAGAATGTCATCCAAGAGGTGGTCATTGAACAATCTAAGAATGTCATCCAAGAGGTGGTCATTGAACAATTCTAGAGGGAGATGTTGCTTAACAAATCTATTAGAATTCATTGAGGAGGTTACTAAAATTATAGATAAAGGGGAGCCAGTGGATGTTATTTATCTAGATTTTGCAAAGGACTTTGATAGAGTACCTCATCAAAGATTATTTAGAAAGTTAAAATCCCATGGAATAGTTGGGGAAGTTGCCAAATGGATTGAACTTTGGTTAACGGAAAGAAGGCAAAGGGTGGGTATAAATAAGGAGTGCCCTGTGGCTCAGTTTCGAAACCAATTTTGTTCTTGATATATATAAATGATTTGGACATTGATATGTGGGAAGTGAAGAGTGGAGTACCCCAGGGCTCGGTTTCGGGACCAATTTTGTTCTTGATATATATAAATGATTCAGACATTGATATGTGATCCAAGATTGCAAAATTTGCCGGTGACACAAAACTATGCTGTTATAAAGCAGCAGTTGATATATTGAGGTCGGATTTAGATAAAATTCGAGAATGATCTGTAAGCTGGCAAATGGAGTTTAATGTAGATAAATGTACAGCCATCCACATGGGTAGATCCAATATGGAACATAATTACAGAATGGGAGAGAACAATATTAGATAGATAGAAAAGGAAAAGGACCTAGGGGTTATTATAGAGCATACAGGTAAGGTGAGTAAGCAAGTTCAGGTAGCAGTAAAAAAGGCAAATGCAATGTTAGGTATGATAAAAAGAAATATTAAACATAGGAGCAAGGAAGTGATAGTCAAACTGTATAAAGCATTAGTTAGACCTAGATTGGAGTACTGTGTAAAGATGTGGAGTCCTTATCATAGAGGGGATATAGACATGCTGGAAAGGATACAAAAAAGAGCGCCAAAGATGATAGTGGGATTCCAGAATTACAGTTATGAGAAAAGACTAAGAAAAACCGGCCGACAGTGTCTAGAAAAGAGAAGAATTTGAGGTGAATTAATACAGGTTTATAAGATGATCAGAGGAATGGATAAATTGAACAACAAATTTTTCAAAATTCAGCCACCCACAAGAATCAGAGGGAATAAGCTACAAATTAACTAAAGAAAGGTCCAGATTAGATATTAGGAAACAGTTTTTTAGTCAGAGAGTGGTGAATGCATGGAATGCATTACCACAGGAAGTAGTGGAGGCAGGGACAATTAATGCATTTAAGAATAAATTGGATGCCTATAGCTTTTAGAGCAAAATGATGTAAATGAAACTGGTTGTATACAGACTGCAGTCTTATAAACCAGTATAAAGACGTTAAGTTAACGTTTTAGAATGTTACCCTCTCTGACAAGCCACTTTAGAATGTTACCCTCTCTGACGAGCCACTTTAGAATGTTACCCTCCCTGACGAGCCACTAGAATGTTACCCTCCCTGATGAGCCACTTTAGAATGTTACCCTCCCTTGTGAGCCACTTTAGAATGTTACCCTCCCTTGTGAGCCACTAGAATGTTACCCTCCCTTGTGAGCCACTAGAATGTTACCCTCCCTGACGAGCCACTTTAGAATGTTACCCTCCCTTGTGAGCCACTAGAATGTTACCCTCCCTGACGAGCCACTTTAGAATGTTACCCTCTCTGACGAGCCACTTTAGAATGTTACCCTCTCTGACGAGCCACTTTAGAATGTTACCCTCCCTGACGAGCCACTAGAATGTTACCCTCCCTGACGAGCCACTATAATGTTACCCTCCCTGACGAGCCACTTTAGAATGTTACCCTCCCTGACGAGCCACTAGAATGTTACCCTCCCTGACGAGCCACTTTAGAATGTTACCCTCCCTTGTGAGGCACTAGAATGTTACCCTCCCTTGTGAGCCACTAGAATGTTACCCTCCCTTGTGAGCCACTAGAATGTTACCCTCCCCGACGAGCCACTAGAATGTTACCCTCCCTGACGAGCCACTAGAATGTTACCCTCCCTGACGAGCCACTAGAATGTTACCCTCCCTTACGAGCCACTAGAATGTTACCCTCCCTGACGAGCCACTAGAATGTTACCCTCCCTGACGAGCCACTAGAATGTTACCCTCCCTGACGAGCCACTAGAATGTTACCCTCCCTGTCGAGCCACTAGAATGTTACCCTCCCTGACGAGCCACTAGAATGTTACCCTCCCTGACGAGCCACTATCATGTAGCTACTTACTTCCTGCCCTCATACTTGAGCAAAGTGTCCTCCAATATGGATGCCAGTTGGTGCTGGAAGAATCTAGCAAACTCCTGGTTACTCATCTGGTCGGTGAGAGACAGGACAAGGTGCTTAATGTGGCCCAGCAGCTGAGTAGAGCAGACACTGTCCATGTGCTCCTTGACTGCAGGGATCGTTTCCTTCATTATGTCTTTGATTTGATGGTCCAGTTGTTTTATGTCAATACGAGCATACTGAAAGTAGACCATTCATTTCATGTCAATACGAGCATACTGAAAGTAGACCATTCATTTCATGTCAATACAAGCATACTGAAAGTAGAGCATTTGTGACAGTTCCAGCTGGAGCATGGGCATTTAGGGCAGGGGAAATTGGGCTGGCGACTCTAACAAACAAAGGTTGCCTGAATGCGTTGGATGAATTGTCCACAAAGGTCAACAAAGGAAACGAGGGTTTTAGGTAGAAGATTTTGTCTAGTACAAGGGTGGGTGTCGGACTTGGCGTGAATGGGGGATTGGTGACAGTCTGATGCTGCCACGACCGGCTACGGCATTTAGAGGGACAGTGACTCGTGGATAGTCAACCAATGACATTTTAGATGGGGGTAGTTCCAAATTGGAGTAATGGCTAAGTCAGACAACCCACGGAAGACCATTGGACAGCCGTGTTACTGCTTGAGACTATGAAATACTCTGCAGGGAAAAACGCAGAAGACTGGCAGAAGGGCTGAGAGTGAGTGAGGTTCAGGGTGATTGTCCCATCACACACCTCAAGTTTTGGCCAGTCGCGTTCAATGGTTGCTTATAATAGACACCCTGTGAACACTAAGAGATCTGAATGTGTGTTGTATGTGCAGGACACTTTGTGAACGATGTGTATTCTGATTATGTGTGAGCGTACAGATTCGCATGAATGCGTGAAGTGATCTAAGTATTTGTGAATGCACAGATCGCCTGAATACATGATCTATTATGTGTGAGCGTACAGATTTGTCTGAGTACGTAATCTGATCACGAGGATGAGTTTGTTGATTATGTGTTGAGTGTGCAGATAGGGGAGTGCAGCGGCAAGAATTCTAGGTAAATAGATATTTGGAGGAAACATCAAAAGCTAGTGCTTACAACCTCCTATGGTAGTTAAACATATATACAATGATTATTTAGTTCAGATGTCCTTTACTTTTTTGTTGATATTGTGCAACGATTATTCTTGTAATAAATGATATTGTTTTGTTTTATGTTCAGGATAGTGTTTACTGTGTTTTTCTGTGTTGAAGTCTTATCGTGGTTTAGATATATGTTGTAATTCTTTAGTTAAGTAAACTGCGCAACTAAACCTAGACTCTACCACACATTCATTTTATGTCAATACAAGCATACTGAAAGTAGAGCATTGATTTTCACCACTGTATAAATGTTATGTTTAGTAGCATAAATTACATCACAACACTCCCTGCAGACATACAGGTGCTCAGCTTTTTTTCAGTATATGGTATTGGGTATGGATATTAATGGTTCCTATAGCCTGAGGCTGTATACACTCCTGGTCTGTTCTCTTTACCAGGCATCCCAGTCTGTTCTATCTCTCAGGCATCCCAGTCTGTTCTATCTCTCAGGCATCCCAGTCTGTTCAATCTCTCAAGCATCCCAGTCTGTCCTATCTCTCAGGCATCCCAGTCTGTCCTATCTCTCAGGCATCCCAGTCTGTCCTATCTCTCAGGCATCCCAGTCTGTCCTATCTCTCAGGCATCCCAGTCTGTCCTATCTCTCAGGCATCCCAGTCTGTCCTATCTCTCAGGCATTCCAGTCTGTCCTATCTCTCAGGCATCCCAGTCTGTCCTATCTCTCAGGCATCCCAGTCTGTTCTATTGCTCAGGCATCCCAGTCTGTTCTATCTCTCAGGCATCCCAGTCTGTCCTATCTCTCAGACATCCCAGTTATCCTATCTCTCAGACATCCCAGTCTGTCCTATCTCTCAGACATCCCAGTCTGTCCTATCTCTCAGGCATCCATCATCTTAAGCCTCCCTAGCCTATCCTCTCAGGTGTAATCGAGGTCTCTGCTGTATATCTAGAGTTGACAGACACCTGTTGTGTGCAGTAGTTGAGGTCTCTGCTGTATATCTAGAGTTGACAGACACCTGTTGTGTGTAGTAGTTGAGATCTCTGCTGTATATCTAGAGTTGACAGACACCTGTTCTGTGCAGTAGTTGAGGTCTCTGCTGTATATCTAGAGTTGACAGACACCTGTTTTTTGCAGTAGTTGAGGTCTCTGCTGTATATCTAGAGTTGACAGACACCTGTTGTGTGCAGTAGTTGAGGTCTCTGCTGTATATCTAGAGTTGACAGACACCTGTTTTTTGCAGTAGTTGAGGTCTCTGCTGTATATCTAGAGTTGACAGACACCTGTTGTGTGCAGTAGTTGAGATCTCTGCTGTATATCTAGAGTTGACAGACACCTGTTGTGTGCAGTAGTTGAGGTCTCTGCTGTATATCTAGAGTTGACAGACACCTGTTGTGTGCAGTAGTTGAGATCTCTGCTGTATATCAAATAAAATGTCTGGGTGGTCCCATAGTGGATAGCTGATGTTGGGTTAAAACTGTAAGAGATTTGACTGTATGAGGTAAAAAGTGTTAGCGACTGGACTTTTATTAAGTATGACGACTTGACTGTATGTGGAACTGTTAGAGATGACTTTTATTAAGTATAAAGACTTGACTGTATGAAGAAAAACTGTCAGAGACTTGACTGAAGAAGGTAAAAAGTGTTAGAGACTTTGACTTTTATTAAGTATAAAGACGACTATGAAGTAAAAATTGTTAGAGATGACTGTGTGAGGTAAAAACTGTTTGAGACTTGACTTGTATACAGAATTGACTGTATGAGATAATTGTTAGAGACTTGACTGTAGGAAGTAAAAATTTAGACTTGACTCTATGAGATGATAACTGTTGTGTGGTAGACTTGACTGTATGAGGTAAAAATTGTTAGAATTGTTAGAGACTTGACTGTATGAGTTATAAAGTGTTAGAGACTTGACTGTATGAGATATAAAGTGTTAGAGACTTGACTGTATGAGGTAAAAATTGTTAGAATTGTTAGAGACTTGACTGTATGAGTTATAAAGTGTTAGAGACTTGACTGTATGAGATCTCAGCTTTTGTGAAGTGCCGATGTCAAGTTCCCTTCCTGACAACTTGACCTTCTCTAACTATAACAATGCCAGGGAAAATTTCCAGCCTAGACAGGAGCATCATCCATGTGTTACCAACATCTAAAAGGCAGATTGAGGAGGTGACTAGCGAGGGTTGAGGACATGTGCCCCACAGGAAGCAGAAAGCTTTGTATTGATTGATACCACTAGGTTATGTTTTAGTTAACTATTTCATTTCATGGAGGAAAACTAACATCTGGTCAGGCAAATCATACTGATCTTCTTCTTCATTCGTCCATTCTCAATCTCCCATTACATATATATGGTCATCCCAAAGACAACATCAACCTGCTGAAAAGGAGAGACCAAAGCACCATTATACGACTTCGCACTCAACACATACAACTTAACAGCCACTTGAACAGAGTCCTCAACACATACAACTTAACAGCCACTTGAATAGAGTCCTCAACACATACAACTTAACAGCCACTTGAACAGAGTCCTCAACACATACAACTTAACAGCCACTTGAACAGAGTCCTCAACACATACAACTTAACAGCCACTTGAACAGAGTCCTCAACACATACAACTTAACAGCCACTTGAACAGAGTCCTCAACACATACAACTTAACAGCCACTTGAACAGAGTCCTCAACACATACAACTTAACAGCCACTTGAACAGAGTCCTCAACACATACAACTTAACAGCCACTTGAATAGAGTCCTCAACACATACAACTTAACAGCCACTTGAATAGAGTCCTCAACACATACAACTTAACAGCCACTTGAACAGAGTCCTCAACACATACAACTTAACAGCCACTTGAACAGAGTCCTCAACACATACAACTTAACAGCCACTTGAATAGAGTCCTCAACACATACAACTTAACAGCCACTTGAATAGAGTCCTCACCACATACAACTTAACAGCCACTTGAACAGAGTCCTCAACACATACAACTTAACAGCCACTTGAACAGAGTCCAACCAGAACATGCTCCAGAGTACCGGCTGTGCACACATCCCTATCAAACTGTTAAACATCATCTTTTTGAATGTCCAGCGCTTGCCAGTGTTAGGAAAGAGCTTCTTCCTCCGAGGCCAGACAAATGGAATACTTTGTACGGAACTAAACAACAGCTTACAAACACTTGCAAATACCACTATTTGGCATTGGGCCAAAGGACAAGAGCCCATAGGCTGCTGAATCAATAACCAACCTAACCAACCAACCCACTACCCAAGCCCTGAAAAATACTTTGCAAGTAGCAGGATGTAGTCCGGAGAACGGAATGCGTTGTGTTGTAGTTTACAGTTTGACTACGATATTTGCACCTTTCAGTCTGACACATCCAACTTCAGCAGGTATTTTTTAGTACCAGGCTGCCTTCCCTTTTCGATCCCTTCTCCTTAGCGAGTCTGCTCTGTTGTAGCCTGCTATCCAGGATCACCGTGTGGAGGTGTAGAAGAGTCTTGGCAGCTCTGGTTCACTGCTGGCTCTGAAGTTAGCAGGCAGCTATGGGTCGCTGACCGCTGCAGCTCATGTGCTGCTCAGTATCTTGATACCACTTACTGATCAGATGTGTTAGTCAGGATCAGACAAAATATGCTGGCCAAGACCCCCAACTCGGCTTTCTCGTAGCTCTCCCTGGTAACGGGTTGTTTTCATGGCAGCCTAGCTAACGAGGTGAAGGATCGAAGTGATTCCGGTAGTAGTGAGTGACACGCAGATGAAGTCAAGCATAGCCAACCATCTGGAGGTCCACCATCATCAGCACGCTCGGGATGTGAGGAAAGCTAAGACAACACACCACTAAACGTCCTTTTTAGGGCACACAAAAATAATCCTACTCATGGTGGGCATTCAACAACAACAACGACAACAACAACAACAACAACAACAACGACGACAACAACCAATTTGTTTCAATTACACAAGAACATGTCAATAATATACAAAAGTTGAGTTCTTTCTGTGCCGAGACCTGGAGAGTAACAGCTGTGATCTAAATCATGATTCTCCTAACAAGGGTGGTCAAAGATTGGGCCAAGTGGGAGTTTGTTACTGTCCTCAAACACACGGTCAGGTAAGATGATCACTAGATGGTCAGAGATTGGGCCAAGAGGGAGTTTGTTACTGTCCTCAAACACACGGTCAGGTAAGATGATCACTAGATGGTCAGAGATTGGGCCAAGAGGGAGTTTGTTACTGTCCTCAAACACACGGTCAGGTAAGATGATCACTAGATGGTCAGAGATTGGGCCAAGAGGGAGTTTGTTACTGTCCTGAAACACACTGTCAGGTATGATGATCACTGACCTAGGATAAAAGAAAATCATGTTTTCACCCATCCCTATCTTGAGTGGCCTTCTCTGGCTCCAACCAAGAGACTAAAGGAGCCTTGGCTTCCTCACTAGGTAATTCCCTGATTGACTTTGCTGTGAGAGGCAATCACTCTAACTACACTACCACTTGGATGCACAACTCAACATTAAAAGTTCAGACAAATGTCCCCATGAGAACTGTGAGAGGCAATCACTCTATAACTACTCTACCACTTGGATGCACAACTCACCGGCATGTCTGAAATTGAACTCTCACTGCCTTGGTCCATGGTGGAGTTGCCCGGGACATCATTGAAGTGGGGCCTCTGTGGCTGTCGCTCTATCTCTCCTCCTGTGGCCCCTTTAGCCTTCCTCTTTCCTCTTGGTCTTGTGTCCTTGAGGTCCTTCAGCAACTGGTCACAGACAAGAAATCCAGCATGACCAAAAGTCTGTAGGGAGAATCAAACATACGAGCCTACTAACTACAACACAGGTGAACTGCATCTGGCCAGTTCTGTGTCAGCCATAAATAAAATAACATCTATGCTTTCTATGGTAGACGAGAAGCAACAAAGTCAAGTCCCATGGTAGATGAGAAGTAACAAAGTCAAGTCCCATGGTAGATGAGGTGCAACAAAGTCAAGCCCCATGGTAGATGAGATGCAACAAAGTCAAGCCCCATGGTAGACAAGAAGCAACAAAGTCAAGCCCCATGGTAGACGAGAAGCAACAAAGTCAAGCCCCATGGTAGATGAGATGCAACAAAGTCAAGCCCCATGGTAGATGAGATGCAACAAAGTCAAGCCCCATGGTAGACAAGAAGCAACAAAGTCAAGCCCCATGGTAGACGAGAAGCAACAAAGTCAAGCCCCATGGTAGACAAGAAGCAACAAAGTCAAGCCCCATGGTAGACGAGAAGCAACAAAGTCAAGCCCCATGGTAGACAAGAAGCAACAAAGTCAAGCCCCATGGTAGACGAGAAGCAACAAAGTCAAGCCCCATGGTAGATGAGATGCAACAAAGTCAAGCCCCATGGTAGATGAGATGCAACAAAGTCAAGCCCCATGGTAGACAAGAAGCAACAAAGTCAAGCCCCATGGTAGACGAGAAGCAACAAAGTCAAGCCCCATGGTAGATGAGATGCAACAAAGTCAAGCCCCATGGTAGATGAGATGCAACAAAGTCAAGCCCCATGGTAGACAAGAAGCAACAAAGTCAAGCCCCATGGTAGACGAGAAGCAACAAAGTCAAGCCCCATGGTAGATGAGATGCAACAAAGTCAAGCCCCATGGTAGACGAGAAGCAACAAAGTCAAGCCCCATGGTAGACAAGAAGCAACAAAGTCAAGCCCCATGGTAGACGAGAAGCAACAAAGTCAAGCCCCATGGTAGATGAGATGCAACAAAGTCAAGCCCCATGGTAGACGAGAAGCAACAAAGTCAAGTCCCATGGTAGACGAGAAGTAACAAAGTCTGGTCCCATTGTAGATGAGAAGTAACAAATTCAAGTCCCATGGTAGACAAGAAGCAACAAAGTCAAGTCCCATGGTAGATGAGAGAGAGGGGGTGAGGGGGAGAGTGAGAGGGGATGGGAGAGTAAGAGGGGGTGGAAGGGAGGGAGAGAGGGGGTGGGAGGGAGAGAGAGAGGGGGTGGGAGGGAGAGAGAGGGGGTGGGAGAGTAAGAGAGGGGGTGGAAGGGAGGGAGAGAGGGGATGGGAGAGCAAGAGAGGGGTGGGAGAGAGGGGGGTCGGAGGGTGAGAGCAAGAAAGAGGGAGAAATACAGAGAGAGAGAGAAAGAGACAGATGGAGAGACAGATAGAGAGAAAGAGAGATGGGGTTGGAGGGAGAGAGTGGGTGGGAATGGAAGGGAAGGGGTGGGAGAGAGGGAGCGAGTGGGAGTGAGATACACAGAGAGAGAGAGAAAGAGACAGGGAGGGAAGAGAGTGGGTGGATGGGAGAGAGAGAGAGAGAGAGAGAGAAAGAGAGATGGGGTGGCAGGGAGAGAGAAAGATACAGATAGAAAGAGAGGGGGGAAGAGAGTGGGTGGGAGGGAGAGAGAGAGAGAGAGAGAGAGAAAGCATGAAAGATAGAGAGAGACAGATAGAGAAATATAGAAAGAGAGAGAGATGTAGAGGAGGGAGGGAGATGGAGGTGGGAGTGAGGGGGAGAGAGAGCAAAAAAGACAGATAGAGAGTGAGAGAAAGAGAGGTGGGGAGGGGAAGAGAGATGGTGGTGGGAGGGCAGAGAGAGAGAGAGCCAGAAAGATAGAGAGAGAGATGTGGAGGGGGAGAGAGATGGGGATGGGAGGAATGGAGAGAGAACGAGAAAGAGAAATAGAAAAAGAGAGAGAGAAAAAGAGAGAGAACTGGTCACCAACACATTCCAACCTCCATGGAAGGAGCAAGAAACAAGACAACCCACCTGGCCTTTCTTCCCATCAGCAACCTGACTTCGGTTATTACGTCTATTGAGATCTCCCTGAGACGGTGGCTGTTCCTCCTCCTCTCTCTTCAAGCTGTCAAACTCTACCACAGTTTCCCCTAGAGTATCCTGAGAGAGAAACAGACACAAGCATTTCTTCAGATTATTTCAGAAACTGAGTTCTTCTCCTGACAGACCTATCCCATAAACTCACTCAAGACCTCTCTCATAAACTCACTCAAGACCTCTACCATAAACTCACTCAAGACCTCTCTCATAAACTCACTCAAGACCTCTCCCATAAACTCACTCAAGACTTCTCCCATAAACTCACTCAAGACCTCTCCCGTAAACTCACTCAAGACCTCTCCCATAAACTCAATCAAGACCTCTCCCATAAACTCACTCAAGACCTCTCCCATAAACTCACTCAAGACCTCTCCCATAAACTCACTCAAGACCTCTCCCATAAACTCACTCAAGACTTCTCCCATAAACTCACTCAAGACTTCTCCCACCAACAACATTTCTCATAGCAGTGGTGTACATGACTCCCTAAGAAAGATTTTGTGTACATGACTCTCTAAGAAAGATTTGGTGTCCATAACTCCCTAATAAGATTTGGTGTACATGACTCCCTAAGAAAGATTTGGTGTACATGACTCCCTAAGAAAGATTTGGTGTACATGACTCTCTAAGAAAGATTTGGTCTACATGACTCCCTAAGGAAGGTTTGGTCTACATGACTCCCTAAAAAATATTATTAACTTTAAACAGTAACAACAAATGTCACATTTATGGAAAATTCAAATGCAACCCAACCCATTTAGGGTAGAAGACTCTACAAATCATAGGATTGCAAAACTCACAACCCTATCTCACCAAGCCTTTTTTCAATAGGAATCCATCATCAGCCGGTGCGACTGCGATTACCTTTGGAATCAACATAAATGGCAGGCTGCTAAGTCACATTGGCTTTGCAGATGATCTAGTACTCATCATGAAGGCAGCCACAGACAGATGATCTAGTACTCATCACGGAGGCAGCCACAGACAGATGATCTAGTACTCATCACGGAGGCAGCCACAGACAGATGATCTAGTACTCATCATGGAGGCAGCCACAGACATGATCTAGTACTCATCATGGAGGCAGCCACAGACAGATGATCTAGTACTCATCATGGAGGCAGCCACAGACATGATCTAGTACTCATCATGGAGGCAGCCACAGACAGATGATCTAGTACTCATCACGGAGGCAGCCACAGACAGATGATCTAGTACTCATCACGGAGGCAGCCACAGACAGATGATCTAGTACTCATCACGGAGGCAGCCACAGACAGATGATCTAGTACTCATCATGGAGGCAGCCACAGACAGATGATCTAGTACTCATCACGGAGGCAGCCACAGACAGATGATCTAGTACTCATCACGGAGGCAGCCACAGACAGATGATCTAGTACTCATCATGGAGGCAGCCACAGACAGATGATCTAGTACTCATCACGGAGGCAGCCACAGACGCCAATGAAATGCTTGCAGCGCTCCACTGAGAGGGAAAGAAGGCGGGACTCCAACTGAACACATGCAAGACGAAAGTCATGCACAATCGACTCGGTTCCCACAACTCAGTCTTCCTAGATGGAGATGGACTGGATGATTTGGACGAGTACATCTACCTTAGACGCTGTTCAACATGCCGAACGACACTTAAGCCCAGAGTTGACAAGACAGCGTAGTGCAGCTGGGGGACGGAGGCTTTCTCTTCGATAACGCCTGTACTGGACAACATCCACGACCAGAACCTGCGCACCTATCTATTCAACTCCGCAGTGCAACCTACAATATGCTATGCGGCGGAAACATGGTCACTCAGAGTGACCCAAGCCTCCCTCGAGAGATGCATGGGCGGCCTCACGCTTCACAGCCAGCGCACAAGAGGTCTTCATAACTCAGACACGTCAATTGTCCCTGGCGGAAGATGCAGCTATTTATGCAGACAAGATACCAAACATTGTTGGGCGGCAGCGTGGCACTTACTGCAAAGAACAGACAATCAATTGAGCATTTCAACAGCAATATAGCACAGCAGAGATAAGAAATGGCAGCTGAGACAACCCCCGACACATTGGTCCGGCTCCCTAGCATCCTGCAACAACATTCACAATGCCACAGATAGGCGACTCATTATCCACTGGTCCACTGTGGCCCATGACAGAGATCGTTGGAAGAGAAGTTGGATGCAAACGTAGCTGAAGAAGAATTCGTCCAGTCCAGTAAATAATACAGGAATAAATAAAAGAAAGCTCTATAAACAATAGCCCATATATGATACAGGAATACAAGAAAGCTCTAGAAACAATAGCCCATATATGATACAGGAATAGAAGAAAGCTCTAGAAACAATAGCCCATATATGATACAGGAATAAAAGAAAGCTCTAGAAACAATAGCCCATATATGATACAGGAATAAAAGAAAGCTCTAGAAACAATAGCCCATATATGATACAGGAATAGAAGAAAGCTCTAGAAACAATAGCCCATATATGATACAGGAATAAAAGAAAGCTCTAGAAACAATAGCCCATATATGATACAGGAATAAAAGAAAGCTCTAGAAACAATAGCCCACATATGTTACAGGAATAAAAGAAAGCTCTAGAAACAATAGCCCATATATGATACAGGAATAGAAGAAAGCTCTAGAAACAATAGCCCATATATGATACAGGAATAGAAGAAAGCTCTAGAAACAATAGCCCATATGATACAGGAATAAAAGAAAGCTCTAGAAACAATAGCCCATATATGATACAGGAATAGAAGAAAGCTCTAGAAACAATAGCCCATATATGATACAGGAATAGAAGAAAGCTCTAGAAAATCAAAGGATGTGAACCCATGATGTAATCTAACATCTCCACCACCTTAGAGTTGAAGAGAACCTTCCCCAAAGAAGTAACCAAGCCCGCCCTGTTTGAGTCTACTGTACCTGAAAGAAAGGGGACTCTTCGCATCCATTTGTTGGTGTAGACAAGTAGCTTTGATTATCTGCTGGCATTCTGTAGTCAAATTGCAAATTTCGAAAAGCACCAATTTGAGCCATTCTGTCCAGACGATTTCTCTCTGCAGCCGCAATCTCCTCTTGAAGACGAGTCTGCAGACAAAAGAAGCATTTCAAAAAACATAGAAGATAAATGAGATGTATTGATGAACATGTCCTAAATGTGAAATAATGAGAAATGTAGTTGACTGAGGTAACACTGTGCTCATCTAGATGATGATCAACGAGCAAGAAATACCAAGTTCTGAGGCCGTATGCTTATTAACTAGAAATAACTTCATGTCTTTATACTGGTTTAGAAAACTCTGCAGTCTGTATACAGTTTCATTTTCATTTACTTGCTCTAAAAGCTTTGCACGTCCAATATATTCTTGAATGCATTAATTGTCCCTGCCTCTACTACTTCCTGTGGCAATGCATTCCCAGCATTCACAACCCTCTGACCAAAAAAGATATATCCTAATATCTAATCTGGACCTCTCTTTAGTTAATTTGTATCTGTGCTCTCTTGTTCTTGTAGATGGTTGTATTTTGAAAAACTGGTTATAGTCTAATTTATCTGTTCCTCTGATCATCTTATACACCTGTATTAACCTTCTTCATGCCCTGGTCTGGCCTGCTTTGACCGACTTGGCCTACAAAATCGGAATTTAAAAATATTTTGTTGTTGTTGCACGGAGACCCTACCCATAGCCATTTTATTTTTATGCCTAATACATCACCATCTATACACAATATTTTGCAGGTAAAAGTATCATATGTTCAAGTACAAATGGTTTTTGAACAAATTTTATTCTTATACGCCGACTGGAGCACGCCGACTTTTTGCGAAAGGTGAAGTAGGTTGTTCGGAAAGATCTTTATCGAGTAGATCTGTTTATTTTGTGTTTATATGTAATAATTATGTTTGAATTGGAAACTAACATTTGTGTTGATATTGTAAACATAGTATCGATACATTGTTGTGGTTTCCATGGATTTCTATCGGAGCGACTAGGTCTAGCGGTCGAGTTCGAATTTATTTATTTTTTCCATAAATTTTCACCTTCATCTTATTGTATCTCAGAAACTAACAAACACACAACAAAAACATTAACACCCACAAGTTATTTATTCAATTGTGTCTCTACACACAAGAAAATCATATTTATTGACAAACAGAAATGTTATAAATTTTGAAATTAAACTACCATAGCGAAAATATAAAGTTGTGAAAATTTTCAAAAAACAGTGCGGTGCGCTAATGGTTAAGTCATCTCAAATTCTTCTCTCTTCTAGACACTGTAGGCCGGTTTTTCTGTCTTTCCTCATAACTGTAATTCTGGAATCCCACTATCAGCTTTGTGGCTCTTTTTTGTATCCTTTCCAGCAAGTTTATATCTCCTCTATGATAAGGACTCCACACCTGTACACAGTACTCCAATCTAGGTCTAACTAAAGCTTTATACAGTTTGACGATCACTTCCTTGCTTCTATGTTTAATATTTCTTTTTATCATACCTAACATTGCATTTGCCTTTTTCACTGCTACCTGAACTTGCTCACTCACCTTACCTGTATGATCTATTACAACTCCTAGGTACCTTTCCTTATCTATCATTCTAATATTGTTCTTGCCCATCCAGTAATTATGCTCCATATTGGATCTACCCATGTGGATGACTGTACATTTATCTACATTGAACTCCATTTGCCAGCTTACGGACCATTCTTGAATTTGATTGAAATCTGACCTCAATATATCCACTTCTGCTTTAGTTAACCACATTTTTATAGACCCCATTAACCATTAACTAAGAACATTTCTAAGAAATCAAACAAATGTTCAAACAATTAATAACTTGGTTGAAGATGAACATTTTGTTTTAGAAAACAATTATTTTTTGTTAGCCTACAAAGATTTAGGTTAGCAAATTGGACTCATTAGTCTACTCCAGACAATGACTAAATTAGACTCATAAAACTACACCAGACAATGACTAAATTAGACTCATAAAAACTACCCCGGGCGGTGACTAAATTAGACTCATAAAAATTACCACAGACAATGACAAAATTACTCACAAAAACTACCCAGACAATGACTAAATTAGACTCAGAAAAACTACTCCGGGTATTGACTAAATTAGACTCAGAAAAATGACTCCAGGCAATGACTAAATTAGACTCATAAAACTACTCCGGGCGTTGACTAAATTAGACTCATAAAAATTACTCCAGGCAATGACTAAATTAGACTCACAAAAACTACACAGACGATGACTAAATTAGACTCATAAAAACTACTCCGGGTATTGACTAAATTAGACTCAGAAAAATGACTCCAGGCAATGACTAAATTAGACTCACAAAAACTACCCCAGACAATGACTAGCAAGAAAATACAAAATCTTACTTTTGGTCTTTTTCTAATTGAAGAACAGTCAAAAGATGACTGTTGCTGTGGTTTAAGAAGGGGGTCAAACGTAGACCCCTGAGGAAAGCCTCAGACTAAACCCTGAACCATCATAGAAGGAAACCCTCAACTTAAACGCTGAACCATCATAGAAGGAAAGCCTCAAGCTAAACCCTGAACCATCATAGAAGGAAAGCCTCAAGCTAAACCCTGAACCATCATAGAAGGAAACCCTCAACTTAAACGCTGAACCATCATAGAAGGAAACCCTCAACTTAAACGCTGAACCATCATAGAAGGAAAGCCTCAAGCTAAACCCTGAACCATCATAGAAGGAAAGCCTCAAGCTAAACCCTGAACCATCATAGAAGGAAAGCCTCAGACTAAACCCTGAACCATCATAGAAGGAAAGCCTCAAGCTAAACCCTGAACCATCATAGAAGGAAAGCCTCAACTTAAACGCTGAACCATCATAGAAGGAAAGCCTCAGACTAAACCCTGAACCATCATAGAAGGAAAGCCTCAACTTAAACGCTGAACCATCATAGAAGGAAAGCCTCAGACTAAACCCTGAACCATCATAGAAGGAAACCCTCAACTTAAACGCTGAACCATCATAGAAGGAAAGCCTCAAGCTAAACCCTGAACAGGCTAAACCCTGACCTAGCAAATCATAGAAGAAAAGTCTCAGACTAAACCCTGAACCATCATAGAAGGAAACCCTCAACTTAAACGCTGAACCATCATAGAAGGAAAGCCTCAGACTAAACCCTGAACCATCATAGAAGGAAACCCTCAACTTAAACGCTGAACCATCATAGAAGGAAAGCCTCAGACTAAACCCTGAACCATCATAGAAGGAAACCCTCAACTTAAACCCTGAACCATCATAGAAGGAAAGCCTCAAGCTAAACCCTGAACAGGCTAAACCCTGACCTAGCAAATCATAGAAGAAAAGTCTCAGGCTAAACCCTGAACTGGCTAAACCCTAAACTAGCAAATCATAGAAGAAAAGTCTCAGGCTAAACCCTGAATTGGCTAAACCCTGAACCAGCTAATCATAGAAGGAAAGTCTCAGGCTAAACCCTGGACTGGCTAAACCCTGAACCAGCAAATCATAGAAGGAAAGTCTCAGGCTAAACCCTGGACTGGCTAAACCCCGAACCAGCAAATCATAGAAGGAAAGTCTCAGGCTAAACCCTGAACTAGCAAATCATAGAAGGAAAGTGTCAAGCTAAACCCTGAACTGGCTAAACCTTGAACCAGCAAATCATAGAAGGAAAGTCTCAGGCTAAATCCTGAACCAGCAAATCATAGAAGGAAAGTGTCAAGCTAAACCCTGAACTGGCTAAACCTTGAACCAGCAAATCATAGAAGGAAAGTCTCAGGCTAAACCCTGAACCAGCAAATCTAAGTACACTTGCACTAACCACTCTGAGATCCTCATCATCCTCAGATGTCACACTCTCACTAGGGGTCTGCTCAGAGTTGGCTGTGTCAGCTGTGTTATGTGTGGCCTTGCCCCAAGAGTGTGATGACTGAAATAGAAGTCAATATTTCATGCTGTTAATGTGGTCGTTCAACTGGAGACCTACAGTACCACCCTTATCTCAAGGTCGTTGCAATAGATAGAACATGTTTCACATGAATCCAAGATAAACAATTATGTTTACATACAATACTCAGTGTGACACAGTATGACTTTAATCATTCAAGACAGCTTAAAATGTGACACATCAGTTTTTTAATCATTCAATATAGCTTAGAGTGTGATAAATCAGTTCTTTAATCATTCAATAAGCTTAGACTCTGACACATCAGTTCTGACTTTAATCATTCAAGATAGCTTAGAGTGTAATACATCTTGATGAATTGTAACAATTTTGTAAACTCACATGGGTCAGTTATCAGTGTAACAGTTCCAGCCGAAGCATGGGCTTATAGGGCAGGGGTGATGGGACCAGCGACTCTGAGAACAAAGGTACCTGAATGTGTCCCAAGGTCACACACTGTCTCGACAAAGAAAAATGGGGGGTGGGGGGGGGGGGGGGTGTCTAGCATAGGTAGGGGTTAGGCGCTGACCACTCTGGCGTTCCTGTGACATCTTGATTGACAGGAATTCACAGTGATTCCTCCAATAACAACTAAGTGGAGATATATCCAAACTAGAATGATGGCTGAGTCAGACAACCCACAGAAGACCATTAGACAGCTTGACTATATAATTCTAGGTAAAGTTGAGAAGTTGAGAGGTTGGGAGGGAGGGAGGGAGGGAGAGAGGGAGAGAGAGAGAGAGAGAGAGAGAGACTGAGAGAGAGAGAGACTGAGAATTTAGCTAGGGGTCTGTTTAGCTCACCGTCTTTATAGAAGAGTGATTGTTTTACAAATATTAGGGAGATGGAATGAATTGCAGGGTGACTGAACCAGCAGTCACTCTATAAGGTGTGTGTTAGGCACCCTGTGAGTCGAAGACATTTGGATGTGTGTTTATTGTGTGCAGGACACAAAGAGAACGATGGATGTTCCAGAGTGTGTGTGTATGCAGATCGATTGAGTGTGTGATCACATGTGAGTATTTGGTGGAATAGATTTAATGTCAAGATCACCTGCCTGAAGGGGATCTGAGTGTGAGTGAATGCACAGAATACGATCGTGAAGACGAGTTTTTGAGAGTGTGTTGAGGGTGCAGATAAGGGGGAGGGGAGTGTGCGGCTAGAACTGGGTGGGGGTAGTTCGGAACAATATTCAATAGCTTATGCTTATAACCTCCGCGTATCTATTTAGTTAAGATGTATTTCTTGTGTTGTTTGTAATCACATTGCACTCACTGTAATAGTTGTTGTATGAATATGCTTTAATAAATCTGCCACCTGCTGCGTGCAATGTTATTTGCTGTGTGTGGTCGTGAATGATGTGGATAAATGTGGTAACATTCTAGATAGAATAACCCCAGTGAAAACCTGGACTCTGATACAGTTACACTTCCATTTACAGACAACCCCCCCCCCCCCCCCAAAAAAAAACTCATTTCAGAATGTTTCAACTCACTGGAGATGCAGCTGTGCTACTCTTGAGGTTTGACCGTATCAGTTCCTGCAAGGAGTAGAGGGTTCGCTGTCGCATAAAGTCAGAGTCAATTTGTCGCATCTCTTGAAATAGCTCCAACAGGAAGTGAGGACGGCTTTCATTCTGAGAGATTACAGATGCAACTTCTGCATAGATAGTATCACGCAATGTGTCAAATAGTGTGTTACCTTCTGTCACAGCACCAGTTGACCTGGGAGAATAGATAAAATGGCATCAATATTAGAATAATTGTGTACTCTCTGTATGCACTTAAGCTTATCTTCTCAGCATGTCTCATCTTATCTTCTCAGCATGTCTCATCTTATCTTCTCAGCATGTCTCATCTTATCTTCTCAGCATGTCTCATCTTCTCTTCTCAGCATGTCTCATCTTATCTTCTCAGCATGTCTCATCTTATCTTCTCAGCATGTCTCATCTCATCTCATCTTCTCAGCATGTCTCATCTTCTCTTCTCAGCATGTCTCATCTCATCTCATCTTCTCAGCATGTCTCATCTCTTCTTATCTTCTCAGCATGTCTCATCTCTTCTTATCTTCTCAGCATGTCTCATCTTCTCTTCTCAGCATGTCTCATCTCATCTTATCTTCTCAGCATGTCTCATCTTATCTTCTCAGCATGTCTCATCTTATCTTCTCAGCATGTCTCATCTTATCTTCTCAGCATGTCTCATCTTCTCTTCTCAGCATGTCTCATCTTATCTTCTCAGCATGTCTCATCTTATCTTCTCAGCATGTCTCATCTTATCTTCTCAGCATGTCTCATCTCATCTCATCTTCTCAGCATGTCTCATCTTCTCTTCTCAGCATGTCTCATCTCATCTCATCTTCTCAGCATGTCTCATCTCTTCTTATCTTCTCAGCATGTCTCATCTCTTCTTATCTTCTCAGCATGTCTCATCTTCTCTTCTCAGCATGTCTCATCTTCTCTTCTCAGCATGTCTCATCTCATCTCATCTTCTCAGCATGTCTCATCTTCTCTTCTCAGCATGTCTCATCTCTTCTTATCTTCTCAGCATGTCTCATCTTATCTTCTCAGCATGTCTCATCTTCTCTTCTCAGCATGTCTCATCTCATCTTATCTTCTCATCATGTCTCATCTTATCTTCTCAGCATGTCTCATCTTCTCTTCTCAGCATGTCTCATCTCATCTTATCTTCTCAGCATGTCTCATCTTATCTTCTCAGCATGTCTCATCTTATCTTCTCAGCATGTCTCATCTTATCTTCTCAGCATGTCTCATCTTCTCTTCTCAGCATGTCTCATCTCATCTTATCTTCTCAGCATGTCTCATCTTATCTTCTCAGCATGTCTCATCTTATCTTCTCAGCATGTCTCATCTTATCTTCTCAGCATGTCTCATCTTCTCTTCTCAGCATGTCTCATCTCATCTTATCTTCTCAGCATGTCTCATCTTATCTTCTCAGCATGTCTCATCTTATCTTCTCAGCATGTCTCATCTTATCTTCTCAGCATGTCTCATCTTATCTTCTCAGCATGTCTCATCTTCTCTTCTCAGCATGTCTCATCTCATCTTATCTTCTCAGCATGTCTCATCTTCTCTTCTCAGCATGTCTCATCTTATCTTCTCAGCATGTCTCATCTCTTCTTATCTTCTCAGCATGTCTCATCTTCTCTTCTCAGCATGTCTCATCTTCTCTTCTCAGCATGTCTCATCTTATCTTCTCAGCATGTCTCATCTCTTCTTATCTTCTCAGCATGTCTCATCTTCTCTTCTCAGCATGTCTCATCTTATCTTCTCAGCATGTCTCATCTTATCTTCTCAGCATGTCTCATCTTATCTTCTCAGCATGTCTCATCTTATCTTCTCAGCATGTCTCATCTTATCTTCTCAGCATGTCTCATCTCATCTTATCTTCTCATCATGTCTCATCTTATCTTCTCAGCATGTCTCATCTTATCTTCTCTTCTCAGCATGTCTCATCTTATCTTCTCAGCATGTCTCATCTTATCTTCTCAGCATGTCTCATCTTATCTTCTCAGCATGTCTCATCTCATCTTCTCAGCATGTCTCATCTTATCTTCTCAGCATGTCTCATCTCATCTTCTCAGCATGTCTCATCTTATCTTCTCAGCATGTCTCATCTCATCTTATCTTCTCATCATGTCTCATCTTATCTTCTCAGCATGTCTCATCTTTTCTTCTCAGCATGTCTCATCTCATCTTATCTTCTCATCATGTCTCATCTTATCTTCTCAGCATGTCTCATCTTATCTTCTCAGCATGTCTCATCTTATCTTCTCAGCATGTCTCATCTCTTCTTATCTTCTCAGCATGTCTCATCTTATCTTCTCAGCATGTCTCATCTTATCTTCTCAGCATGTCTCATCTTATCTTCTCAGCATGTCTCATCTTATCTTCTCAGCATGTCTCATCTCTTCTTATCTTCTCAGCATGTCTCATCTTATCTTCTCAGCATGTCTCATCTTATCTTCTCAGCATGTCTCATCTTATCTTCTCAGCATGTCTCATCTTATCTTCTCAGCATGTCTCATCTCTTCTTATCTTCTCAGCATGTCTCATCTCTTCTTATCTTCTCAGCATGTCTCATCTTATCTTCTCAGCATGTCTCATCTTCTCTTCTCAGCATGTCTCATCTTATCTTCTCAGCATGTCTCATCTCTTCTTATCTTCTCAGCATGTCTCATCTTATCTTCTCAGCATGTCTCATCTTCTCTTCTCAGCATGTCTCATCTTATCTTCTCAGCATGTCTCATCTCTTCTTATCTTCTCAGCATGTCTCATCTTATCTTCTCAGCATGTCTCATCTTATCTTCTCAGCATGTCTCATCTCATCTTATCTTCTCATCATGTCTCATCTTATCTTCTCAGCATGTCTCATCTTATCTTCTCAGCATGTCTCATCTTATCTTCTCAGCATGTCTCATCTTATCTTCTCAGCATGTCTCATCTTCTCTTCTCAGCATGTCTCATCTTATCTTCTCAGCATGTCTCATCTCATCTTATCTTCTCAGCATGTCTCATCTTTTCTTCTCAGCATGTCTCATCTCATCTTATCTTCTCATCATGTCTCATCTTATCTTCTCAGCATGTCTCATCTTATCTTCTCAGCATGTCTCATCTTATCTTCTCAGCATGTCTCATCTTATCTTCTCAGCATGTCTCATCTTATCTTCTCAGCATGTCTCATCTTCTCTTCTCAGCATGTCTCATCTTATCTTCTCAGCATGTCTCATCTTATCTTCTCATCATGTCTCATCTTATCTTCTCAGCATGTCTCATCTTATCTTCTCAGCATGTCTCATCTTATCTTCTCAGCATGTCTCATCTTATCTTCTCAGCATGTCTCATCTTCTCTTCTCAGCATGTCTCATCTCTTCTTATCTTCTCAGCATGTCTCATCTTATCTTCTCAGCATGTCTCATCTTATCTTCTCAGCATGTCTCATCTCTTCTTATCTTCTCAGCATGTCTCATCTTATCTTCTCAGCATGTCTCATCTTATCTTCTCAGCATGTCTCATCTTATCTTCTCAGCATGTCTCATCTTATCTTCTCAGCATGTCTCATCTTATCTTCTCAGCATGTCTCATCTCATCTTATCTTCTCAGCATGTCTCATCTCATCTTATCTTCTCAGCATGTCTCATCTTCTCTTCTCAGCATGTCTCATCTTATCTTCTCAGCATGTCTCATCTCTTCTTATCTTCTCAGCATGTCTCATCTCTTCTTATCTTCTCAGCATGTCTCATCTTATCTTCTCAGCATGTCTCATCTTATCTTCTCAGCATGTCTCATCTTATCTTCTCAGCATGTCTCATCTTATCTTCTCAGCATGTCTCATCTCTTCTTATCTTCTCAGCATGTCTCATCTTATCTTCTCAGCATGTCTCATCTCATCTTATCTTCTCAGCATGTCTCATCTTATCTTCTCAGCATGTCTCATCTTCTCTTCTCAGCATGTCTCATCTCATCTTATCTTCTCATCATGTCTCATCTTCTCTTCTCAGCATGTCTCATCTCATCTTATCTTCTCATCATGTCTCATCTTATCTTCTCAGCATGTCTCATCTTATCTTCTCAGCATGTCTCATCTTATCTTCTCATCATGTCTCATCTTCTCTTCTCAGCATGTCTCATCTCATCTTCTCAGCATGTCTCATCTTATCTTCTCAGCATGTCTCATCCTCTCTTCTCAGCATGTCTCATCTTCTCTTCTCAGCATGTCTCATCTTATCTTCTCAGCATGTCTCATCTTATCTTCTCAGCATGTCTCATCCTCTCTTCTCAGCATGTCTCATCTTCTCTTCTCAGCATGTCTCATCTCATCTTCTCAGCATGTCTCATCTTATCTTCTCAGCATGTCTCATCTTATCTTCTCAGCATGTCTCATCTCATCTTATCTTCTCATCATGTCTCATCTTATCTTCTCAGCATGTCTCATCTTATCTTCTCAGCATGTCTCATCTTATCTTCTCATCATGTCTCATCTTCTCTTCTCAGCATGTCTCATCTCATCTTATCTTCTCATCATGTCTCATCTTCTCTTCTCAGCATGTCTCATCTCATCTTATCTTCTCATCATGTCTCATCTTCTCTTCTCATCATGTCTCATCTCATCTTCTCAGCATGTCTCATCTTATCTTCTCAGCATGTCTCATCTTATCTTCTCATCATGTCTCATCTTCTCTTCTCAGCATGTCTCATCTCATCTTATCTTCTCAGCATGTCTCATCTTATCTTCTCAGCATGTCTCTTCTTATCTTCTCATCATGTCTCATCTCATCTTCTCAGCATGTCTCATCTTATCTTCTCAGCATGTCTCATCTTATCTTCTCATCATGTCTCATCTTATCTTCTCAGCATGTCTCATCTTATCTTCTCAGCATGTCTCATCTCATCTTCTCTTCTCAGCATGTCTCATCTTATCTTCTCAGCATGTCTCATCTTCTATTCTCAGCATGTCTCATCTCATCTTCTCTTCTCAGCATGTCTCATCTTCTATTCTCAGCATGTCTCATCTCATCTTCTCTTCTCAGCATGTCTCATCTTATCTTCTCAGCATGTCTCATCTTCTATTCTCAGCATGTCTCATCTCATCTTATCTTCTCAGCATGTCTCATCTTATCTTCTCAGCATGTCTCATCTCATCTTATCTTCTCAGCATGTCTCATCTTATCTTCTCAGCATGTCTCATCTTATCTTCTCAGCATGTCTCATCTTATCTTCTCAGCATGTCTCATCTTATCTTCTCAGCATGTCTCATCTTATCTTCTCAGCATGTCTCATCTTATCTTCTCAGCATGTCTCATCTTATCTTCTCAGCATGTCTCATCTTATCTTCTCAGCATGTCTCATCTTATCTTCTCAGCATGTCTCATCTTCTCTTCTCAGCATGTCTCATCTTTTCTTCTCAGCATGTCTCATCTTATCTTCTCAGCATGTCTCATCTTATCTTCTCAGCATGTCTCATCTTATCTTCTCAGCATGTCTCATCTTTTCTTCTCAGCATGTCTCATCTTATCTTCTCAGCATGTCTCATCTTATCTTCTCAGCATGTCTCATCTTATCTTCTCAGCATGTCTCATCTTATCTTCTCAGCATGTCTCATCTTTTCTTCTCAGCATGTCTCATCCCAATGTTTTTGTGTACCTGGCTTCCCATCATGCACCACTACCCCCCCCCCCCCCCCCCCCCCATGTGGTTATATTACTTCAATCTTCAAAGTCCTCGTTTCAGAAGGTCCTTTCAATGAATGGCTATGGCAGGAATGGATGTCAAATGTTGTGGCCTTAAACCAGCATGGGTTTTTGTTGGTCTCTGACTTGCTTGTAATGGAGCCTTCAAGGGCATGAAAACACCATTAGTTGGGACATTTGATATAGGAATGAGGGCCACACAGAGATCTCGTCATGATTGTCTGTTAGAAGATGAGCCAATGAACAGCAGTTGCTCTTCGTTCGTTCATTCTAAATCTCCCGCTACCAAGTCCCGAAAATAGCATTGCAAGTAGCAGGATGTTGTCCGGAGTACGGAATGTGTTGTGTCGTAGTTTACAGCTTGACTGCGATATTTGCACTTTTGGTCCGGTACATTCGACTGCAGAAGACATTTTTTGGTACTGAATTACCCTTCTCTCTTCGATCCCTTCTCTTTAGCCAGCCTGCTCTGTCACAGCCTGTTATCCAGGATCACCATGTGGAGGTGTAGAAGGGTCTTGGCAGCTCTGGTTCGCTGGCCCCGACACTAGCAGTCAGTTATGGACTGCCGCAGCTCATGCGCCGCTTAGCATCTTGATCCCATCCAGCAGCTGACCATAATGTAAAAATGATCAATCCAATATGGGCATGGTCGGAGACTTAGCTGGACAGGGGTCTATAACCAAGAACTTCTTCTTCTTCTTCATCGTACGCAGTCAGACAGTAACCATTATTTTTTCGAAAAAAGCAGCCATCATCCTGAGGCTGTCGACACTGCCATAGAGCTTGTCTGGTGTTGCCACAGATGATGGCCACATCTGCTCTCTCTGATCCTCGTATGTCGGACAGTTTTGCAGCAAATGCTCAGCGGTCATTTTCCCGGTACCACACGGGCATTCGTCGGTGCCACATATCTTCAATTTGTTGAATAGGTGGTACCTCAGTCTATTGTGGCCAGTGCGAAGTCTGAAGACCACGACCTGCTCTTTTCTGTTCAACTGGTAATAGGCATCGTTTTTGGTGTAACCGGTATGTTCGGTTTCCCATTTGGTCATGTATCTAGCTCTAATAAGCCGTGTTGACTTTTCGTATGTCATACTAGTTTCGGGTTGTGGTAGTTTTGCATCTTCTTTTGCCAGTCTGTCTGCCTCCTCGTTGCATTGGATGTTGCAGTGAGATGGGACCCACTGCACCACTACTCTATTTGGTGCGGACTGCTGGCATAGTTGACAGAGTACTGCTCTTAAGTCATTAACCAAGAACAATAGTCATTATACTGTTCAGTATATGCTAAGAAGAGACGAGCACTTAATGGTCAGCCTGGACTGCAGTGATATCGGTTCCACGAACATGATTAGTGATACAGATGAGACTCATACCCTGAAGGAGTGCTTCACTTTTCACAATGAATTTACTAACAGGAACAATTGTTTAGCGTAAAGCTGCACATTATGGACAATTACATCTACATACAACCTACCAAACACCCATACAATTAACTAACTCACACCTTCCCCCAACAAACTGTTATGCATATCTGTTACATATGAGAAAAGATGTGAAAGTAGTTGACTGATTGTGTTACGTATGAGAAAAGATGTGAAAGTAGTTGACTGATTGTCTGTTACACATGAGAAAAGATGTGAAAGTAGTTGACTGATTGTCTGTTACACATGAGAAAAGATGTGAAAGTAGTTGACTGATTGTGTTACGTATGAGAAAAGATGTGAAAGTAGTTGACTGATTGTCTGTTACACATGAGAAAAGATGTGAAAGTAGTTGACTGATTGTCTGTTACATATGAGAAAAGATGTGAAAGTAGTTGACTGATTGTGTTACGTATGAGAAAAGATGTGAAAGTAGTTGACTGATTGTCTGTTACACATGAGAAAAGATGTGAAAGTAGTTGACTGATTGTCTGTTACATATAAGAAAAGATGTGAAAGTAGTTGACTGATTGTGTTACGTATGAGAAAAGATGTGAAAGTAGTTGACTGATTGTCTGTTACACATGAGAAAAGATGTGAAAGTAGTTGACTGATTGTGTTACGTATGAGAAAAGATGTGAAAGTAGTTGACTGGTTGTCTGTTACACATGAGAAAAGATGTGAAAGTAGTTGACTGGTTGTCTGTTACACATGAGAAAAGATGTGAAAGTAGTTGACTGGTTGTCTGTTACAGATGAGAAAAGATGTGAAAGTAGATGGTTCTGATTGTTTCAGATGAGAAAAGATGTGAAAGTAGATGGTTCTGCTAGAAATGAAAGTAGATGGATCTGCTAGAAATGAAAGTAGATGGCTCTGCTAGAAATGAAAGTAGATGGCTCTGCTAGAAATGAAAGTAGATACGGCAGCAACTAACTTTGCTTGTGTCTGTTCGTGTCTCAGCCTGGAGTGTTGATCTTTGATGAACTGTATGCTGGAGTAGCTCGAATCTCTGCTGAACGTTGCTGCAGTGTTCGCCAGAACTGCATCCCCATCTAGACCAGCAGCACCTGGAACTGATCTGTAGTCTGCAGCAGTTGTCTCCCTCTCCCAGTGACGGTTACCACTGTTTCCACCACTGCCTCGGCTATCCAAGTTGTCCACTTTAGGTGTAGAGCTTTTCACGCCTGACAAAAAATACAAAACAGGTTAAGAATCCTACAAACATGAGCTGACATGTCAGAACAAATAACACAGATGATTTAAAAACATAACATGTGATGGAGAGTATTACAAGGACTAGCTGGGAGATAACATGTGATGGAGAGTATTACAAGGACTAGCTGGGATATATGTGATGGAGAGTATTACAAGGACTAGTTGGGAGATATGTGATAGAGAGTATTACAAGGACTAGCTGGGAGATATGTGATAGAGAGTATTACAAGGACTAGCTGGGAGATAAAATGTGATGGAGAGTATTACAAGGACTAGCTGGGAGATAAAATGTGATGGAGAGTATTACAAGGACTAGCTGGGAGATAACATGTGATGGAGAGTATTACAAGGACTAGCTGGGAGATATGTGATAGAGAGTATTACAAGGACTAGTTGGGAGATATGTGATAGAGAGTATTACAAGGACTAGCTGGGAGATAAAATGTGATAGAGAGTATTACAAGGACTAGCTGGGAGATATGTGATAGAGAGTATTACAAGGACTAGTTGGGAGATATGTGATAGAGAGTATTACAAGGACTAGCTGGGAGATAAAATGTGATGGAGAGTATTACAAGGACTAGCTGGGAGATATGTGATAGAGAGTATTACAAGGACTAGCTGGGATATATGTGATGGAGAGTATTACAAGGACTAGTTGGGAGATATGTGATAGAGAGTATTACAAGGACTAGTTGGGAGATATGTGATAGAGAGTATTACAATGACTAGTTGGGAGATATGTGATAGAGAGTATTACAATGACTAGTTGGGAGATATGTGATAGAGAGTATTACAATGACTAGTTGGGAGATATGTGATAGAGAGTATTACAAGGACTAGTTGGGAGATATGTGATAGAGAGTATTACAATGACTAGTTGGGAGATATGTGATAGAGAGTATTACAATGACTAGCTGGGATATATGTGATGGAGAGTATTACAAGGACTAGTTGGGAGATATGTGATAGAGAGTATTACAAGGACTAGCTGGGAGATAAAATGTGATGGAAACGTACTACCTGATATTGGATCACTTTCTGACTTCTTCACTTTCAGGCCATATTTTCTGTGGAGAGACACAAGCCAGATTCAAACCACACACAAAAAACTGCACTAATCATACTGCCCCCATCTATAAACTAACAACTGGGTGATGGTGTGGTATAGGGGTGCACACATGTCAAATGTATTAAGGACACGAATGTGTTCCATGACAGACCTAACTGCCAATCAAATAACCCACTCTTGAGTGTGGATACCCACGACCAATAACTCATTCTTGAGTGTGGATACTTACGACCAATAACTCATTCTTGAGTGTGGATACCCACGACCAATAACTCATTCTTGAGTGTGGATACCCACGACCAATAACCCACTCTTGAGTGTGGATACCCACGACCAATAACTCATTCTTGAGTGTGGATACTTACGACCAATAACTCATTCTTGAGTGTGGATACCCACGACCAATAACTCATTCTTGAGTGTGGATACTTACGACCAATAGCTCACTCTTGAGTGTGGATACTCACGACCAATAGCTCACTCTTGAGTGTGGATACTCACGACCAATAGCTCACTCTTGAGTGTGGATACTCACGACCAATAGCTCACTCTTGAGTGTGGATACTCATGACCAATAGCTCACTCTTGAGTGTGGATACTCATGACCAATAGCTCACTCTTGAGTGTGGATACTCACGACCAATAGCTCACTCTTGAGTGTGGATACTCGTGACCAATAGCTCGCTCTTGAGTGTGGATACTCATGACCAATAGCTCACTCTTGAGTGTGGATACTCATGACCAATAACCCACTCTTGAGTGTGGATACTCACGACCAATAGCTCACTCTTGAGTGTGGATACTCACGACCAATACCTCATTCTTCAGTAGAAAGACTCAGTCCAATAACTCACTTAATAAGCAGACTGAAGGCTCAATAATTCAATATTGAGTATGAAGAATCAAGAACTCACTCCTGAACAGACTGATCCAAGTCTAGCCTCTATGATCCAAGTCTAGCCTCTATGTACAACATTGACAACAGTTAGACTGATCCAAGTCAAGCCTCTATGTACAACATTGACAACAGTTAGACTGATCCAAGTCTAGCCTCTATGTACAAAATTAACAACAGTTAGACTGATCCAAGTCTAGCCTCTATGTACAACATTGACAACAGTTAGACTGATCCAAGTCTAGCCTCTATGTACAACATTGACAACAATCAGACTGATCCAAGTCTAGCCTCTATGTACAACATTGACAACAGTTAGACTGATCCAAGTCTAGCCTCTATGTACAACATTGACAACAATCAGACTGATCCAAGTCTAGTCTCTATGTACAACATTGACAACAGTTAGACTGATCCAAGTCTAGCCTCTATGTACAACATTGACAACAATCAGACTGATCCAAGTCTAGCCTCTATGTACAACATTGACAACAATCAGACTGATCCAAGTCTAGTCTCTATGTACAACATTGACAACAGTTAGACTGATCCAAGTCTAGCCTCTATGTACAACATTGACAACAATCAGACTGATCCAAGTCTAGCCTCTATGTACAACATTAACAACAGTTAGACTGATCCAAGTCTAGCCTCTATGTACAACATTAACAACAGTTAGACTGATCCAAGTCTAGCCTCTATGTACAACATTGACAACAGTTAGACTGATCCAAGTCTAGCCTCTATGTACAACATTAACAACAGTTAGACTGATCCAAGTCTAGCCTCTATGTACAACATTGACAACAATTAGAAGCTCTCAAGTACACGAGAACCCCTAGAAAAATGTAAAGTAACAAGAATAACGGGCAATCAAAGTAACACAGGAAAGTCAGTGTCAACTAAGGTTATAAGATACATTACTGGAGATAACAAGCAAAACTGATAGGTCAAGGCAAATATTGATAACAATGTAATTGTCTTTGTTAAATTGTAATGATGTCAGTAGATGTGATAAAGCTATCTTATACAGTAATCACTCCAGATTTCTAACACAGTAATCACTCCAGATTTCTAACACAGTAATCACTTCAGATTTCTAACACAGTAATCACTCCAGATTTCTAACACAGTAATTACTCCAGATTTCTAACACAGTAATCACTCCAGATTTCTAATACAGTAATCACTCCAGATTTCTAATACAGTAATCACTCCAGATTTCTAATACAGTAATCACTCCAGATTTCTAACACAGTAATCACTCCAGATTTCGAATACAGTAATCACTCCAGATTTCTAACACAGTAATCACTCCAGATTTCTAACACAGTAATCACTCCAGATTTCTAATACAGTAATCACTCCAGATTTCTAATACAGTAATCACTCCAGATTTCTAATACAGTAATCACTCCAGATTTCTAATACAGTAATCACTCCAGATTTCTAATACAGTAATCACTCCAGATTTCTAACACAGTAATCACTCCAGATTTCTAATACAGTAATCACTTCAGATTTCTAACACAGTAATCACTCCAGATTTCTAATACAGTAATCACTCCAGATTTCTAATACAGTAATCACTCCAGATTTCTAATACAGTAATCACTCCAGATTTCTAATACAGTAATCACTCCAGATTTCTAATACAGTAATCACTCCAGATTTCTAATACAGTAATCACTCCAGATTTCTAATACAGTAATCACTCCAGATTTCTAACACAGTAATCACTCCAGATTTCTAATACAGTAATCACTTCAGATTTCTAACACAGTAATCACTCCAGATTTCTAATACAGTAATCACTCCAGATTTCTAATACAGTAATCACTCCAGATTTCTAATACAGTAATCACTCCAGATTTCTAATACAGTAATCACTCCAGATTTCTAATACAGTAATCACTCCAGATTTCTAATACAGTAATCACTCCAGATTTTTAATACAGTAATCAGTCCAGATTTCTAATACAGTAATCACTCCAGATTTCTAATACAGTAATCACTCCAGATTTCTAATACAGTAATCACTCCAGATTTCTAACACAGTAATCACTCCAGATTTCTAACACAGTAATCACTCCAGATTTCTAATACAGTAATCACTCCAGATTTCTAACACAGTAATCACTCCAGATTTCTAATACAGTAATCACTCCAGATTTCTAACACAGTAATCACTCCAGATTTCTAACACAGTAATCACTCCAGATTTCTAATACAGTAATCACTCCAGATTTCTAACACAGTAATCACTCCAGATTTCTAACACAGTAATCACTCCAGATTTCTAACACAGTAATCACTCCAGATTTCTAACACAGTAATCACTCCAGATTTCTAATACAGTAATCACTCCAGATTTCTAATACAGTAATCACTCCAGATTTCTAATTCAGTAATCACTCCAGATTTCTAACACAGTAATCACTCCAGATTTCTAACACAGTAATCACTCCAGATTTCTAACACAGTAATCACTTCAGATTTCTAACACAGTAATCACTCCAGATTTCTAATACAGTAATCACTCCAGATTTCTAATACAGTAATCACTCCAGATTTCTAACACAGTAATCACTCCAGATTTCTAACACAGTAATCACTCCAGATTTCTAACACAGTAATCACTCCAGATTTCTAACACAGTAATCACTCCAGATTTCTAATACAGTAATCACTCCAGATTTCTAATACAGTAATCACTCCAGATTTCTAATTCAGTAATCACTCCAGATTTCTAACACAGTAATCACTCCAGATTTCTAACACAGTAATCACTCCAGATTTCTAACACAGTAATCACTTCAGATTTCTAATACAGTAATCACTCCAGATTTCTAATACAGTAATCACTCCAGATTTCTAATACAGTAATCACTCCAGATTTCTAATACAGTAATCACTCCAGATTTCTAATACAGTAATCACTCCAGATTTCTAATACAGTAATCACTCCAGATTTTTAATACAGTAATCAGTCCAGATTTCTAATACAGTAATCACTCCAGATTTCTAATACAGTAATCACTCCAGATTTCTAATACAGTAATCACTCCAGATTTCTAACACAGTAATCACTCCAGATTTCTAACACAGTAATCACTCCAGATTTCTAATACAGTAATCACTCCAGATTTCTAACACAGTAATCACTCCAGATTTCTAATACAGTAATCACTCCAGATTTCTAACACAGTAATCACTCCAGATTTCTAACACAGTAATCACTCCAGATTTCTAATACAGTAATCACTCCAGATTTCTAACACAGTAATCACTCCAGATTTCTAACACAGTAATCACTCCAGATTTCTAACACAGTAATCACTCCAGATTTCTAACACAGTAATCACTTCAGATTTCTAATACAGTAATCACTCCAGATTTCTAATACAGTAATCACTCCAGATTTCTAATACAGTAATCACTCCAGATTTCTAATACAGTAATCACTCCAGATTTCTAATACAGTAATCACTCCAGATTTCTAATACAGTAATCACTCCAGATTTTTAATACAGTAATCAGTCCAGATTTCTAATACAGTAATCACTCCAGATTTCTAATACAGTAATCACTCCAGATTTCTAATACAGTAATCACTCCAGATTTCTAACACAGTAATCACTCCAGATTTCTAACACAGTAATCACTCCAGATTTCTAATACAGTAATCACTCCAGATTTCTAACACAGTAATCACTCCAGATTTCTAATACAGTAATCACTCCAGATTTCTAACACAGTAATCACTCCAGATTTCTAACACAGTAATCACTCCAGATTTCTAATACAGTAATCACTCCAGATTTCTAACACAGTAATCACTCCAGATTTCTAACACAGTAATCACTCCAGATTTCTAACACAGTAATCACTCCAGATTTCTAACACAGTAATCACTCCAGATTTCTAATACAGTAATCACTCCAGATTTCTAATACAGTAATCACTCCAGATTTCTAATACAGTAATCACTCCAGATTTCTAACACAGTAATCACTCCAGATTTCTAACACAGTAATCACTCCAGATTTCTAATACAGTAATCACTCCAGATTTCTAACACAGTAATCACTCCAGATTTCTAATACAGTAATCACTCCAGATTTCTAACACAGTAATCACTCCAGATTTCTAACACAGTAATCACTCCAGATTTCTAACACAGTAATCACTCCAGATTTCTAACACAGTAATCACTCCAGATTTCTAATACAGTAATCACTCCAGATTTCTAATACAGTAATCACTCCAGATTTCTAACAAATATTCTGGTAAACTGAATTGTTGGTTTTGTGAGAATGTTGGTTAGTGGAATTTGCAGTAAGCAATGATGTGGTTGCTGATTGATTCTCTCATTTGATGTATGTGGATATTATTGTTGAGCTGAGCTTGAACAACCACTAGAAGGATATCAATTCATATTATGCAGTTGGGGTGTAATATACTCTGCTATAGAAATCTGAAATCATTCGACTATTGGTGTCTATAATTATGACTAAAAAACGTGTCATTTCTACCACAGAAGAAAGTCTTCATTTTCACAAACATATTTTAAATAAAAAAAGGTACTGACACATCACATTCTTATTTGTGAAAACAGCAAAACTGTCTGACCTGTTATTTCTGGTGTCCGTCAGGTACGAGTTTACTCTTGATACAGGGTGTTTACTTTCCTGTTCCTCTGCCTCCGCCACCTGGGAGGAGAGAAATGGAAGTCTGCTAGCCAAGCTCTGCGGATGATGTTGTCGGCTGGAGCCAAAAATGTTACTGAAATCTCCATATGTGTTGTCTGGTACTGATGGGGTGGGTTCGAGAATATTGACAAACTGACTGAAGTCTCTGGTCATGGCTGCAACAGACGTACTCGACTGTGATGTCTGCTGGTGTTGTAGATTGGACAGCCCCAGGGGAAACCCTGTGCCCTGTTGTGGTAAAGATAAACTAGATCCTGTGTTGACACTCAAACTAGCTCCAAGACCACTGGCTCCATCTGTAGGTCTTCTATCTAAACCCAGAGAGAGGTTACCAGTTGAATGGCCAAGACTGTTGAGCTGTAGACTACGAAGGGCCGGACTGCTGGCCGATAGTTCCCCTCCAAACATGCCAGGAGGAACAGTGTTGTTGAGATGGCTCTGAAATATGGCAAAGACATCATGAGCTTCATCACTCCTCCTACCACAAACAGCTAACACACATCATGATTACAGAGCTCCGTCACTCCTACCACAAACAGCTAACACACATCATGATTACAGAGCTCCGTCACTCCTACCACAAACAGCTAACACACATCATGATTACAGAGCTCCGTCACTCCTACCACAAACAGCTAACACACATCATGATTACAGAGCTCCGTCACTCCTACCACAAACACCTAACACACATCATGATTACAGAGCTACGTCACTCCTACCACAAACAGCTAACACACATCATGGTTACAGAGCTCCGTCACTCCTGCCACAAACAGCTAACACACATCATGATTACAGAGCTCCGTCACTCCTACCACAAACAGCTAACACACATCATGATTACAGAGCTCCGTCACTCCTACCACAAACAGCTAACACACATCATGATTACAGAGCTCTATCACTCCTACCACAAACAGCTAACACATATCATGATTACAGAGCTCCGTCACTCCTACCACAAACAGCTAACACACATCATGACTACAGAGCTCCGTCACTCCTACCACAAACAGCTAACACACATCATGATTACAGAGCTCCATCACTCCTCCTACCACACACATGATTACAGAGCTCCGTCACTCCTCCTACCACACATATGATTACAGAGCTCCGTCACTCCTCCTACCACACACATGATTACAGAGCTCTGTCACTCCTCCTACAACACACATGATTACAGAGCTCCGTCACTCCTCCTACCACACACATGATTACAGAGCCCTGTCACTCCTACCACACACATGATTACAGAGCTGTCATTCCTCCTACCACACACATGATTACAGAGCTCCGTCACTCCTCCTACCACACATATGATTACAGAGCTCCGTCACTCCTCCTACCACACACATGATTACAGAGCTCTGTCACTCCTCCTACCACACACATGATTACAGAGCTCTGTCACTCCTCCTACCACACACATGATTACAGAGCTCCGTCACTCCTCCTACCACACACATGATTACAGAGCCCCGTCACTCCTACCACACACATGATTACAGAGCTGTCATTCCTCCTACCACACACATGATTACAGAGCCCCGTCACTCCTACCACACACATGATTACAGAGCTGTCCTTCCTCCTACCACACACATGATTACAGAGCTCCGTCACTCCTCCTACCACACACATGATTACAGAGCTCCGTCACTCCTCAGTTAAAGCCCTGCTGCCAGATAGCTCACCTGAGCTGATGGGCTAGCCATCTGCAGATGATTAAATGTCAGTGCATGTGCACCCACTGCTGCTGAAGCAGTCTGGAAGTTGTAGTTGCTGCTGCCTAGGCCTGGGTTAGGCATGCCTGGGTGTGAGAGGTGAGGATGGCCAGAACCAGCAGTAGACCCCACATGGAAGCTGTGCTCATGACTCATCTCCTGCATCTACAAAAGTTAACAATAGAAAATGTTTCACTTCTGATGGATCCAGAGATGTTTAATATGTGGCGTGCTCTTCCAAGAGACACACTCTAATAAAACCAAGACAGCTTTCAATTCTACAATTAGCTGACAAGTGGACAAAGCACATTCTTTTAAACCCATGGTATGTCTGATAATGTTAATGGATTAAATTACTGACAATATTAATGGATGGTGTTTCTGACAATTATATCAATGGATTAAATTCCTGATAATATTAATGGTGGTTTAATTTCCTGACAATTATGTTAATGGATAGTTCTCCTGTTTTGTTCTATTAAGAACTGACGTCATTACACTCCAGCAGGCCCACATATGCTCAGAAAATGGTCAAGATATGGTACCTGTAGCTCACTTGTTGTACACACGTCTGCTCCATCCTCTCAGGTACCCTTTTCTGCTGTACCAGCAGTTTTGTTGTTGTTTTGAGTTCGCCTTATTTCTCTAATCCCCAAGGCGGTGTGAGTTGCACTGTGGTTTTTATTTTGCGCCTGTCGCAGTGCATCCGACTTCAGCATGCATTTTATGTAAGGATCTGCTTCCTCCGGGGTAACGGCCGGTGCTGTGGTGGGGATTGAACCCAGCACCCAATGAACGAAATGGAAGCGGCCATGAGAACATTAAAGAAAAGGAAATCTCCCGGAAAAGACGGGATAATAAACGAAATGCTGATGGGGCTGGGCCAAACAGCAAAGAGGAAACTGCTATCAGTCCTGAACCAAAGCTGGAAAAGGGGTATTGTACCCCAGGCATGGAAAGACGCAGTACTTGTACCAGTACCAAAGAAAGGAAAAGACAAAACAGATCCAAATGGATACAGGCCTATCAGCCTACTGAGCTGTGTCGGCAAACTGATGGAACGTATGATAAACACCAGACTGATGTGGCATCTGGAAGAAAAACGCATACTAATTCCACAGGCAAGCAGGCTTTAGACAGCACAGATCCACTGAGGATCAGGTCATCCTCATAGCCCAGGAAATAAAAGATGCCTACCAGGAACAGAAACACACAGTAGCGGTTTGGGTGGACCTGAAAAAGGCATTTGACAAAGTCTGGAAAGATGGACTTAGAGTCAAGCTAAGAAGAAGTGAAGTTTGTGGGAAAATGTACAAGTAGATCAACCACTACCTCAAAAACAGAACGGCCAGAGTCCAAGTACAAGGGCAGATGAGCAAAAAGGTGACACTTGAGCAGGGAGTACCCCAAGGGGGAGTACTGTCACCCACACTCTTCCTGGTGTATATAAATGACATTACAGAGAATATACCAAGAAGAGTCCATAGCTCAATGTTTGCAGATGATCTAGCTATGTGGACCTCTGAAAAGAATCTCACCATAGCAAGAAATCGGATGCAGACGGCCCTAACATCACTGGAAGAGTGGACGAACTCATGGCTGGTCAAAATAAATGAGGAGAAAACGACATGCACAATATTCTCGCTTTCATTAAAACCCCAAAGTACCAAATTAAGTCTAAACGGCAAATACCTGCAGCCAAACGACAACCCAAACTACCTGGCAGTCACATCTGATCGGCGCATGACATGGAAAAGTCAGATCGAGAGAAACCGAATGAGAGCCAGAGAAAGAATGGCAATCATTAGGAAACTTGCTGGCACAAGCTGGGGAGC
Organism: Ariolimax columbianus; assembly: GCA_036924085.1. Lineage (NCBI taxonomy): Eukaryota > Metazoa > Mollusca > Gastropoda > Stylommatophora > Arionidae > Ariolimax > Ariolimax columbianus. The sequence continues at coordinate 63,463,361 of JAVGWX010000018.1, forward strand.
AGACGAAAGCATACTAAAGAAACTGTACACTGGAAGAGTGAGACCAGTTCTTGATTATGGCATTGCGGCATGGACAACAGCAGCAAAGGCAAACTTCGATTAAGTTAGCAAACTCCAAAACCAAGCCATGAGAATTATAACAGGAGGCATGAAGTCAACGCCAATTGTAGAACTTGAAAAGATTACAAAACTGCAATCCATGACCGACAGAAGAGACTGCAGAGCCCAGCTGCAATCAGAGAAACTCAGAAGACTGACTGACCATCCAATGCACCAGAGACTAAACAATTTCGGAAATAGGAAACTAAAGCAAAGAAACTTTGCAGAAATAGCCAAAGCAAAGATGAAAGAAGACCCTATGAACGCACTAACAACACCAAAACCCATCACTACTGTACGAAAACCTACCTGGAGGCAGCATATCATTCCGGAGGTGGTAGAAAATATACCAGGTATTAGAAACAAAAGTCCGAAAAAGAAAGAAGAGATACTACCCTGAGTTACATAACGGAAAACTACCAAAGCATGGACTGGACCCATGCATACACCGACGGTTCCGTAACAAATACTACACAGTACGGAGGGGCAGGAGCATTCCTGAACCTACCAAAGGGCAGAAAAATAACACTGTCATTCGCTACTGGAAAATACACAAGCAAATTCAGAGCGGAGGCAGAGGCACTGAGGGCGGCAGTGGAAGAAATGGTGACAGGTAAAAGGAAGGTAAAAGGAATGTAAGCCATATAGTCCTGCTTACAGATACACTGGCCGTAGTCACAGCACTGAAAAGCCAGAAAAATACTGAACTTAATGATTTAAGAGCAGTACTCTGTCAACTATGCCAGCAGGCCGCACCAAAAAGGGTAGTGGTACAGTGGGTTCCATCTCACTGCAACATCCAAGGCAACGAGGAGGCAGACAGACTGGCAAAAGAAGGTGGAAAACTACCACAACCAGATACTAGTATGACATACGAAGAGTCAAAAAGGCTTATTAGAGCCAGATACATGACCAAATGGGAAACCGAACATATTGGCTACACAAAAAACGATGCCTATTACCAGTTGAACAGAAGAGAGCAGGTCGTGGTCTTCAGACTTCGCCCTGGCCACAATAGACTGAGGTACCACCTATTCAACAAATTGAAGATAATTGGCACCGACGAATGCCTGTGTGGTACCGGGAAAATGACCGCTGAGCATTTGCTGCAAAACTGTCCGACATACGAGGATCAGAGAGAGCAGATGTGGCCATCACCAGTGGCAACACTAGACAAGCTCTATGGCAGTGTCGACAGCCTCAGGATGACGGCTGCTTTTTTTCGAAAAAATAATGGTTACTGTCTGACTGCGTACGAAGAAGAAGAAGAAGAACCCAGCACCTTCGGTTTGTGAGCCGTGCACTTAACCACTAGGCCACGCCGTCCCCTGGACCAGCATATGATTTCCAAATCTTGCAATCTGTGCCTTGCTGGTTCAACGACTGCAGTGCCTTCATACAAAAGGTGGCCGCTGATCAACTCGAAAATGTCACCTATATCCATCGCCAATGTCCACATTGTGAGTGCCCCTGGAATCAGATCTTTAATTCCTGAAACCCAAACATGGCCATGACTGTAGATCAACAAATATACCCAGAGGTTCAAGACCTCAATGTCCACAGCAAGAATCAAGTCAGAGACAATTACGGCCCTCCTTAAAGAGTTCCAGACAGCCACCTCAGAACTGAAGTCACTGCCTCGATCTCTATTTTGAAACTGGACATTGTCGTTAAGTAAGCCCCATTCCTCTCAGCAACAACCCTGCCTTTAATTTTAGCAGAGAAGCCGCAACTGTTAACACATAGCACAGATCTATCTGTATACATGACAGCATCGGAATCCTGGGTATTTGCCCTTATCTGTGAAATCCCTGACAATATTAATGCATGGTATCTCTGACAATGACATCAATAAATGAAATTCATGACAATATTATAGAATTGTATTTTTAACAATGTTTTTAACCTGTAGAACGCCCTTGTCCGTTCTCTTTGAACCAGCTCGGCCTGCAAAAACGGTGTGCGGAAAAAAAAAATTTTTTTTTGAACGGAGTCACTCCTGACAGCCATTTTTTACTGCTGACTACGCCCTCCATATATACACGATATTTTGCCGGTTAAAGTATCGTGTGTTCGATTACAAATGGCTTTTGAACAGTTTTAATTTTGTATACACCGTTTGGAGCAAGCCGACTTTTTGCGAAAGGGGAAGTAGGTTGTTGAGAAAGATTTTTATCGCGTAGATCTGTTTATTTTGTTTGTTTAAATGAAAGAACTACGTTTGAATTGGAAACTAACAGTTGTGGCGATATTGTAAACACAGTATCGATACGTTGTTGTGGTTTCCATGGTTTTCTATCGAAGCGACTAGGCCTAGTGGTCGAGTCCAAATTTTTCCAGAGATTTTCATAAATTTTCAACTTCATCTTTTTAAATCTCAAAAACTAACAAACATACAACAAAAACAATAACACCCACATGTTTGTTATGCTATTGTGTGTCTACACACCAGAAAATCATATTTATTGACAAACAAACATAAAAGTTACAAATTTTGAAAGACGACTACCACAGCGACTAATTAAGAAAATTAATTAGGTCAAATTTTTTTCAAAAATAATGTGGAGTGCGTAAGGTTAATGCATGATATTCTTGACAATGTTAATGGTTGCTATTCCTGACAATTATTTTAATTGGGCGATATTCCTGACAATGATATTATTTTATAATCACTTACAAGTAAAGTGAGTGTCTGAGTGGCAGAGATGTTATATTGCATGCCTCTCGCTGTGACAAAAAGTTAGGGTTCTTCTTCTTCTTCTTTGTTCATTCTCAATCTCCCACTACCAAACCCTGAAAGGGCTTAAGTAGCAGAATGTAGTCCAGAGAACGGAATGCGTTGTGTCGTAGTTTACAGCTTGGCTGCGATATTTGCACATTTCGGTCCAACACATCTGACTTCAGCAAGCATTTTTTGAGTACCATGTTAGCATTCCCTCTTCGATCCCTTCTCCTTAGCCAGTCTGCCCTGCTGCAGCCTGTTATCTAGGATCACCGCGTGGAGGTGTAGAAGGGTCTTGGCAGATTTGGTTCGCTGGCCCTAACGCTAGCAGTCAGCTATGAGTCGCTGACCACTGCAGCTCATGCGCTGCTCAGCATCTTGATTCCCTCACACATCTAAAATAAATCTCTTCCATCTAAAATAAATCTCTCTCCTCTAAAATGAATCTCTCCCTTCTAAAATAAATCTCTCCCATCTAAAAGCCATCTAAAATGAATCTCTACCATCTAAAATGAATCTCTCCCTTCTAAAATGAATCTCTCCCATCTAAAATGAATCTCTCCCATCTAAAAGTCAACTAAAGTGAATCTCTCCCATCTAAAAGCCAACTAAAGTGAATCTATCCCATTTAAAATGAATCTCTCCCATCAAAAAGCCAACTAAAATTAATCTCTCTATTCTAAAATGAATCTCTCCCATCTGAAATGAATCTCTCCCATCTAAAATGAATCTCTCCCTTCTAAAATGAATCTCTCCCATCTGAAATGAAATCTCATCTCTCTCATTTAAAATGAATCTCTCCCATCTGAAATGAATCTCTCCCATCTGAAATAAATCTCTCCCATCTAAAATGAATCTGTCCCTTCTAAAATGAATCTCTCTCATTTAAAATGAATCTCTCCCATCTAAAATGAATCTCTCCCATCTAAAATGAATCTCTTCCATGTGAAATGAATCTCTCCCATCTAAAATGAATCTCTCCCTTCTAAAAGCCAACTAAAATAAATCTCTCCCATCTAAAATGAATCTCTCCCATCTAAAATGAATATCTCCCATCTGAAATGAATCTCTCCCATCTAAAATTAATCTCTCCCATCTGAAATGAATCTGACCTGCAGCTGAAGAGCTTGCATCTGATGCTGCAACTGTTGTATGTCTCCTTGCTGATGAGTGAGCGACTGAACCAGCTGACCAAAGCTGAGCATCATTGACTGATTCTGCAGCTGAAGCATTTGCTCTTGCATCGGAGACATCAGGCGACCACCAATATTTTCAGCTGGGGAATAACAAATAACAGCAAATATCAACTATGTTTCATTCCATTTTCTCTGGACATCCCAAGAGATCAAAGTCTGCAAGACTTACCCTCTATAGATTCATCAACTCTGGACATCCCAAGAGATCAAGTCTGCAAGACTTACCCTCTATAGATTCATCAACTCTGGACATCCCAAGAGATCAAAGTCTGCAAGACTTACCCTCTATAGATTCATCAACTCTGGACATCCCAAGAGATCAAAGTCTGCAAGACTTACCCTCTATAGATTCATCAACTCTGGACATCCCAAGAGATCAAAGTCTGCAAGACTTACCCTCTATAGATTCATCACTCCATTGTCTCTGGACATCCCAAGAGATCAAAGTATGCAAGACTTACCCTCTATACATTCATCAACTCTGGACATCCCAAGAGATCAAAGTCTGCAAGACTTACCCTCTATAGATCCATCACTCCATTGTCTCTGGACATCCCAAGAGATCAAAGTCTGCAAGACTTACCCTCTATAGATTCATCACTCCATTGTCTCTGGACATCCAAGGTAAGAAAGTCCGCAAGACTTACCCTCTATAGATTCATCACTTCATTTTCTCTGGACATCTCAAGAGATCAAAGTCCGCAAGACTTACCCTTTATAGATATATATTTTGGGGAAACTTATTTGCGTTGCATCCATCGTCCATTGTCATTGGTAGATATTTCGACTGACAGATCTGTCTTGTTCAAGCCAGTGTGTTGCATTGTAAATGTATTTCTCAGTCTGTCCTGTCTCCAAGGACATTATTTTCAGGACCTGTCCTAGTCCATCTCTTCCACAAAAGGTTTCTATCTAAGGCAAAAGTATAATTTTGTACTAGAAAACTGAAACAGTTTGTGTCATCTTTATTTGATTAAACTTGCAAATTGACAAAGTATGTTTTCCAGTCCACCTGGCTGTAAATTGAAACCTGACTGTTGTTAGAGTTAGAGAAGGTAGACTTACCTTGGTTGAGAGAAACACTCAGCTGTCTACTGTCTGTCTCAGACTTTTTCAGTAATGTTTCCACAGCAGAACTCAGACCAGACAACTTATCTTCCACAGATCTCAACCACTCATAATTCTGTTCACTCAAGTTGTTCTCTTCCTCCCTCTGTTCTGGCACAGAGTCCTGGAGACAAACACATCACACTGATTATCATTTTCTCTACATCGGTAAATATAATGTCAATTTAAAAAACATATGCTCCATTAAACTCAAAACAATTTGGTGGGAGACGGCAGGCTCCATTAAACTGAAAACAATTTGGTGGGAGACGGCAGGCTCCATTAAACTCAAAACAATTTGGTGGGAGACGGCAGGCTCCATTAAACTCAAAACAATTTGGTGGGAGATGGCAGGCTCCATTAAACTCAAAACAATTTGGTGGGAGACGGCAGGCTCCATTAAACTCAAAACAATTTGGTGGGAGACGGCAGGCTCCATTAAACTCAAAACAATTTGGTGGGAGATGGCAGGCTCCATTAAACTCAAACAATTTGTTGGGAGACGGCAGGCTCCATTAAACTCAAACAATTTGGTGCAGACGGCAGGCTCCATTAAACTCAAACAATTTGGTGGCAGACGGCAGGCTCCATTAAACTCAGACAATTTGGTGGGACACGGATGGCTCCATTAACCTTTAGCACTCAATGTCCGATCCCTTCTAACCAGCTCGGCCTGCAAAAACCGTGTGCGGAAAAAAAAATTTTTTGTTGAACCGAGTCACTCCTGACAGCCATTTTTTACTGCTGAGTACGTCCTCCATATATACACGATATTTTGCCGGTTACAGTATCGTATGTGCGATTACAAATGGCTTTTGAACAGTTTTAATTTTGTATACGCCGTTTGGAGCAAGCCGACTTTTTGCGAAAGGGGAAGTAGGTTGTTGAGAAAGATTTTTATCGCGTAGATCTGTTTATTTTGTTTGTTTAAATGAAAGAACTACGTTTGAATTGAAACTAACAGTTGTGTCGATATTGTAAACACAGTATCGATACGTTGTTGTGGTTTCCATGGTTTTCTATCGAAGCGACTAGGCCTAGTGGTCGAGTCCAAATTTTTCCCGAGATTTTCATAAATTTTCAACTTCATCTTTTTAAATCTCAAAAACTAACAAACATACAACAAAAACAATAACACCCACATGTTCGTTATGCTATTGTGTATCTACACGCCAGAAAATCATATTTATTGACAAACAAACATAAAAGTTACAAATTTTGAAAGACGACTACCACAGCGATTAATTAAGAAAATTAATTAGGTCACATTTTTTTCATAAATTATGTAGCGTGCCTAAGGTTAAACTCAAATAATTTGGTGGGAGACGGCAGGCTCCATTAAACTCAGACAATTTGGTAGGAGACGGCAGGCTCCATTAAACTCAGACAATTTGGTGGGAGACGGCAGGCTCCATTAAACTCAAACAATTTGGTGGGAGACAGCAGGCTCCATTAAACTCAAACAATTTATGGGAGACGGCAGACTCCATTAAACTCAAACAATTTGGTGGGGACGGTGTGGGCTAGTGGTTAAGTGACACGACTCACCACCTGAAGGTGCTGAGTTTGCTACCCAATCACAGCACTGGCCGTTACCTCAGGGAAGCTAACCCTGAGACAATCCAGGAGGAAGCAGACACTTACATAAAATGCATGCCAAAGTCGGATGCACAGGAACGACAGGCGCAAAAATAAAAACATAGCACAACACACACTGTCTTGGGGAATAGAGAAATAAGGCCAACACAAATTTTTAAAAATATTTTTTAAAACATTAAAAAAAAAAAAAAAGCAATTTGGTAAGATTTCTCTGCTTTCATTGTGCCATCAGACAACAAACAAAACAATGGATACAATTCATCAACACAACAAACAAAACAATGGACAAAATTCATGCATTCCATTTGTGAGACATCAAATCAATGATTCTGTCTTAGAGATGATTTATTATTACCTCTTGTCTGGACCTGACATTTCTCTGGTTCTGGGAGCTTCTACTGCTGTTTTGTTTTCTGGAAGATGATTTCTTTGTATCTGTTCAAAACAACAATGTCATTTATAACAAGTATGCTTGATTGTCGTGACAGTATTGGCGTTCCATTTCTCCCATTTATTGCCCTCTTCAAACCAACCAAGAAACACATACAGACCATCTGAGCAATGTATATATATATACGTATTAATAAGAACACATTACAGCACACACAGGTGTCTTTCTTCCACATACATTTGCTTAGTTTGTGTGGATGATGATGGTGCTAATATAATCCCTGTAGCTATGAGCTGGTAGCTCTTGTCAGCCTACCAATTTCTCCTATCTATCTTGACATTTTCCCAATAATGTATATTGTAAATGCTTTTTATTTTCTGGAATACTGATTTGGTTTGAGCTCTTGTGTTGTTTACTCCTTCATGAGTTGTAGCAACTTTTATCTCATGTTTTTATAATGGCCCCTATGTAACGGCATGGACTGTGCCTCATTGACATTGGTGATGTATTCTGGAGAATGGTTTCTAGGTAACCAGTTTTAACTGGTCAGGAAGTTTGTAGATGAATGTCAGCAGCAATAACAAAATGGCTTCAAAACTACTTTCATTTAAAGTAACACTAAATAAACATGAAAATCAAATACAAAAAGGTGTTTCTCTACATGTGCCATTTGGTTTGTCACACCATTTGGTTTTAGGGGCTGTCATACCATTTGGTTTGTCACACCATTTGGTTTTAGGGGCTGTCAGACCATTTGGCTTTGGGGGCTGTCACACCATTTGGTTTGTCACACCATTTGGCTTTAGAGGCTGTCACCCCATTTGGTTTGTCACACCATTTGGTTTTAGGGGTTGTCACACCATTTGGTTTTAGGGGCTGTCACATCATTTGGTTTTATGGGCATTCACACCTGTTGGTTTTATGGGTTGTCACACCATTTGGTTTGTCACACCATTTGGTTTTAGGGGCTGTCACACCATTTGGTTTTAGGGCTGTCACATCATTTTGGTTTTAGGAGTTGTCATATCATTTGGTTTTAGGGGCTATCATACCATTTGGTTTGTCACACAATTTGGTTTTAGGGGCTGTCACATCATTTGGTTTTAGGGGCTGTCACACCATTTGGTTTTAAAGGCTGTCACACCATTTGGTTTTCGGCGTTGTCACACCATTTGGTTTTGGGGCTGTCACATCGTTTTCTTGTAGGAATTGTCACACCATTTGGTTTTAGGGGATGCCACACCATTTGGTTTTAGGGTCTGTCACACCATTTGATTTTTCACACCATTTGGTTTTAGGGGCTGTCACACCAATTGGTTTTAGGGGCTATCACACCATTTGGTTTTAGAGGCTGTCACACCATTTGGTTTTAGGGGATGTCGCACCATTTGGTTTTAGAGGCTGTCACACTATTTGCTTCTAGGGGCTGTCACACCATTTGCTTCTAGGGGCTGTCACACCATTTGGTCTTAAGGGCTGTCACACCATTTGGTTTTAGTGGCTGTCACACCATTTGGTATCTATAGAATCAAGTGTATGGAGGGTGGGAGGTGGGGGGGGGGGGGGAAAGAGAAGCGTGCCTGAGGGAATTAGATGGTGCTATCTACTGTCTGACTGCGTACGAAGAAGAAGAAGAAGAAGATGGTGCTATCTATAGAATCAAGCATATGGAGGGTGGGAGGTGGGGGCAAGAGAAGCGTGCCTGAGGGAATTAGATGGGGCTATCTATAGAATCAAGCGTATAGAGGGTGGGAGGTGGGGGGAAGCGTGTCTGAGGGAATTAGATGGGGCTACCACCAAACAAAGACCTGTTGCTCTCGAGTATGGAAGTCAAGGACTCCAGCTGCATAGTAGTTGGAGACTTCAACAGCCACTCGGAGAGATGGGGATACTCAGACACAGACAACAGAGGTGATGAAGTGGAAGACTGGGAGATAGACACAAATCTCTATCTTATCAATAGGCCGGAGGATAGCCCTAGCTTCTATTCTAGAACATGGCATACCACCTCTATTCCAGATTTGGCCTTTTCCACCAAAGTTGATATGGAAGTAGGCCCACAGGAAACAAAACCGCTCCCACGTTGGAACTATAAACGAGCCGACTGGGACAGATTTGCAATCCTGACAGATGGGCTGTGCGAAACCATCAACACACGGAATAACAACATGAAACCCATGGTGGAAAGCCTAAGCAAAGCAATAATGCAGGCAGCCACCAAAACCATCCCAAGAGGGGCAAGGAAAAACTACAAGCCTTATTGGAATGACGAATTGCAGAAAGTTGAAGACGAAGTCTCAAATGCTAGGAACATAGCAGAGAGAGAACAATCTATGGAGGCAAATATCGCCCTCAAAGCCACCACGGCGAAATACAAATACGCTCTAAACCAAATAACAAGAGACAGCTGGAAAAACAAAAAGCCTCAATTTAGATAAAGAAGGGAACAAACTATGGAAGTTAGTCAGAGCCATGAACGACGAAACTCCATCAAACAAACAAATTACCATCAAGCAGGGTGACAACATGCTCACTGGAAAAAAAGCTGCAAACGCTTTTATAGAACATTATGCCAGAGCAAACCACATTGATGTTCCTACAAATAGGCATACAGACATTAATGAAGAACAAGAGATGCACGACAACATCAAAATGGCACCAGAGGAGCACGTGATGGCAAAACTAACAATGAATGAAATGGAAGCGGCCATGAGAACTTTAAAGAAAACGAAATCGCCCGGAAAAGATGGCGTAACAAACTAAATGCTGATGGGGTTGGGCCAAACAGCAAAGAGGAAGTTACTATCAGTCCTGAACCAAAGCTGGAAAAGAGGTATTGTACCGCAGGCATGGAAAGATGCTGTAATTATACCAGTACCAAAGAAAGAAAAAGATAGAACTGATCCAAATGGATACAGGCCTATCAGTCTACTGAGCTGTATAGGAAAACTGATGGAGCGTATGATAAACACCAGACTGATGTGGCATCTGGAAGAAAAACACATACTAATTCCACAGCAAGCAGGCTTTAGAAAGCACAGATCCACTGAGGATCAGATCACCCTCATAGCCCAGGAAATAGAGGATGCTTACAAGGAGCAAAAACACACAGTGGCGGTTTGGGTGGATCTGGAAAAGGCATTTGACAAGGTCTGGAAAGAGGGACTTAAAGTCGAGCTACGAAGAAGTGAAGTTTGTGGGAAAATGTACAGATGGATCAGCCACTACCTCAAAAACAGAACAGCCAGAGTTCAAGTACAAGGGCAGATGAGCAAAAAGGTGACACTTGAGCAGGGAGTACCCCAAGGAGGAGTACTGTCACCCTCACTCTTCCTGGTGTATATAAATGACATTACAGGGAATATACCAAGAAGAGTCCACAGCTCCATGTTTGCAGACGATCTGGCTATGTGGACCTCTGAAAAGAATCTCACCATAGCAAGTAATCAGATGCAGCAGGCCCTAACATCGCTGGAAGAGTGGGCGAACTCATGGCTGGTAAAAATAAATGAGGAAAAAAATAACATGTACGATATTCTCGCTTTCAAACAAACCCCAAAAACACCAAAATAAGTCTTAACGGCAAATATCCGCGGCCAAACGATTACCCAAACTTCGTGGGAGTCACATTTGATCGGCGCATGACATGGAAAAGTCAGATCGAGAGAAACCGAATGAGAGCCAGAGAAAGAATGGCAATCATGAGGAAACTTGCTGGCACAAGCTGGGGAGCAGACGAAAGTATACTAAAGAAACTGTACACTGGAAGAGTGAGACCAGTTCTCGAGTATGGCATTGCGGCATGGACAACAGCTGCAAAATTAGCAAACTCCAAAACCAAGCCATGAGAGTTATAACAGGAGGCATAAAGTCAAGACCAATTGTAGAACTGGAAAAGATTACAAATCTGCAATCCATGACCGACAGAAGAGACTGCAGAGCCCAGCAGCAAGTAGAGAAACTCAGAAGACTGACAGACCATCCAATGCATAAGAGACTAAATAATTTTGGAAATGGGAAACTAAAGTGGAGAAACTTTGCAGAAATAGCCAAAGCAAAGATGAACGAAGACCCTATGAACGCACTAACAACACCAAAGCCCATCCCTACTGTACGCAAACCTACCTGGAGGCAGCATATATTTCCAGAGGTGGTAGAAAATATACCAGGTATTGGAAACAAGAACAGCCAGACTGAAAAAGAAAGAAGAGACATAACCCTGAGGTATATAACGAAAAACTACCAAAGTATGGACTGGACCCATGCATATACCGACGGCTCTGTAACAAACACAACACAGAACGGAGGGGCAGGGGTATTCCTGAGCCTACCAAATGTTAGGAAAACAACACTGTCAGTGGCAACTGGAAAATACACGAGCAATTTCAGAGCAGAGGTAGAGGCACTGAGGGCTGCAGTAGAAGAAATGGTGACATGCAAAAGAAATGAAAGCCATATAGTCCTGCTTACAGATGCCCTGGCCGTAGTCACAGCACTAAAAAGCCAGAAAAATACTGAACTTAATGATTTAAGAGCAGTACTCGGTCAACTATGCCGGCAGTCCGCACCAAAAAGAGTAGTGGTACAGTGGGTTCCATCCCACTGTAACATCAAAGGCAACGAGGAGGCAGACAGACTGTCAAAAGAAGGTGCAAGACTACCACAACCAGATACTAGTGTGACATACGAAGAGTCAAAAAGGCTTATTAGAGCTAGATACATGACCAAATGGGAAACCGAACATACTGGCTACACCAAAAACGATGCCTATTACCAGTTGAACAGAAGAGAGCAGGTCGTGGTCTTCAGACTTCGCACTGGCCACAATAGATTGAGGTACCACCTATTCAATAAATTGAAGATAGGTGGCACTGACGAATGCTCGTGCGGTACTGGGAAAATGACCGCTGATCATCTGCTGCAAAACTGCCCGACATACGAGGATCAGAGAAAGCAGATGTGGCCATCACCAGTGGCAACACTAGACAAGCTCTATGGCAGTGTCGACAGCCTCAGGATGACCGCTGCTTTTTTCGAAAAAATAAAGGTTGACGTCTGACAGCGTACGAAGAAGAAGAAGAGAAGATGGGGCTAACTAAAGAATCAAGAGAAGTCTGAGACAAACCAGCATTTCTATAGAGGAATTAGATGTGTTCATCTGAGAGCAAATAATGACAGATCAGAAGACATGACAGCTAGGAGGTAACTTACTTTTATCTTTATAAGCAGGCTGTGGATATGTCTGCCTGCCCCTGGATGTTTTGGGACGGGCCCCTTGGTCTACATTTGCTCCTTTCCTCATGTTTTTCCTCTGTCTGGCATCCCTCTCAATTGTGTATGTCCCATCATCGCTGTCATTGCCCTCCTCTTCCTCCTCAACCTGAACTATCCCGTCACTTGGGTAACCTGTCATGAGGGGAAATGTCCATGTTTAAAACTATTTCTACAGCCTGAAATAGATTGACACAATAGACTGACACAGACATATGCCATGTTACAGGCCCACACAGTGATGCTGTCTTGTCTTCATGTTTGACATTCAAATAATAATTTACTTTGCTAGTGACGACCCTCAAAAACTGTAAATGTTGGAAGCCATTCAAATCTTTTCTTACTGTTGCTCCATTGTTGCTAATGACGACTCAGGAATATATCACATTTAATGTTGGAAGCCATTCAAATCTTTTCTTACTGTTGCTCCATTGTTGCTAATGACGACCCAAGAATATATCAAACTTAATGTTGGAAGCCATTCAAATCTTTTCTTACTGTTGCTCCATTGTTGCTAATGACGACCCAAGAATATATCAAACTTAATGTTGGAAACCATTCAAATATATCTTAGTCCTTTACATCCTCACATGACCATAATCGGGTCTAGACCTGACGTACGAAGAGTCAAAACGGCTTATCAAAGCCAGATACATGACCAAATGGGAAACCGAACATACTGGTTACACCAAAAACGATGCCTATTACCAGTTGAACCGAAGAGAGCAGGTCGTTGTCTTCAGACTTCGCACTGGCCACAACAGACTGAGGTACCACCTATTCAACAAATTAAAGATAGGTGGTACCGACGAATGCCCGTGCGGTACTGGCAAAATGACCGCTGAACATCTGCTGCAGAACTGCCCGACAAACGAGGATCAGAGAGAGCAGATGTGGCCATCACCAGTGGACCTGCAAGACAAGCTCTATGGCAGTGGCGACAGCCTCAGGATGACCGCCGCTTTTTTCAAAAAAATAATGGTTACTGTCTGACTGCGTACGAAGAAGAAGAAGAAGAAGAAGAAGGGTCTAGACCAGTCATAGCCAGTCCCGAGACCAGCCATATCCAGCCCAGAAACCAGCCTTATCCAGCCCAGAGACCAGCCATATCCAGACCAGAGACCAGCCATATCCAGCCCAGAGACAAAATGATATCAGCTTGTTTCTAGAGGGACATTGACAAGTTTTCAACATTCGTCTTCAACCAAGGTCTTTGTCATTTCATCGTAAGATTACAGTTTATGAAAAATGCTGGTTAATAATGACAGAAATCCCAGTAGTGATGAAGAATGTGGTTTAGAATTAGACATGGATGTTATTGTGAATGAAAATGTTGTGATTCTGATACAGATACTGAAGTTGAGGTCTAGCCCTTTACAAACAGATACTGAAGTTGAGGACTAGCCCTTTACAAACAACAGATACTGAAGTTGAGATCTAGCCCTTTACAAACAGATACTGAAATTGAGGTCTAGCCCTTTAAAAACAAGATACTGAAGTTGAGGACTAGCCATTTACAAACAGATACTGAAGTTGAGGGCTAGCCATTTACAAACAGATACTGAAGTTGAGGACTAGCCCTTTACAAACAGATACCGAAGTTGAGGCCTAGCCTCTACAAACAACAGATGCCTTACCATCATCCTCATCATGTTCATCTCCATCAACATGGTCACTCCTCTCCTGTCCATCCTCTGTAATATTCTCTAGATTGTCCACTGTGGAGCCGCCCCAGGTAGCCATGGTGGCATCCACACTGGCTGGAATGCTGAGACAAAATAACATACAGGTTACTTAAACCTGTCCTTCTACAAGAGCAGCCTCAAACTGATAACATCTTCAAACGTGAGTGACAAATTTGTAATACTTACCCGTGAAAAGAGTGGCTGAGCAGTTACAGAGATTGCCTCATGTGGCAAAGAGCCAGGGAGGCACGCTGCCAATCTACCCAGGTGTAAATAGTTGCATGATTACCAGTTAGGGAAGACAAGGCAGCAGGGAAGGGAAATGGTTTAGCCACTCTAGAGTCTCTAACACGCGTTCCCTGACAGCAGTGTCTACTATGGGACTACCTTCAGCTTACTCATGATCAGTCACAACTAAACAGGATCAATCAAACGTAGCTCTCACATCTTGGAATGTCATTGTACACTTCTCAACTGGCTAGTCACTGTACACTTGTCAACTGGCTAGTCACTGTACATTTACTTGTCAACTGGCTAGTCACTGTACACTTCTCAACTGGCTAGTCACTGTACATTTACTTGTCAACTGGCTAGTCACTGTACACTTACTTGTCAACTGACTAGTCACTGTACATTTACTTGTCAACTGGCTAGTAACTGTACACTTGTCAACTGGCTAGTCACTGTACATTTACTTGTCAACTGGCTAGTCACTGTACACTTTTCAACTGGCTAGTCATTGTACATTTACTTGTCAACTGGCTAGTCACTGTACACTTACTAGTCAACTGACTAGTCACTGTACATTTACTTGTCAACTGGCTAGTCACTGTACACTTACTTGTCAACTGGCTAGTAACTGTACATTTACTTGTCAACTGGCTAGTCACTGTACATTTACTTGTCAACTGGCTAGTCACTGTACATTTACTTGTCAACTGGCTAGTAACTGTATACTTACTTGCCAACTGGCTAGTAACTGTACACTTACTTGTCAACTGGCTAGTCACTGTACACTTGTCAACTGGCTAGTCACTGTACACTTACTTGTCAACTGGCTAGTCACTGTACACTTACTTGTCAACTGGCTAGTCACTGTACACTTACTTGTTAACTGGCTAGTCACTGTACACTTACTTGTCAACTGGCTAGTCACTGTACACTTACTTGTCAACTGGCTAGTCACTGTACACTTACTTGTCAACTGGCTAGTAACTGTACACTTACTTGTTAACTGGCTAGTCACTGTACACTTGTCAACTGGCTAGTCACTGTACACTTGTCAACTGGCTAGTCACTGTACACTTGTCAACTGGCTAGTCACTGTACACTTGTCAACTGGCTAGTCACTGTACACTTGTCAACTGGCTAGTCACTGTACACTTGTCAACTGGCTAGTCACTGTACACTTTTCAACTGGCTAGTCACTGTACACTTGTCAACTGGCTAGTCACTGTACACTTGTCATCTGGCTAGTCATTGTACACTTACTTGTCAGCTGGCTAGTAACTGTACACTTGTCAACTGGCTAGTAACTGTACATATGTCAGCTGGCTAGTCACTGTACACATACTTGTCAACTGGCTAGTCATTGTACACTTCTATAGATGTTAAGACATATGCACATCGGCTAATTCGTTGATTTTTTAGGACCATTGCAAAGAAATAACATTCAATTTAAGATTTTGCAGTACGCAGCTTAATTTCTGGTAGTATTTTGTTCATAGGCGTATCTCCTTAATGTCTTGATAGATCAATTGTTTGTTTGTGTTGTCCTTCGGTCACTCTTAGACCCCCAATGTTGTATGTTGTTTTTATGTTGCTTAACGCACTTGAATATTAAAATGTACTTGTAGCCATTGTAGGTATGCTAAATAAACATTCGCTAATTCATCCAAGTCTGCTAATCCGTATGTCCACAAAAGATTATATTAATCATTCCGAATCTGTCGATTCAAAGAGGTTGATAATTGTTACTGGCTGGACAAATTGTAATCCATCTCGTTGCCAGTACTGTTCTTCTATCCTGAGCACATGTTCAACACACTTCTTCCAGAACTCAATGTCTATTTTTGAAAGGCATTCACGTTTCAGCACTTCAACATCACACATTTTTAACCTTACGCACACTTTGTCCGATCCCTTCTAACCAACTCGGTCTACAAAAACGGTGTACGGGAAATGGTTTTTTTTTTTTGAACGGATTCACTCCCGACAGCCATTTTTTACTGCTGAATACGCCCTCCATATATACACGATATTTTGCCGGTTAAAGTATCGTATGTTCGATTACAAATGGCTTTTGAACAGTTTTAATTTTGTATACGCCGTTTGGAGCAAGCCGACTTTTTGCAAAAGGGAAAGTAGGTTGTTGGGAAAGATCTTTATCGAGTAGATCTGTTTATTTTGTTTGTTTAAATGAAAGAACTACGTTTGAATTGGAAACTAACAGTTGTGGCGATATTGTAAACACAGTATCGATACGTTGTTGTGGTTTCCATGGTTTTCTATCGAAGCAACTAGGCCTAGTGGTCGAGTCCAAATTTTTTCCGAGATTTTCAAAAATTTTCAACTTCATCTTTTTCAATCTCAAAAACTAACAAACACACAACAAAAACAATAACACCCACATGTTCGTTATGCTATTGTGTGTCTACACGCCAGAAAATCATATTTATTGACAAACAAATATAAAAATTAAAAATTTTCTAAGACGACTACCAAAGCGAGAAATTAAGAAAATTAATTAGGTAAAATTTTTTTTTTAAACTGCTGGCGTGCTAAAGGTTAATGTCCTGTTCTGCAACTTGTCCTTTGACTGTAGTCCACACAAGCTCTATAGGGTTTAGATGAGCCTGATATGCAGGTCGTCACAGAGAAGTGTGACGGTACTCTTCAATGATTGTGACAATATGATACGCATCAGTATGATTTGTCTTCCTCACAAACTGCAACAACCCTGGCTTCAAATACGTGTCGTAGAAATTCACTTTTTCCTTATCTAGCCATGTCCTAATTTGAGCTTTTGTATTTGATGCAGCTGGTACTTTGTCTTCCTCTGATACTGCATTATGATAGGATGCATTATCCATTACTAGGCATGACGGTCTATCCGGAATTGGAAGCAGTTCATTCGTCAACCAGTGCCTTAAAATGTGTCCATTCATTTCAGTGTGGCAGTCTCTACCGTCGGTACTTTGTGATTGGAGAATAAGTTCAGCGTCAAGGACAAGTCTGTTGTCACTGTTTCCGGCAACTGATTGCCATTCTTTACCATAGGTGTGGTGTGTATTGACCCAGGAATCGTCCAAGTATACAATATCATAGCCTTGCCTACGCCGTTCACGTATCTGTATCAGGTATTTGCTTCGGGCAGCAATCAAATGTGGCTTTTCACATACAATATTCCAGCCGCCTCAAGTTTTCCTCAATGTAAAGCCTCTTACAATTGTCCCAAGAAAACTTTTGGAAACTTCAATACTGCAGTTGGATTGCAATGTTAATTTTAGTTTCCGGAGATTAACAAGTTGATTTATTGTCAGCAGTTTCAATATCTCCCGTTTTATGACATCTATATCAAAATCGTCAGATTTCCTTTTCCTTCCTTGCTTGATATGAGTGCACTCTGAGCCTTGTCCAATCTCCTTCCTTGCTTGATATGAGTGCACTCTGAGTCTTGTCCAATCTCCTACCTTGCTTGATATGAGTGCACTCTGAGCCTTGTCCAATCTCCTTCCTTGCTTGATATGAGTGCACTCTGAGCCTTGTCCAATCTCCTTCCTTGCTTGATATGAGTGCACTCTGAGCCTTGTCCAATCTCCTTCCTTGCTTGATATGAGTGCACTCTGAGCCTTGTCCAATCCAACAACAAAATGGTGATCTATCCAGACTAAGAGTCAATTGCGTTCGTTTCTCTGGGTCATGAATATCGCAATATAAATTATCCATTTTAGATTCCTTAAAATAGTAAAATAGTAACCTTCTGCATTGTTTTAAATGTACACTTCAAACTCATTTTGAAATTGAAATCAATGTAACTTTTGAAAAAGCAACTATATGTCACAATAACAACGTTACAAACTATAATATCGTGATACGCCTTTGATGAACGACAGTTGCGCATGAATGACATTTGTTGTTTTCCGCATTTGACAAAGTGTCTAATTGGTGTACGGAAAAATCATGAATTTGTGTTTACTGAGCATATTTGAAGATCAAAACATCTATTTTTAAAACAGCATGCCTGTGTACCTTAAACATGTTCAAATTATGTCCAATTCACTGAGGTTGTTTTTAATATAGCTTAATAAATATATTTGTCAAAATTCACAGAAATTCTTAAGAGAAAAAAATGTTCTCATAACGTCATGGATATTCTAAGACTGCAATCGAAAAATCATTTGGATCTGACATGTAGTTTAGTAGAAAATTGCTTCGTACCTTGTTTATGAATTAAAAGACGGATTATAGTAAACATTCTTTCCAGGTGTCTGTACAGAACAGAACTGTTCTATGATAGTGACACAAGTATAGCTGTTATAGTGACACAAGTATAGTTGAACGACTCAACTACAACTCACCCAAAAGCGTCTGTGTTCAAGGAGACAGTATCACTCTGGTTGTCTTGGTTACGAGAGTACTGTCTCTTGTTTCTATCTTTCTTCATGATGGCTTCCAGCTCCTTTTTCTTAGAGCGAAGTTCTTCACGCAGGATGCGTTGTCGCCTCATTTTACTGTACAACTCATCATTTGAGGCAACTGAAATTTACAAAAACCAAAGGAAAAAATGCATCCCCTCAAAATAAGCTGGTGTTAAACAACTATGTCATGTGTACAGAGCTTATATAAACAGATCACAGGATGGAGGGGAAACAGCATGTTCCTCAAGTGCATTTCTTCATAGTCCAGCCTTTTTTTTTAAACTTGCAAATGCATTCTGACAGTTGGAAAAAAGTTTTAAAAAAGCACAATTTTTGATGTGCAACAACACAAGCTCCCATTGACCAACACACTTGGCTCACATTGACCAACACACTTGGCTCACATTGACCAACACACTTGGCTCACATTGACCAACACACTTGGCTCACATTGGCCGACCCAACACACTTGGCTCACATGGACCAATACACTTGGCTCACATTGATCGCCCCAACACACTTGGCTCACATTGACCAACACACTTGGCTCACATTGATCGACACACTTGGCTCACATTGACCAACACACTTGGTTCACATTGATCGACACACTTGGCTCACATTGACCAACACACTTGGCTCACATTGATCGACACACTTGGCTCACATTGACCAACACACTTGGTTCACATTGATCGACACACTTGGCTCACATTGACCAACACACTTGGCTCACATTGACTGACACAACACACATGGCTCACATTGACTAACACACTTGGCTCACATTGACCGACACAACACACTTGGCTCACATTGATCAATACACTTGGCTCACATTGACCAACACACTTGGTTCACATTGACCACACTTGGCTCACATTGACCAACACACTTGGCTCACATTGACCAACACACTTGGCTCACATTGACCGCCCCAACACACTTGGCTCACATTGACCAACACACTTGGTTCACATTGACCAACACACTTGGCTCACATTGACCGCCCCAACACACTTGGCTCACATTGACCAACACACTTGGTTCACATTGACCAACACACTTGGCTCACATTGACCAACACACTTGGCTCACATTGACCGACACAACACACTTGGCTCACATTGACCAACACACTTGGCTCACATTGACCAACACACTTGGCTCACACTGACCAACACACTTGGCTCACATTGACCAACACACTTGCCTCACATTGACCGCCCAACACACTTGGCTCACATTGACCAACACACTTGGCTCACATTGACCAACACACTTGGCTCACATTGACCAACACACTTGGTTCACATTGACCGACACACTTGGCTCACATTGACCAACACACTTGGCTCACATTGACCAACACACTTGGCTCACATTGACCGACACAACACACTTGGCTCACATTGACCAACACACTTGGTTCACATTGACAAACACACTTGGCTCACATTGACCGCCCCAACACACTTGGCTCACATTGACCAACACACTTGGCTCACATTGACCAACACACTTGGCTCACATTGACCGACACAACACACTTGGCTCACATTGACCGACACAACACACTTGGCTCACATTGACCGACACAACACACTTGGCTCACATTGACCAACACACTTGGCTCACATTGACCAACACACTTGGCTCACATTGACCAACACACTTGGCTCACATTGACCAACACACTTGGCTCACATTGACCAACACATTTGGCTCACATTGACCAACACACTTGACTCACATTGACCAACACACTTGGCTCACATTGACCAACACACTTGACTCACATTGACCAACAAACTTGGCTCACATTGACCGACCCAACACACTTGGCTCACATTGACCGACCCAACACACTTGGCTCACACTGACCAACACAACACACTTGGCTCACATTGACCGACCCAACACACTTGGCTCACATTGACCGACCCAACACACTTGGCTCACATTGACCAACACAACACACTTGGCTCACATTGACCGACCCAACACACTTGGCTCACACTGACCAACACACTTGGCTCACATTGACCGACTCAACACACTTGGCTCACACTGACCAACACACTTGGCTCACACTGACCGACCCAACACACTTGGCTCACACTGACCAACATACTTGGCTCACATTGACCGACCCAACACACTTGGCTCACATTGACCAACACACTTGGCTCACATTGACCAACACACTTGGCTCACATTGACCGACCCAACACACTTGGCTCACATTGATCGACCCAACATACTTGGCTCACATTGACCAACACACTTGGCTCACACTGACCAACAACCTTGGCTCAGGATAGAAAACTTGAGCTCCCCACGACACCCAACGACATAAGTGGAAAGAAAACTAACTAACTAAGAGTTAAGTGGCAAGTATTAATTTACAGTGGAGTAGACTTGTGCATGGTGTAACTATTATAACTACCTGAACAGTTTTGCCTTGTTAGCCAAGAGTTCTAACCACTCTGCCAACGGGAAAATAACTATCAGAAATTGCTTATGATCATTCTCATATAATTTCCTAGCACAGACACGGAAGGTTGTATGTGTGGGCACAGGCACGAAAAGTTGTATGTGTGGGCACAGATACAGAAGGTTGTACATGTGGGCACAGACACGGAAGGTTGTACGTGTGGGCAACAGGCACGGAAGGTTGTGCGTGTGGGCACAGGCACAGAAGGTTGTACGTGTGGGCACAGGCACGGAAGGTTGTATGTGTGGGCACAGATATGGAAGGTTGTACGTGTGGGCACAGGCACTGAAGGTTGTACATGTGGGCACAGGCACAGAAGGTTGTACGTGTGGGCACAGGCACGGAAGGTTGTACGTGTGGGCACAGAAGGTTGTATGTGCGGGCACAGGCACAGAAGGTTGTACGTGCGGGCACAGGCACGGAAGATTGTACATGTGGGCATGGACACGGAAGGTTGTACGTGGGGGCACGGACACGGAAAGTTGTACATGTGGGCACAGGCACGGAAGGTTGTACATGTGGGCACAGATTAGCATATCTCTATACGTGTGGGCTCAGACACGGAAGGTTGTACATGTGGGCACAGATTAGCATATCTCTGTACGTGTGGGCACAGACACGGAAGGTTGTACTTGTGGGCACAGATTAGCATATCTCTGTATGTGTGGGTACAGATTAACATATCTCTGTACATGTGGGCACAGATTAGCATATCTCTGTACGTGTGGGCACAGATTAGCATATCTCTACGTGTGGGCACAGATTAGCATATCTCTGTACGTGTGGGCGCAGATTAGCATATCTCTACGTGTGGGCACATATTAGCATATCTCTGTATGTGTGGGCACAGATTAGCATATCTCTGTACGTGTGGGCGCAGATTAGCATATCTCTACGTGTGGGCACATATTAGCATATCTCTGTATGTGTGGGCACAGATTAGCATATCTCTGTACGTGTGGGCCCAGATTAGCATATCTCTGTACGTGTGGGCACAGATTAGCATAATTCTGTACGTGTGGGCACAGATTAGCATATCTCTGTACGTGTGAGCACAGATTAGCATATCTCTGTACGCGTGGGCACAGATTAGCATATCTCTGTACGTGTGGGCAAAGATTAGCATATCTCTTTACGTGTGGGCACAGATTAGCATAATTCTGTAAGTGTGGGCACAGATTAGCATATCTCTGTACGTGTGAGCACAGATTAGCATATCTCTGTACACGTGGGCAAAGATTAGCATATCTCTGTACGTGTGGGCAAAGATTAGCATATCTCTTTACGTGTGGGCACAGATTAGCATATCTCTTTACGTGTGGGCAGCAGACAGACCATGAGACTTACATGTGACTACTGTAGCACTTGGCATCTGCTCCAGTCCAGGCTTCCTCCCATTAGAGTTGGGTTCGGTTCTCTCCTGCATTTGCTCCTCTTGTGCACCAGTTGTCTAGAGAGAAAATACAACTAATCACTGCTCAGATTTGTGTAAACTACACATAAACATAGACAGGGCAACGTATGTATGTCCCCTTGTATGTTAAAGCAATCATAAACATAGACAGGGCAACGTATGTATGTCCCCTTGTATGTTAAAGCAATCATAAACATAGACAGGGCAATGCATGTCTGTCCCCTTGTATGTTAAAGCAATCATAAACATAGACAGGGCAACGTATGTATGTCCCCTTGTATGTTAAAGCAATCATAAACATAGACAGAGCAATGCATGTCTGTCCCCTTGTATGTTAAAGTAGTACATAAACATAGACAGGGCAACGTATGTATGTCCCCTTGTATGTTAAAGCAGTACATAAACATAGACAGGGCAATGCATGTCTGTCCCCTTGTATGTTAAAGCAGTACATAAACATAGACAGGGCAATGCATGTCTGTCCCCTTGTATGTTAAAGCAATCATAAACATAGACAGGGCAATGCATGTCTGTCCCCTTGTATGTTAAAGTAGTACATAAACATAGACAGGGCAACGTATGTATGTCCCCTTGTATGTTAAAGCAGTACATAAACATAGACAGGGCAATGCATGTCTG
Organism: Ariolimax columbianus; assembly: GCA_036924085.1. Taxonomy (NCBI): domain Eukaryota; kingdom Metazoa; phylum Mollusca; class Gastropoda; order Stylommatophora; family Arionidae; genus Ariolimax; species Ariolimax columbianus. The sequence goes on from JAVGWX010000018.1 coordinate 63,486,621, forward strand.
TCCCCTTGTATGTTAAAGCAGTACATAAACATAGACAAGGCAATGCATGTCTGTCCCCTTGTATGTTAAAGCAATCATAAACATAGACACGGCAACGTATGTCTGTCCCCTTGTATGTTAAAGCAGTACAGCAAATGTTGAAATAGCTGTTAGTGAAAATGAAAGCCATATAGTCCTGCTTACAGATGCTCTCGCCGTAGTCACAGCGCTAAAAAGCCAGAAAAACACTGAGCTTAATGACTTAAGAGCAGCACTCTGCAAACTGTGCCACAGTCCGCACCAAAAAGGGTAGTGGTACAGTGGGTCCCATCACACTGCAACATCCAAGGCAACGAGGAGGCAGACAGACTGGCAAAAGAAGGTGCAAGACTACCACAAACAGATACTAGTATGACGTACGAAGAGTCAAAACGGCTTATCAAAGCCAGATACATGACCAAATGGGAAACCGAACATACTGGTTACACCAAAAACGATGCCTATTACCAGTTGAACCGAAGAGAGCAGGTCGTTCTCTTCAGACTTCGCACTGGCCACAATAGACTGAGGTACCACCTATTCAACAAATTGAAGATAGGTGGTACCGACGAATGCCCGTGCGGTACCGGTAAAATGACCGCTGAACACCTGCTGCAGAACTGCCCGACATACGAGGATCAGAGAGAGCAGATGTGGCCATCACCAGTGGAACTGCAAGACAAGCTCTATGGCAGTGGCGACAGCCTCAGGATGACCGCCGCTTTTTTCGAAAAAATAATGGTTACTGTCTGACTGCGTACGAAGAAGAAGAAGAAGAAATAGCTGTTACATGATGATATGATCTGTACCTGATTGTGCATGTTCTTCAACTGGTTTTGAATCTCCAAGAGCATGGACCGTTCCTTCCTCAGCCTCATCAGCTCTGATCTGGGCTCCTCTATTCCATTCCGGTCATCTCTGAAACCACAAATAAAACCAATAAATTCATTTTGACCATATAACAACTATTTCTCTTATCTTTTAGCGCGCTACAGTCAAGACCAACTCGACCTACAAAAATCGGAATTTAAAATGCTGAATACGTCATCCATCTACACACATTATTTTGCCAGTTAAAGTATCGTATGTTAGATTACAAATGGTTTTTGAATAATTTGTATTCTTATACGCCGTTTGGAGCAAGCCGACTTTTTTGCGAAAGGTGAAGTAGGTTGTTGGGAAAGATCTTTATCGAGTAGATCAGTTTATTTTGTTTGATTAGATGAAAGAACTACGTTTGAATTGGAAATTAACAGTTGTGTCGATATTGTTAACACAGTATCGGTATGTTGTTATAGTTTCCATAGATTTCTATCGGAGCGACTAGGCCTAGAGGTCGAGTCCAAATTTTATTCAAGATTTCCATACATTTTCAACTTCATCTTTATGTATCTCAGAAACTAACAAACACACAACAAAAACAATAACACCCACAAGTTCTTTATTCAATTGTGTCTCTACACACAAGAAAATCATATTTATTGACAAACAAACAGAAAAGTTATCAATTTTGATCCACTACTAGTGGCATGTATCCAGGAAACGCACCTCAACAATAACCATAAATTCTCAATCAGAGGATACCAGACTTTCCGTCTAGATAGAGAAGGCCACAAAGGAGGGGTCCTGATACTGACCAGAAACAGCATACCGAGTAGCGCGGTACCTGTCAATCACACCGGACAAGCAGAAATTGTAGGAGTTGACATAATGGCTCAAGAGACGAAGCTCCGCATTTTCAATCTGTACGGACCACCAAACAGAGACCTATCGCTCTTGAGTATGGAGGTCAGAGACTCCAACTGCATAGTGGTTGGAGATTTCAACAGCCACTCGGAGAGATGGGGATACTCTGACACAGACAGCAGAGGTGACGAAGTGGAAGATTGGGAGATAGATGCAAATCTCTCCCTAATCAATAGGCCGGAGGATAGCCCTAGCTTCTATTCAAGAACATGGCATACCACCTCGACTCCAGATTTGGCCTTCTCCACACAGGACATACACTATAAAATAGACCGCCAGGTGCTAAACCAACTGGCAGGTAGCGACCACAGGCCGATCAGGCTAACCATTGACATGGAAGTAGGCCCACAGGAAACAAAACCGCTCCCACGTTGGAATTACAAATGAGCCGACTGGGACAGATTTGCAATCCTGACAGATGGGCTGTGTGAAACCATCAACACACGAAACACCAAAATGAAGCCCATGGTAGAGAGCCTAAGCAAGGCAATAATGCAAGCCGCCACTGAAACCATCCCAAGAGGAGCTAGGAAAAACTATAAGCCCTACTGGAATGATGAGTTACAGAAAGTGGAAGATGCAGTAACAAATGCTAGGAACATGGCAGAACGAGAAAAATCCATGGAGGCAAACATCGCCCTCAAAGCCGCCGCGGCGAAGTACAAACACACTCTCAAGCAAACAGCAAGAGAAAGTTGGAAAAATAAAACGGAAAGTTTAAACCTGGACAAAGAAGGGAACAAGCTATGGAAGCTAGTCAGAGCCATGAACGACGAAACCCCGTCAAATAAACAAATTACTATCAAGCAAGGCGAGAACTTGATCACAGGTAAGAAAGCCGCAAACGCCTTTGTCGATCACTATGCCAGAGCAAACCACATCGAGGTCCCTGCAGATAAGCATACAGACATTAGCGAAGAGCTAAAGGGGCACGAAAACATAAATACGGCTCCTGAAGAGCACATGATGGCCAAACTAACAATGCGCGAAATGGAAGAGGCTATGAGAACACTAAAGAGAAGGAAATCTCCCGGAAAAGACGGGATAACAAACGAAATGCTGATGGGGCTGGGCCAAACAGCGAAGAAAAAACTACTATCAGTCCTGAACCAAAGCTGGAAAAGGGGTATTGTACCCCAGGCATGGAAAGATGCAATACTGGTACCAGTACCAAAAACAGGAAAGGACAAAACAGATCCGAATGGATACAGGCCCATAAGCCTACTGAGCTGTGTCGGCAAGCTGATGGAACGGATGATAAACACCAGACTGATGTGGCATCTGGAAGAAAAACAAATACTAATTCCACAGCAAGCCGGCTTTAGACAGCACAGATCCACTGAGGACCAGGTCATCCTCATAGCCCAAGAGATAGAAGATGCCTACCAGGCACAGAAACACACAGTAGCTGTTTGGGTGGATCTGGAAAAGGCATTTGACAAAGTCTGGAAGGATGGACTTAGAGTCAAGCTAAGAAGAAGTGATGTTTGTGGGAAGATGTACAAGTGGATCAACCACTACCTCAAACAAAGAACGGCCAGAGTCCAAGTACAAGGGCAGATGAGCAAAAAGGTGACACTCGAGCAGGGAGTACCCCAAGGGGGAGTACTGTCACCCACACTCTTCCTGGTATATATAAACGATATTACAGAGAATATACCAAGAAGAGTCCATAGCTCAATGTTTGCAGACGATCTGGCTATGTGGACCTCTGAAAAGAATCTCACCATAGCAAGAAATCGGATGCAAACGGCCCTAACATCGCTGGAAGAGTGGGCGAACTCATGGCTGGTCAAAATAAACGAGGAGAAAACCACGTGCACAATATTCTCGCTCTCATTAAAACCCCAAAGTACCAAACTAAGCCTAAATGGCAAAATCCTGCAGCCAAACGACAACCCAACCTATCTGGGAGTCACATTTGATCGGCGCATGACATGGAAAAGTCAGATTGAGAGAAACCGAATGAAAGCCAGAGAAAGAATGGCGATCATGAGGAAACTTGCTGGCACAAGCTGGGGAGCAGACGAAGGCATACTAAAGAAACTGTACACTGGAAGAGTGAGACCAGTTCTCGAGTATGGCATCGCGGCATGGACAACAGCAGCGAAGGCGAACTTCGATAAAGTTAACAAACTTCAAAACCAAGCCATGAGAATCATAACAGGTGGCATGAAGTCAACGCCAATTGTAGAACTTGAAAAGATTACAAAACTGCAATCCATGACCGACAGAAGAGACTGCAGAGCCCAGCTGCAGTCAGAGAAACTCCGAAGACTGACGGACCATCCAATGTACCAGAGGCTAAACAATCTGGGAACTGGGAAACTAAAGCGGAGAAACTTTGCAGAAATAGCCAAAGCAAAGATGCACGAAGATCCCATAAACGCACTAACAACACCAAAACCCATCAATACTGTACGAAAACCTACTTGGAGGCAGGATATATTTCCAGAGGTGGTAGAAAATATACCAGGTATTGCAAACAAAAACTGCCAGACCGAAAAAGAAAGGAGAGACACTACCCTAAGCTTCATAACGAAAAGCTACCCAAGCATGGACTGGACCCATGCATACACCGACGGTTCTGTAACAAACACTACACAGAACGGAGGGGCAGGAGCATTCCTGAACCTACCAAATGGCAGAAAAATAACACTGTCATTCGCTACTGGTAAGTACACGAGCAATTTCAGAGCAGAGGCAGAGGCACTGAGGGCGGCAGTGGAAGAAATGGCAACACACAGTGAAAATGAGAGCCATATAGTCCTGCTGACAGATGCTCTCGAAGTAGTCACAGCGCTAAAAAGCCAGAAAAACACTGAGCTTAATGACTTAAGAGCAGCACTCTGCAAACTGTGCCAACAGTCCGCACCAAAAAGGGTAGTGGTACAGTGGGTCCCGTCACACTGCAACATCCAAGGCAACGAGGAGGCAGACAGACTGGCAAAAGAAGGTGCAAGGCTACCACAAATAGATACCAGTATGACGTACGAAGAGTCAAAACGGCTTATCAAAGCCAGGTACATGTCCAAATGGGAAACCGAACATACTGGTTACACCAAAAACGATGCCTATTACCAGTTGAACCGAAGAGAGCAGGTCGTTGTCTTCAGACTTCGCACTGGCCACAACAGACTGAGGTACCACCTCTTCAACAAATTGAAGATAGGGTGTACCGACGAATGCCCGTGCGGTACTGGTAAAATGACCACTGAACATCTGCTGCAGAACTGCCCGACATACGAGGATCAGAGAGAGCAGATGTGGCCATTGCCAGTGGAACTGCAAGACAAGCTCTATGGTAGTGGCGAGAGTCTCAGGATGACCGCCGCTTTTTTCGAAAAAATAATGGTTACTGTCTGACTGTGTACGCAGAAGAAGAAGAAGAAGATCCACTACTATAGCGAGATGCACATTTTTCGTTAAAAAATATGTAGCGCGCTAAAGGTTAAAGGTCAAACTGTAGCCTCTTTAAGGTGGAAGACTCTCCAACACATGACATTAGACACAGACCAAAAACCTGTAAAGTGTGGAGTTGCCCTCTGGTTTCTGACAGTTCTAGAAACAATACCTCAAGTGTGAAACAGATAGTGTGAATAACTAGTATTTCTGGGGAACAAAAGATGCAGTTATACAGAAAAAAAAAATAATTAATATAAGTGACTCAAGCTCTAGATTAATGGCCCATCACATTGTACGGTTCTGAAACATGGACTCTAAAGAAATAGGATAAACAAACATTAGAAGCTTTTGAGATGTGTTATCCGCAGGATGCAAGGAGTGAGCTGGGCAGAAACAAGGTCAAATAGACATGTGCTTAGAGATATAGGGTCACATAGACTACTAATGACCAGTATACAGAAAGATAGATTGTCTTGGTTTGGTCATAACTTGAGACGTGGAGGCTTCTTATTGAAACTAGAAGGAAAAATAAAGGAAAAAAGAGGAAGCTATGTAGAAGACACAATGATATCACATAGGCTTGCAAGAATAAAACGTTGCAGACATACTGAGCTGAAGGGATCTGCTGGGAACAGTGGCGTCATATGATCAGAAGACTTCAACACCAGCCCCCGGACTGACTAACAGTGACGTCATATGATCAGACGACTCCAACACCAGTCTCTAGACTAACAGAGGACAGTGATGTGACATGATCAGACGACTCCAACACCAGTCTCTAGACTAACAGAGGACAGTGATGTGACATGATCAGACGACTCCAACACCAGTCTCTAGACTAACAGAGGACAGTGATGTGACATGATCAGACGACTCCAACACCAGTCTCTAGACTAACAGAGGACAGTGATGTGACATGATCAGACGACTCCAACACCAGTCTCTAGACTAACAGAGGACAGTGATGTGACATGATCAGATGACTCCAACACCAGTCTCCGGACTGACTAACAATGATGTGACATGATCAGACGACTCCAACACCAGTCTCCGGACTGACTAACAGTGATGTGACATGATCAGACGACTCCAACACCAGTCTCCGGACTGACTAACCTGATGACGAACAAGTAAGCAGAAAGTGAGACCTTCAGAGACTTAACAAAATATGACACTGGAGCATGGTGGTGGTTGTTTGTGAATGCCCACAATGAGTTGGTTACTCTTTTCAGCGCCCTGAAAAGGACATTAAGTGGCTGGTTGCAGTAGCTTTTCTCACATCAAGAGCGTGCAGAAGGTCCTCCAGACGGTTGTATCATGCTTGGCTTCAGCTGCATGTCATTCACTACTACAGAGATGACGATCTCTCACCTCGTTAGCCAGATTGCCATTAAAATAGCCCGATTCCAGGGAGGGCTACTTGGAAGCCGAGGTAAGGGTCTTGCCTGACTCTAACATGTCTGATCAATCCTGACCAGAAGTTAGTCTTCCTTCCCTGGAGCATGATAAAACAAAGAAACAAAAACTCATGAAACTTTTCATTGATTTTGATTTCCTGCTTCTTCTGTGAATGTTTTAAACCAGTCAGTGATTGTGTTTAACCTTTAGTGCGCTACATATTTTTTAACCAAAAATGTGCATCTCGCTATGGTAGTCGACTTTCAAAATTTGTAACTTTTCTGTTTGTTTGTCAATAAATATGATTTTCTTGTGGGTAGAGACACAATTGAATAAAGAACTTGTGGGTGTTATTGTTTTTGTTGTGTGTTTGTTAGTTTCTGAGATATATAAAGATGAAGTTGAAAATGTATGGAAATCTCAAATAAAATTTGGACTCGACCGCTAGGCCTAGTCGCTCCGATAGAAAACCATGGAAACCACAACAACATATCGATACTGTGTTTACAATATCGGCACAACTGTTTGTTTCCAATTCAAACGTAGTTCTTTCATCTAAACAAAGGAAATAAACAGATCTACTCGATAAAGATCTTTCCCAACAACCTACTTCACCTTTTACAAAAAGTCGGCTTGCTCCAATGTTTTTTCCTGAACACCGTTTTTGAATGGAGCGTGAGTCTAAACATTCTTGACCAATGCGTGCTAAAGGTTAATATAATTAATATGGATTCATTGGAAAGAACCAGGCAGAATGGGAGGTGGGAATAAGACTCTGGCATTGGAAAGAACCAGGCAGAATGGGAGGTGATAATAAGATTCTGGCATTGGAAAGAACCAGGCAGAATGGGAGGTGATAAGAAGATTCTGGCATTGGAAAGAACCAGGCAGAATGGGAGGTGATAAGAAGATTCTGGCATTGGAAAGAACACCCATTAACTTTCACAACACGCTTGGTTTTACGACGTGCCTGATCCAAACAAAACGTTTCCCTACAGAAAGCACCATGGGAAATCAAATAGAGCGAGCCCATAATATCACGTACAAGGGTTAATGCTATGGACACTGCTGCACATACATTCTCAAATGTAAATAGACATCACTTTCTTCTTGTCCACTTTTCAAACGGGAAATGTGCTAGTGTAGTTTTATGGGAGATGTTCTCGTGGAGATTTATGGGAGATGTGCTAGTGTAGATTTATGATTTATGGGAGATGTGCTAGTGTATATTTATGGGAGATGTGCTAGTGTATATTTATGGGAGATGTGCTAGTGTAGATTTATGATTTATGGGAGATGTTCTAGTGTAGATTTATGAGAGATGTTCTAGTGTAGATGTATGGGAGATGTTCTAGTGTAGATTTATGGGAGATGTTCTAACGTAGATTTATGGGAGATGTGCTAGTGTAGATTTATGATTTATGGGAGATGTGCTAGTGTAGATTTATGAGAGATGTTCTAGTGTAGATTTATGGGAGATGTTCTAGTGTAGATTTATGGGAGATGTTCTAACGGAGATTTATGGGAGATGTTCTAACGTAGATTTATGGGAGATGTGCTAGTGTAGATTTATGATTTATGGCAGATGTGCTAGTGTAGATTTATGATTTATGGGAGATGTGCTAGTGTAGATTTATGGGAGATGTGCTAGTGTAGATTTATGATTTATGGGAGATGTGCTAGTGTAGATTTATGGGAGATGTGCTAGTGTAGATTTATGATTTATGGGAGATGTGCTAGTGTAGATTTATGGGAGATGTGCTAGTGTAGATTTATGATTTATGGGAGATGTGCTAGTGTAGATTTATGATTTATGGGAGATGTGCTAATGTAGATTTATGGGAGATGTGCTAGTGTAGATTTATGATTTATGGGAGATGTGCTAGTGTAGATTTATGGGAGATGTGCTAGTGTAGATTTATGGGAGATGTTCTCGTAGAGATTTTTTTAACAATATTTAATTTTTGTCACTCAATTTGAAGAGTATCCCGTTATTGAGGGGGATGATGTTAAGTTCTGATTTTTTTCTGAGGTAAATCTGTTTACTTTGTTTATGTAGATATAATAAATACGTTTGTAGTGGAAACTAACAGATATGCCGATCTTGTTAAGAACACTATCAGTTCTTTTGTGGCAATTTCATGGATTGACTTGACGTCTGGAGGGTGGCTAAGGTTAACCTTTAGCACTCCATGTCCGATCCCTTCTAACCAACCAGGTCTACAAAAACAGTGTACGGAAATAAATTTTTTTTTTTTTAACGGAGTCACTCCCGATAGCCATTTTTTACTGCTGAATACGCCCTTCATATATACACGATATTTTGCCGGTTAAAGTATCGTATGTTCGATTACAAATGGTTTTTGAACAGTTTTAATTTTGTATACGCCGTTTGGAGCAAGCCGACTTTTTGCGAAAGAGGAAGTAGGTTGTTGGGAAAGATCTTTATCGAGTAGATCTGTTTATTGTGTTTGTTTAAATGAAAGAACTACGTTTGAATTGGAAACTAACAGTTGTGTCGATATTGTAAACACAGTATCGATACGTTGTTGTGGTTTCCATGGTTTTCTATCGAAGCGACTAGGCCTAGTGGTCGAGTCCAAATTTTTTCTGAGATTTTCATAACTTTTCAACTTCATCTTTTTGAATCTCAAAAACTAACAAACACACAACAAAAACAATAACACCCACATGTTTGTTATGCTATTGTGTGTCTACACGCCAGAAAATCATATTTATTAACAAACAAACATAACAATTAAAAATTTTGTAAGACGACTACCATAGCGAGAAATTAAGAAAATTAATTAGGTCAAATTTTTTCAAAAAAACCGTGGCGTGCTAAAGGTTAAGGACACCAGCTGATAACATTACAAGGTAGTCTCTGTTCAGGAACCCACAGAGCAAGAGAAATAGTGACCATCAAAATACACAAGAAGAGGATAGTTTGAGACAGACATACAAGAGAATGATAATGTGCCTCGCAGGAAGCTGAAGGGTGTCATTGGCTGAACAGATTGTGTCCAATCCTATAATATAGGTCACCACTGCAACCTTCACGCTCACTTACTTTGGGGAGGTCCTTGGAGTTTCTGAAGGCACCTCTCCCTCACTGACAGACACATTGAGGTCATCAGTTTGAGTGGCATGTGAAACAGCTTCAGTTTCAACACTAGCGGCTAAGTCTCCTAGGTTCTCAGGTAGAGTCCTCGCAGCATCTGGAGACTGCTGGACAAAGGCAACCAGATCCTGAAGCTGCCGCAGTTTCTCCTTGGCAGCCCTGAGCTTCCTGAAGAGGAATGGAACAAACAGAAATCAAAACTTCATGACAGCCAATCTACTCACAAAATAGATATGGCAAATAATAGTCTACAAATGTTCTCCCAGACTTGTACTAACTATAAAATGTTCTCCCAGACTTGTACTAACTATAAAATGTTCTCCCAGACTTGTACTAACTATCAAATGTTCTCCCAGACTTGTACTAACTATAAAATATTCTCCCAGACTTGTACTAACTATCAAATGTTCTCCCAGACTTGTACTAACTATCAAATGTTCTCCCAGACTTGTACTAACTATCAAATGTTCTCCCAGACTTGTACTAACTATCAAATGTTCTCCCAGACCTGTACTAACTAATTGTCCAACTGAAATGAACTGACCTGACTTTCTCCTGTATCTCGGGGTCATCATCCCAAGGTCCTAGGTGTGACCACTGAGACTCTGTATGAGACACAGATGCATTGTCCTCGTCAGAAAGTTCACCACCTTCATCTGTTCCTGGCCATAAGACAATAACCCTGATCAACCAAACGATACAGTAGCTCATGACAAGCATGCAGGATCTAACAAGGATACAGGATCTAACAAGCATACAGGATCTAACAAGCATAGCCCAGCTTTCAGTAAGCATATAGTCACAAACAACTTGGTACATCTCCTTCCATCCACATCCACTGCCGCCCATACAACAACTTGAAACATCTCCTTCCATCCACATCCACCGCCCCTACAACAGCTTGGAACATCTCCTTCCATCCACATCCACCGCCCCTACAACTTCCATTTCCGCCAGATCCAACCAACACTAACACATGATTATTGTTTTATTATCTAGTTTGAAGTATTTCAGGTTTTCCGATGACCTCAAGATGGTAGATGATTCACAAGTACGCAGCTTTCATTGAATGTAGAGTTATCTCCAATTGGTGCACATTAAAAACAGAGAATTTCAATCAAAGTTGATGTATATAGTTGTGGAGAAAGTTGGACTTCCAAGATCCTAAATATGATTTATTATTTGATTAATACACATTTCTTCTTCTTCTTCTTCGTACGCTGTCAGACGTCAACCTTTATTTTTTCGAAAAAAGCAGCGGTCATCCTGAGGCTGTCAGCACTGCCATAGAGCTTGTCTAGTGTTGCCACTGGTGATGGCCACATCTGCTCTCTCTGATCCTCGTATGTCGGGCAGTTTTGCAGCAAATGCTCAGCGGTCATTTTCCCGGTACCACACGGGAATTCGTCAGTGCCACCTATCTTCAATTTGTTGAATAAGTGGTACCTCAGTCTATTGTGGCCAGTGCGAAGTCTGAAGACCACGACCTGCTCTCTTCTGTTCAACTGGTAATAGGCATCGTTTTTTGTGTAGCCAGTATGTTCTGTTTCCCATTTTGTCATGTATCTAGCTCTAATAAGCCGTTTTGATTCTTCGTATGTAATACACATTTGATCTGTGACAGTATCATGTGTCATTGTCCTAGCAACTTGGACACTGAGGGCTAAAGAGCTGAGACAATAATAGAATACTTTAGCCCAGGTTGGAGGAAAGTTAGATTGGTCAGTTTGACTTGCAGTTATTATCCACGGGTTTTGGCGATAGTCTGCAAGATTTAACACGAGTAAGATTGTTGTTCCAGATGGTGGAGGCATTTAGGGGGATAGTAGGGTAGAGCTAGCCTATCGCCACTGTTATAATTGCTAGTTGTTGCCAGAATTTGGTAGGGTTGTTAGATATACCCCTTGCTGTAGTAGCTAAGTAAGAGGGTACTGGATTTGAGCGAAATGTTATTTGATAGCAGCGTGCCTCCGTAGGAAGGTTAGAGGTGACAAGAGGTCCCCTAAAGTGGGTAGTGGCACCAAAAAGGGGGAACAACAGGCGGTGCAGGCCGAGCAGTGACTCACTGGTCAACACCATAGAGACAGAAGTACCTCGTGACTGCTGGCCATGTATTGGATAGTTTTCTAGTCTTTCTTAGTGTTGGCTAGAGAACCATGCTTGCTGCTAGTCTGTCTGAGTGTTAGCTGGAGAACCATGCATGCTCCTAGTTTTGCTAGTCTGTGTGTTGGCTGAAGAACCATGCTTGCTCCTAGTCTGTCAGAGTGTTGGCTGGAGATCCATGCTTGCTCCTAGTCTGTCTGTGTGCTGGCTGGTGAACCATGCTTGCTCCTAGTCTGTCTTAGTGTTGGCTGGTGAACCATGCTTGCTCCTAGTCTGTCTGTGTGCTGGCTGGTGAATCACGCTTGCTCCTAGTCTGTCTCAGTGTTGGCTGGTGAACCATACTTGCTCCTAGTCTGTCTGAGTGTTGGCTGGAGAACCATGCTTGCTCCTAGTCTGTTTGTGTGATGGCTGGAGAACCATGCTTGCTCCTAGTCTGTCTGTGTGCTGGCCTGTGAACCATGCTTGCTCCTAGTCTGTCTGTGTGCTGGCTGGTGAACCATGCATGCTCCTAGTCTGTCTGAGTGTTGGCTGGAGAACCATGCTTGCTTCTAGTCTGTCTTAGTGTTGGCTGGAGAATCATGCTTGCTCCTAGTCTGTCTGTGTGCTGGCCTGTGAACCATGCTTGCTCCTAGTCTGTCTGTGTGCTGGCTGGTAAACCATGCTTGCTCCTAGTCTGTCAGAGTGTTGGCTGAAGAACCATGCTTGCTCCTAGTCTGTCTGTTGGCTGGAGAACCATGCTTGCTCCTAGTCTGTGTGTTGGCTGGTGAACCATGCTTGCTCCTAGTCTGTCTGTGTGCTGGCCTGTGAACCATGCTTGCTCCTAGTCTGTCTGTGTGCTGGCCTGTGAACCATGCTTGCTCCTAGTCTGTCTGTGTGCTGGCTGGTGAACCATGCTTGCTTCTAGTCTGTCTTAGTGTTGGCTGGAGAATCATGCTTGCTCCTAGTCTGTCTGTGTGCTGGCCTGTGAACCATGCTTGCTCCTAGTCTGTCTGTGTGCTGGCTGGTGACCATGCTTGCTCCTAGTCTGTCTTAATGTTGACTGGTGAACCATGTTTGCCCATAGTTTTGCTAGTCTGTCTACTCACTCAGTCAAGTAGAGTAGCCAATGATATACAGGCACTACATATTACCTGCAAGATTAGGCAGCTGGACCATATTATGTAGTGAAGATGAGTTGGGCCCTCCACTCTTCGCTTGTCGCTGTTGCTGTGTATGCAGTCGCAGCATCTCCTGAACTTGTTGCTGCTGTGATTGTTGCTGTTGTTGTAAAGATGAACGACTACCTCTGACTTGAGGTCCAGCCTGTATTTGTCTGAAATGATTGTCAGAGAGTTGCTGTAAGAGAATGTCTACATACTGCTCTCTTAACAACCAGGACATTTCTATGTAAATGGACATTTTTGTTTTCTGGCTACTTTATATAAAATACATCAACAGCTGAAGTGTACATGTCACTGAGGGACACAAAGATAAACAGCTGATGTGTACATGTCACTGAGGGACACAAAGATTACAAAGATAAACAGCTGATGTGTACATGTCACCGAGGCACACACAGATTACAAACATCAACAAGAACAGCTGATGTGTACATGTCACTGAGGGACACAAAGATTATAAACATCAACAAAAACAGCTGATGTGTACATGTCACTGAGGGACACAAAGATTACAAACATCAACAAGAACAGCTGATGTGTACATGTCACTGAGGGACACAAAGATTATAAACATCAACAAAAACAGCTGATGTGTACATGTCACTGAGGGACACAAAGATTACAAATATCAACAAGAACAGCTGATGTGTACATGTCACTGAGGGACACAAAGATTATAAACATCAACAAAAACAGCTGATGTGTACATGTCACTGAGGGACACAAAGATTACAAACATCAACAAGAACAGCTGACTATTGTCAATATGTTTCAAGGCTCCACAAATCTGTCTGTCGGTGACAGAAGTCACAACTGACTTTCTTAAGTAACAATGTTTTATTCTTTCTAGATGTGAACAGCGTAATCATTTCTTTTTCACTGCTGCGAACCACAGCATGACTTGGATAGTGGGCCCACAGAAGGCCCTGAAGGTTTGAGGCCTGTCAAGAAAAATCATTTTGGATGGTCAAAACCAGATGTACTAAAGAGAAATGGCTGCACTAAACATTGTAACATCAAACAATTTGTGCAGTTCATCTTATACATAACCAAATGTTGCATAATGAAAATTACTTACAAGGTGCTGTCATTAAATTCTGGCAGTGTAGGCGAGCTGGCACTATCAACTACTGCCTCTATATCATCTTTCTGACCTTGGTAGTATTGAACAAGACTTCTCAGCTGATCCAGCTGACCTCTAACCTCTTTCAAATGTCTGAATGAAAAAACAAAACGAATAAGTTACATATTGTTAAACATGTCCAAGTATACTACAATCCATACAAGTATAATCTTTGTCCTGTTAATGAGCATGTGACAACTGGATGAGAGTAAAACCTTTTGGCTCTAAGATAGCCACCACACTTGGCACTTTCTCTCATAAGGTCGTGAAATATCATTTGTTGGTGAACACTATCCAAAGGTCTTCTTCTTCTTCTCTGTTCGTTCTCAATCTCCCACTACCAAACCCTGAAAGTGTAAGTAGCAGAATGTAGTCCAGAGAACGGAATACGTTGTGTCCTAATTTACAGCTTGGCTGCGATATTTGCACCTTTCAGTCCAACACATCTGACTTCAGCAAGCATTTTTTGAGTACCGGGTTAGCATTCCCTCTTCGATCCCTTCTCCTTAGCCAGTCTGCCCTGCTGCAGCCTGTTATCCAGGATCACCGCGTGGAGGTGTAGAAGGGTCTTGGCAGCTATGGTTCGTTGGCCCTGACGCTAGCAGTCAGCTATGGGTCGCTGACCACTGCAGCTTATGCGCTGCTCAGCATCTTAATCCCATTCAAAAGTCTAAATGTGAGATATCATTAGTTAGTGAACACTATCCAAAGGCCTAGATGTGAGTATATTAAAAATGTTGTTGTTGTGTTCACCTTATTTCTCTATTCCCCAAGGCGGTGTGCGTTGCACTATGTTTTTATTTTCCGTCTGTCGGCCCAGTGCATCCGACTTTGGTATGCATTTTATGTAAGGGTTTGTTTCCTCCTGCCTTTTCTAAGGGTTTGCTCCGCCAGGGTAACGACTGGTGCTGTGATAGGGAGCGAACCGAGCACCTTGGAGTTGTGAGCCGTGCCACTTAGCCACTAGCAAACGCCGTCCCCAAATGTGAGGTTGTCATTTGTTGGTGTACACTTTTCAAAACACAATAACATACAATTTTCATATGGCACAAACATTAAGAATAATATCACTTGTTGGACACTCAGTACATTTTGAACCAAGGTAGCTTGGAACCAGAGACTGAGGTTGGTGACCAACACAGTTGCTTCCTCACTAAAATCCTCATACAGTGCAAGTGACATCATTAAGACAAAGCTGTCTGATGGTGCAGACATCAATGGGCAACTAACATCTTGAACTAGTCAATAATTACTTACATTTCCATTTTCAGTCTGAGCACAAATAATATTCTCAGAATGTGGATAAATGCCAACTAGGTACATGGTTGGGCAGAATTGCGAGGTAATACATGATGAGGAGGGAAAAATAGCACCACTGAAACCTAGTTTTTCAGTCATAAAAGGTGGCTCATCATGTCAGACAGAGTTGGGCACTGAAGACACAGCACAGTGAATGGGCTGACAGCAGCCAGCGAACCACAGAGGACTGCTTGCTTCAGGGTCAGCGAACCATGGCTGCCTGGTTATATCAGGGTCAGTGAACCATGGCTGACTGATTATATCAGGGTCAGCGAACCATGGCTGACTGCTTGCTTCAGGGTCAGCGAACCATGGCTGCCTGGTTATATCAGGGTCAGTGAACCATGGCTGACTGATTATATCAGGGTCAGCGAACCATGGCTGACTGCTTACTTCAGGGTCAGCGAACCAAGACTGACTGGTTATATCAGGGTCAGCAAACCATAGCTGACTGGTTATATCAGGGTCAGTGAACCATGGCTGACTGGTTATATCAGGGTCAGCGAACCATGGCTGACTGGTTATATCAGGGTCAGTGAACCATGGCTGACTGGTTATATCAGGGTCAGTGAACCATGGCTGACTGGTTATATCAGGGTCAGTGAACCATGGCTGACTAGTTATATCAGGGTCAGCGCTCCAGAACTGATCAAGACCCTATTTCCACTCCAAGACTGGTTATATCAGCGCCCCAGAACTGACTGGTTATATCAGCGCTCCAGAAATGACTGGTTATATCAGCGCCCCAGAACTGACTGATTATATCAGCGCCCCAGAACTGACTGGTTATATCAGCGCTCCAGAACTGACTGGTTATATTAGCGCCCCAGAACTGACTGGTTATATCAGCGCTCCAGAACTGACTGGTTATATCAGTGCTCCAGAACTGACTGGTTATATCAGCGCCCCAGAACTGACTGGTTATATCAGCGCTCCAGAACTGACTGGTTATATCAGCGCCCCAGAACTGACTGGTTATATCAGCGCCCCAGAACTGACTGGTTATATCAGCGCTCCAGAACTGACTGGTTATATCAGCGCCCCAGAACTGACTGGTTATATCAGCGCCCCAGAACTGACTGGTTATATCAGCGCCCCAGAACTGACTGGTTATATCAGCGCTCCAGAACTGACTGGTTATATCAGCGCCCCAGAACTGACCAAGACCCTATTTCCACTCCGAATGGCAGCTGTGGCTAAGAGAATAGGAGTCACTGTGGGAAGGCAAGCCTGGTACCCAAAATAAGTCTGAAATCTGATGTGCCCGAAAAGACTTGATGTAAACTACGACACGTTATTTTCAGGACGAATGCAGAAGAAAAAGAAACAAAGTACCTCAGAAACCACACTTGCAAGAGTGCACAGACCAGGCTTACTTCAAGGATGACATTTGCAGTTGTCGCCCCATAATTTTCTTTGGGCACAAATGGACAACCTTGACCCAACTACTCATCTATAAAACCTCAAAGTGCTCAACAGAAATAACATGTAGAAAGAAATGTGACCATCACAAATTATAGTACGCCAACCTAGTAATGTTAAGCCAGAGTGAAGGGAAGGAATGTTAACACAGAGTGAAGATAAGGAATGTTAACCCAGAGTGAAGGGAAGGAATGTTAACCCAGAGAGAAGGGAAGGAATGTTAACCCAGAGTGAAGGGAAGGAATGTTAACACAGAGTGAAGATAAGGAATGTTAATACAGAGTGAAGATAAGGAATGTTAACCCAGAGTGAAGATGAGGAATGTTAACACAGAGTGAAGACAAGGAATGTTAACAGAGAGTGAAGATAAGGAATGTTAACAGAGAGTGAAGATAAGGAATGTTAACACAGAGTAAAGATAAGGAATGTTAACAGAGAGTGAAGATAAGGAATGTTAACACAGAGTGAAGATAAGGAATGTTAACAGAGAGTGAAGATAAGGAATGTTAACACAGAGTGAAGATAAGGAATGTTAACACAGAGTGAAGATAAGGAATGTTAACACAGAGTGAAGATAAGGAATGTTAACACAGAGTGAAGATAAGGAATGTTAACACAGAGTGAAGATAAGGAATGTTAACAGAGAGTGAAGATAAGGAATGTTAACAGAGAGTGAAGGGAAGGAATGTTAACACAGAGTGAAGATAAGGAATGTTAACAGAGAGTGAAGGGAAGGAATGTTAACACAGAGTGAAGATAAGGAATGTTAGGAATGCATACCTGAGCTTTTCTTGCATCTCATGAACCATCTCAGGTTCAGCCGAGCCAGGTTCTTGTTCACAAGCAGCCTCTCTTGCCAGGTTGGCAAATGTTGTGAGGGTGGTATTATCCAGGCTAATTGGTACAGCAGCTGTTATTTCGTTGATCCTTGCCTGCTGGTTGGCAGGCTGTCCAGTATTTGAGGAAACCCTGGGCAAGGCAGCTCT
Organism: Ariolimax columbianus; assembly: GCA_036924085.1. Lineage (NCBI taxonomy): Eukaryota > Metazoa > Mollusca > Gastropoda > Stylommatophora > Arionidae > Ariolimax > Ariolimax columbianus. The sequence continues at coordinate 63,504,402 of JAVGWX010000018.1, forward strand.
GGCAGGCTGCTTCTGCTGCTGTCGGGGCGCTGGGATATTTGAAGAAACTGATGTGGCTGGTTGGACACTGCCAGCTTGTGGGTTTGTTTCTGTCAGATCAAGTCACATGATACAGTGTTACACTCATTGCCTTGCACTTAAAGTCAGATAGAACCTGGTCAAACTTGTCATCAGTCACAAGTTTTTGGAAGTACATATGGATATGTTCCACACAGTTGTAAATGGGTACATGACATTGTTAGAATTAGGGAAAGTCAGTCAAAAACAGGACTACAGTTGAGACCTGGTACGAGCGACCACACCCATTCCACTACAGTTGAGACCTGGTACGAGCGACCACACCCATTCCACTACAGTTGAGACCTGGTACGAGTGACTGCACCCATCTCACTACAGCTTGGTACAAGGATGAACACACCCACCTGAAAACAGCTGAGATCTGGTACAAGACTGGTCACACCCATCCCACTACAGCTGAGATCTGGTACAAGACTGGTCACACCCATCCCACTTAAGCTGAGATCTGGTACAAGACTGGTCACACCCATCCCACTTAAGCTGAGATCTGGTACAAGACTGGTCACACCCATCCCACTTAAGCTGAGATCTGGTACAAGACTGGTCACACCCATCCCACTTAAGCTGAGATCTGGTACAAGACTGGTCACACCCATTCCACTACAGATGAGACCTGGTACGAGCGACCACACCCATTCCACTACAGATGAGACCTGGTACGAGCGACCACACCCATTCCACTACAGATGAGACCTGGTACGAGCGACCACACCCATTCCACTACAGATGAGACCTGGTACAAGATTGACCAATGGCAGTATCTGCTATTGGACTACCCTGACCTCCAGCACACACTGACAGACACATGTACTGGCCAGCATACAACCTTTCAATTGGTCACACAACTCTAAAGAACATAAACAAAATCGTCCATGAGCAGATTAGATGGTTGACAGTCAAGAAATGACCAAGCAATAATGTTATATGTTAGTTGACAGTCAAGAAATGACCAAGTAATAATGTTATATGTTAGTTGACAGTCAAGAAATGACCAAGCAATAATGTTATATGTTAGTTGACAGTCAAGAAATGACCAAGCAATAATGTTATATGTTAGTTGACAGTCAAGAAATGACCAAGCAATAATGTTATATGTTAGTTGACAGTCAAGAAATGACCAAGCAATAATGTTATATGTTAGTTGACAGTCAAGAAATGACCAAGCAATAATGTTATATGTTAGTTGACAGTCAAGAAATGACCAAGCAATAATATTATATGTTAATTGACAGTCAAGAAATGACCAAGCAATAATATTATATGTTAATTGACAGTCAAGAAATGACCAAGCAATAATATTATATGTTAATTGACAGTCAAGAAATGACCAAGCAATAATATTATATGTTAATTGACAGTCAAGAAATGACCAAGCAATAATATTATATGTTAATTGACAGTCAAGAAATGACCAAGCAATAATATTATATGTTAATTGACAGTCAAGAAATGACCAAGCAATAATATTATATGTTAATTGACAGTCAAGAAATGACCAAGCAATAATATTATATGTTAATTGACAGTTACCCTCAAGCACACGACGGCTGATCACAAAGAATCGAACCCAATCCCCTTACAAAAAAGGTTCCTTCTCCCAGCAATGTTCCCACTGCTGAAAGCATTTCTAGGAGTCATATTTTGGGATTTCCATCCAGCGCTTCGTCATGATTTCTTCTATGTCCCCGTTCTTCTTATTCTTCTGCATTCGTTCTCAATCTGCGACTATCAAGTCCTGAACAGGGCTTTGTAAGTAGCTAGATCTGGTTCGGGGAACGGAATGCGTTGTGTCGCTAGTTTACAGCCTGGCCGAGATATTTGCACTTTTCGGTCCGACACATCCGTCTTCGGCAGCTTCTATTAACATTCTATGCCACAAGGCTATCAAACTCAGGTCACAAAACATACTCAGCACCCAGGTAGTTGTGCATACAGGTGGTTGAGCACACAGGTGGTTGAGCACACAGGTGGTTGAGCATATAGGTGGTTGAGCATACAGGTGGTTGAGCATACAGGTGGTTAATCATACAGGTGGTTGAGCATACAGGTGGTTGAGCACACAGGTAACAAGACTACATGACCACCATGCATAATAAAGAGAAAACTTCTCAAAAACAAGTTCGTAAAGAATACTTCTACTGATAGAGAGAGAATACTTCTACTGATAGAGAGAGAATATTTCTACTGATAGAGAGAGAATACTTCTACTGATTGAGAGAGAATACTTCTACTGATAGAGAGAGAATACTTCTACTGATAGAGAGAGAATATTTCTACTGATTGAGAGAGAATATTTCTACTGATTGAGAGAGAATATTTCTACTGATTGAGAGAGAATATTTCTACTGATAGAGAGAGAATACTTCTACTGATTGAGAGAGAATATTTCTACTGATTGAGAGAGAATATTTCTACTGATTGAGAGAGAATATTTCTACTGATAGAGAGAGAATACTTCTACTGATTGAGAGAGAATATTTCTACTGATAGAGAGAGAATATTTCTACTGATAGAGAGAGAATATTTCTACTGATAGAGAGAGAATATTTCTACTGATAGAGAGAGAATACTTCTACTGATAGAGAGAGAATACTTCTACTGATAGAGAGAGAGAATATTTCTACTGCTTGAGAGAGAATATTTCTACTGATAGAGAGAGAATACTTCTACTGATTGAGAGAGAATATTTCTACTGATAGAGAGAGAATATTTCTACTGATAGAGAGAGAATACTTCTACTGATAGAGAGAGAGAATATTTCTACTGATAGAGAGAGAGAATATTTCTACTGATAGAGAGAGAATACTTCTACTGATAGAGAGAGAATACTTCTACTGATAGAGAGAGAATACTTCTACTGATAGAGAGAGAGAATACTTCTACTGATAGAGAGAGAATATTTCTAACAAGCTGTCCCTGCCAAGTAAATAATATAATATGTATGTGTATCCTATCTTAAGTTCAGACACAGTAATGTAAAGCTGGCATAGATCAGACACACAATGTAAAGTTAGCATAGATCAGACACACAATGTAAAGCTAGCATAGATCAGACACACAATGTAAAGTTAGCATAGATCAGACACACAATGTAAAGCTAGCATAGATCAGACCAGACACACAATGTAAAGCTGGCATAGATCAGACACACAATGTAAAGCTAGCATAGATCAGACACACAATGTAAAGTTAGCATAGATCAGACACACAATGTAAAGCTAGCATAGATCAGACCAGACACACAATGTAAAGCTAGCATAGATCAGACACACAATGTAAAGCTAGCATAGATCAGACACACAATGTAAAGCTAGCATAGATCAGACATACAATGTAAAGCTAGCATAGATCAGACATACAATGTAAAGTTAGCATGGATTAAGACCTCCTAGTTTACACAGTGTGAATAATTATTTTTGCTTATTTGGTAATACTGATGTTGATTAGTTCCTTAAATGTCCAACTGACTAGAACTTCTCTCTAATGGCTTACCATTCTTCCTGAGATTATCTGACTAGAACTTCTCTCTAATGGCTTACCATTGTTCCTGAGATTATCTGACTAGAACTCCTCTCTAATGGCTTACCATTGTTCCTGAGATTATCTGACTAGAACTCCTCTCTAATGGCTTACCATTGTTCCTGAGATTATCTGACTAGAACTTCTCTCTAATGGCTTACCATTGTTCCTGAGATTATCTGACTAGAACTCCTCTCTAATGGCTTACCATTGTTCCTGAGATTATCTGACTAGAACTCCTCTCTAATGGCTTACCATTGTTCCTGAGATTATCTGACTAGAACTTCTCTCTAATGGCTTACCATTGTTCCTGAGATTATCAAGTGGCTGAGAATGAAGCCTTTGTAGCTCCTGCAGTAGCAGATCCATGCGAGATTTCTTGTTTTGCAATTCCTGGAGTTTATTTTGCAGCTGCTCTCGACCTTCTGTTGCTGGACGAGTTTCAGTTGCTACATTTTTGGGTGCTTCGCTGACCTGAAACAAGATCAATGTATCTCTTTGTGAGTCATTGACTCATTAGTCTACTGCGTTATTGATTAAAGCAACACTGGTTTTGGAGGGGTGTGTGTAAGGCTATATCAAATGTCTAGTGGGGCAGTAATACAAAATGAGTGAATGTGATGGGACAAGAGTGAGAGAAACACGTGTCCCTTCCTGTCTTCACAAACAGAATCACATGTCCCCTCCTGTCCTCACAAACAGAAACACATGTCCCCTCCTGTCCTCACAAACAGAAACACATGTCCCCTCCTGTCCTCACAAACAGAAACACATGTCCCCTCCTGTCCTACAAACAGGAATACATTTCCCCTCTTGATGTTTCACAAACAGAAACACATGTCCCCTCCTGTCCTCACAAACAGAAACACATGTCCCCTCCTGTCCTCACAAACAGAAACACATGTCCCCTCCTGTCCTACAAACAGGAATACATTTCCCCTCTTGATGTTTCACAAACAGAAACACATGTCCCCTCCTGTCCTCACAAAGAGAAACACATGTCCCCTCCTGTCCTCACAAACAGAAACACATGTCCCCTCCTGTCCTACAAACAGGAATACATTTCCCCTCTTGATGTTTCACAAACAGAAACACATGTCCCCTCCTGTCCTCACAAAGAGAAACACGTCCCACCTGATCCCTCCCAAGTGGTAAACCATTGTCCCACTTGATCCCTCAGAAGTGGTAAACCATTGTCCCACCTGAGAAAACTCATTCCTGAGAAAGTGGAGCTGCCTCTTGAGTTCCAGCAGCTCATTAGGAAGGCTCTCTACTTCACAGACCTTGGAGTTGTCCTCATCATCTGACTCAGGATAACCAACAATGTTTGACTTCAACTGTCGGTCGTCCCCAACAGCTTCACCTTCGTCTTCCTCTCCAGCCGTCTCCCAGGCAACAGTTTCCAACTCTGCACCTCGCGACATTGACTGATGGGCAGCAAGACTCCGTTCCAAAATCTGGCGACCAGTGCTGACAGCAACCAGAGACGCCCGAGCTGGGGGATAAACACGCACAATTATGGCTCAACTAGAGCTGGTTAAACAAATATATGACAAAATGGTAAACTATCATGACTGTGTCATGGAGGATGGCTAACTGGCCCTGTCCCAGATGTCAGTGTCATGAAGGATGACTAACTGGCCCTGTCACAGATGTCAGTGTCGTGGAGGATGGCTAACTGGCCCTGTCACAGATGTCAGTGTCATGAAGGATGGCTAACTGGCCCTGTCACAGATGTCAGTGTCTCGGAGGATGGCTAACAGGGCCTGTCACAGATGTCAGTGTCACAGAGGATGGCTAACAGGCCCTGTCACAGATGTCAGTGTCATGGAGGATGGCTAACAGGGCCTGTCACAGATGTCAGTGTCATGGAGGATGGCTAACAGGGCCTGTCACAGATGTCAGTGTCATGGAGGATGGCTAACAGGGCCTGTCACAGATGTCAGTGTCACAGAGGATGGCTAACAGGGCCTGTCCCAGATGTCAGTGTCATGGAGGATGGCTAACAGGGCCTGTCACAGATGTCAGTGTTGTGGAGGATGGCTAACAGGGCATGTCACAGATGTCAGTGTCATGGAGGATGGCTAACAGGGCCTGTCACAGATGTCAGTGTCATGGAGGATGGCTAACAGGCACTGTCACAGATGTCAGTGTCACGGAGGATGGCTAAAAGGCCCTGTCACAGATGTCAGTGTCACGGAGGATGGCTTACAGGGCCTGTCACAGATGTCAGTGTCACAGAGGATGGCTAACAGGGCCTGTCACAGATGTCAGTGTCACGGAGGATGGCTAACAGTGCCTGTCACAGATGTCAGTGTCACGGAGGATGGCTAACAGGCCCTGTCACAGATGTCAGTGTCATGGAGGAAGGCTAACAGGCCTTATCACAGATGTCAGTGTCACGGAGGATGACTAAGGCTAGCACCCTCAACTTACACCTCAGACAACAGGTCGCAGATGTTACTGCATTAACCTTTAACACACCAAGGTCAAGAGCTAGGCAACCAACTCGGCCTACAAAAATGGTGTTCGGAAAAAAATTAATTTTTGAATGGAGACACTCCCGATAGCCTGTTTTTTTTAATGCTGAGTACGTCACCATATATACACACGATATTTTGCCGGTTAAAGTATTGTATTTTCGATTACAATGGCTTTTGAACCATTTTAATTTTGTATACGCCATTTGGAGCAAGCTGACTTTTTGCGAAAGGTGAAGTAGGTTGTTGGGAAAGATCTTGATCGAGTAGATCTGTTTATTTTGTTTGTTTAGATGAAAAAATTTACGTTTAAATTGGAAACTAACAGTTGTGTCGATATTGTAAACACAGTATCGGTACGTTGTTGTGGTTTCCATGGTTTTCTATCGGAGTGGCCGAGTCCAAATTTTTCCCCAGAGATTTTTATAAATTTTCAACTTCATCTTTTTGTTTTCATTTCTACAAATAATGAGCCCTTGTAAAGCTATCCTATCTTGCTGTTCTTGTATGCACACTTCCAACTTGAATATAGAGCTTAGAGCAACGTGAAGCATTGTTCAGCATGAATCTCACATCTGGATCTCTATAGAGCAATCTTCTATTTACATATAGGGATGGGCTAATTTACATGTAGGGATTGGCTAGTTTACATGTAGGGATTGGCTAGTTTACATGTAGGGATTGGCTAGTTTACATGTAGGGATTGGCTAGTTTACATGTAGGGATGAGCTAGTTTACATGAAGGGATGGGCTAGTTTACATGTAGGGATGGGATATTATACTTGTGTAGTTAGAGATACATCAAATTTGTCGCTCTCCACCTTCAACCCAATGCCGTGTAATGGTATCAGCAGGTGTGTCAAATTATTTATTTATTACACAATTGCATTCCTTGATTATTTGACAGGTTAGGTATGAGAGCACAGTTGAAAACCAGAAAGCCGTGACATGCAGTAACCAGTCTTTTTTTAAAACTTGTAAATGAATGTTGGCTGCATTAAAATGTAAATAACACCAGCAATTGTAAATGGGCATGTAACACTAAATAAATAACACACTATATATACATACACATGCAGATCCAACCAAAGTGACAGCAACATCAATTGTGACTCTTGTACACATGCAGATCCAACCAAATTGACAACATCAATTGTGACTCTTGTACACACGCAGATCCAACCAAAGTGACAGCAACATCAATTGTGACTCTTGTACACATGCAGATCCAACCAAAGGGACAGCAACATCAATTGTGACTCTTGTACACACGCAGATCCAACCAAAGGGACAACAACATCAATTGTAACTCTTGTACACATGCAGATCCAACCAAAGGGACAACAACATCAATTGTAACTCTTGTACACATGCAGATCCAACCAAAGGGACAGCAACATCAATTGTGACTCTTGTACACATGCAGATCCAACCAAAGGGACAGCAACATCAATTGTGACTCTTGTACACATGCAGATCCAACCAAAGGGACAGCAACATCAATTGTGACTCTTGTACACATGCAGATCCAACCAAAGGGACAGCAACATCAATTGTGACTCTTGTACACACGCAGATCCAACCAAAGGGACAGCAACATCAATTGTGACTCTTGTACACATGCAGATCCAACCAAAGGGACAACAACATCAATTGTGACTCTTGTACACATGCAGACAATAAATGTATAATTGAATGATGGTGATTTACTGAAGAAAGTTGAAAGGAGGTAGCTGAGCCTCGTCATCACAAACATCAAACAATCTTCTTCTTCTTCTTCATCGTACGCTGTTTACAGCGATTTACGTTGCACTGTTTTATTTTGTTAAGCCTGTGGCTCAGTGCATCCGATTTCAACAGGCGTTTCTGTAGTGATGCCCTCCTTAGCCTTTGACTGTCCCCAGCCTAACTGCAAGGCAGCAGTTGTTTTTGGTCAGAGCTGTCTCTCTTAGGGAAGTTGTCTTGCAGGACTATCGAGTCTTGCCCACTCGTGTCTATGATATGATATGATGGACTATGTACTAATTTGTACTATCCAGGAAGAGAGGCAGTCCAGTGTGACTGTGTCTTAGGATTGTCACGTCCTGCCAGAAATGTAGCATATGCATGTGAGTGAGGTATCTCTTTGCTCCCTTTATTTTCTCGGCTCATCTGCAGTGATGGCACGCCTAGCATTCCCCGCCACCTGGGACGTTGTCACAATAGGGCAGAGGTGCAATGTCCGCTGGACTGCATCTCTTCTGCATCCATTGGGATGACTGATAGCAGACAGAGGTAAAGAGCAAGGCAGGAGTGCATTTAACCAGGTGCATTTCTGCGGCTCGACCGGGCCGGGCTGAGACGCAAGCCCCAGGTCCTAGCCATGTCGTAGCCTCCCATCACAGCGGTGCTGAGATTTAGGGCGGGATTCTGGCTTAGAGGCGTTCGGCCGTAGTCCCTCAGATGGTAGCTTCGCACCATTGGCTTATCAGCCAAGCACCATCAAACAATCTAATTCTTGTTGTTGTAGAAAGGCATTGTGATGTTCTCTGTTCTTCATTTAACGGAGATCCTCATCAGTTAAGGTATCATCGGGCAACCAAGTATTTCTGCAACGTTTTCAGGCTGGACATCCAATTCTCATTTTCTTGTTATGTCTAGAAACAGTTTTCTTGTTTTGTCTAAAAACAGTTTTCTTGTTATGTCTAGAAACAGTTTTCTTGTTATGTCTAGAAACAGTTTTCTTGTTATGTCTAGAAATAGTTTTCTTGTTATGTCTAGAAACAGTTTTCTTGTTTTGTCTAGAAACAGTTTTCTTGTTATGTCTAGAAACAGTTTTCTTGTTTTGTCTAGAAATAGTTTTCTTGTTATGTCTAGAAATAGTTTTCTTGTTATGTCTAGAAACAGTTTTCTTGTTTTGTCTAGAAACAGTTTTCTTGTTATGTCTAGAAACAGTTTTCTTGTTTTGTCTAGAAATAGTTTTCTTGTTATGTCTAGAAATAGTTTTCTTGTTATGTCTAGAAACAGTTTTCTTGTTTTGTCTAGAAACAGTTTTCTTGTTATGTCTAGAAACAGTTTTCTTGTTTTGTCTAGAAACAGTTTTCTTGTTATGTCTAGAAATAGTTTTCTTGTTATGTCTAGAAATAGTTTTCTTGTTATGTCTAGAAACAGTTTTCTTGTTATGTCTAGAAACAGTTTTCTTGTTTTGTCTAGAAATAGTTTTCTTGTTATGTCTAGAAATAGTTTTCTTGTTATGTCTAGAAACAGTTTTCTTGTTTTGTCTAGAAACAGTTTTCTTGTTATGTCTAGAAACAGTTTTCTTGTTTTGTCTAGAAATAGTTTTCTTGTTATGTCTAGAAACAGTTTTCTTGTTATGTCTAGAAACAGTTTTCTTGTTATGTCTAGAAACAGTTTTCTTGTTTTGTCTAGAAATAGTTTTCTTGTTATGTCTAAAAACAGTTTTCTTGTTATGTCTAGAAACAGTTTTCTTGTTATGTCTAGAAACAATTTTCTTGTTATGTCTAGAAACAGTTTTCTTGTTATGTCTAGAAATAGTTTTCTTGTTATGTCTAGAAACAGTTTTCTTGTTTTGTCTAGAAACAGTTTTCTTGTTATGTCTAGAAACAGTTTTCTTGTTATGTCTAGAAACAGTTTTCTTGTTATGTCTAGAAATAGTTTTCTTGTTATGTCTAGAAACAGTTTTCTTGTTTTGTCTAGAAACAGTTTTCTTGTTATGTCTAGAAACAGTTTTCTTGTTATGTCTAGAAACAGTTTTCTTGTTATGTCTAGAAACAGTTTTCTTGTTATGTCTAGAAATAGTTTTCTTGTTATGTCTAGAAACAGTTTTCTTGTTTTGTCTAGAAACAGTTTTCTTGTTATGTCTAGAAACAGTTTTCTTGTTTTGTCTAGAAATAGTTTTCTTGTTATGTCTAGAAATAGTTTTCTTGTTATGTCTAGAAACAGTTTTCTTGTTTTGTCTAGAAACAGTTTTCTTGTTATGTCTAGAAACAGTTTTCTTGTTTTGTCTAGAAATAGTTTTCTTGTTATGTCTAGAAACAGTTTTCTTGTTATGTCTAGAAACAGTTTTCTTGTTATGTCTAGAAACAGTTTTCTTGTTATGTCTAGAAACAGTTTTCTTGTTATGTCTAGAAATAGTTTTCTTGTTATGTCTAGAAACAGTTTTCTTGTTTTGTCTAGAAACAGTTTTCTTGTTATGTCTAGAAACAGTTTTCTTGTTATGTCTAGAAACAGTTTTCTTGTTATGTCTAGAAATAGTTTTCTTGTTATGTCTAGAAACAGTTTTCTTGTTTTGTCTAGAAACAGTTTTCTTGTTATGTCTAGAAACAGTTTTCTTGTTATGTCTAAAAACAGTTTTCTTGTTTTGTCTAGAAACAGTTTTCTTGTTATGTCTAGAAACAGTTTTAGTGATTTCCTCCACTCAAAGCCTTCAAAAATGTTTAGAGATGCTGCTAATGACTTCTGTACACAGACTGGGTGACAAGCTGGTTGCTGAGCTGATTGAGAGGAATAGAAACATGAAGTCACAGAAGAAACATGTCAGGTCAAGGTTGTGGAAACATGAGATCATAGAAGAACATGTCAGGTCAAGGTTGTGGAAACATGAGGTCACAGAAGAACATGTCAGGTCAAGGTTGTGGAAAAATGAGGTCACAGAAGAAACATGTCAGGTCAAGGTTGTGGAAACATGAGGTCACAGAAGAACCATGTCAGGTTAAGGTTTTGGAAACATGAGGTCACAGAAGAAACATGTCAGGTCAAGGTTGTGGAAACATGAGGTCACAGAAGAACATGTCAGGTCAAGGTTGTGGAAACATGAGGTCACAGAAGAAACATAAGGTCACAAAAGAAACATGAGGTCACAGAAGAACATGTCAGGTTAAGGTTTTGGAAAAATGAGGTCACAGAAGAAATATGTCAGGTCAAGGTTGTGGAAACATGAGGTCACAGAAGAAACATGTCAGGTCACGTTGTGGAAACATGAGGTCACATAAGAAATATGGCAGGTCAAGGTTGTGGAAACATGAGGTTACAGAAGACATATGTCAGGTCAAGGTTGTGGAAACATGAGGTCACAGAAGAAACATGTCAAGTCAAGGTTGTGGAAACATGAGGTCACAGAAGAACATGTCAGGTTAAGGTTTTGGAAAAATGAGGTCACAGAAGAACATGTCAGGTTAAGGTTGTGGAAACATGAGGTCACAGAAGAAACATGTCAGGTCAAGGTTGTGGAAACATGAGGTCACCGAAGAACATGTTAGGTCAAGGTTGTGGAAACACGAGGTCAAAGAAGAAACATGAGGTCACAAAAGAAACATGAGGTCACAGAAGAACATGTCAGGTCAAGGTTTTGGAAAAATGAGGTCACAGAAGAAACATGTCAGGTCAAAGTTTTGAAAAAATGAGGTCACAGAAGAAACATGTCAGGTCAAGGTTGTGGAAACATGAGGTCACAGAAGAACATGTCAGGTTAAGGTTTTGGAAACATAAGGTCACAGAAGAAACATGTCAGGTCAAGGTTGTGGAAACATGAGGTCACAAAAGAAACATGAGGTCACAGAAGAACATCTCAGGTTAAGGTTTTGGAAAAATGAGGTCACAGAAGAAACATGTCAGGTCAAGGTTTTGGAAAAATGAGGTCACAGAAGAAACATGTCAGGTCAAGGTTGTGGAAACATGAGGTCACAGAAGAACATGTCAGGTTAAGGTTTTGGAAACATGAGGTCACAGAAGAAACATGTCAGGTCAAGGTTGTGGAAACATGAGGTCACAGAAGAACATGTCAGGTCAAGGTTGTGGAAACATGAGGTCAAAGAAGAAACATGAGGTCACAGAAGAACATGTCAGGTCAAGGTTGTGGAAACATGAGGTCAAAGAAGAAACATGAGGTCACAGAAGAACATGTCAGGTTAAGGTTTTGGAAAAATGAGCTCACAGAAGAAATATGTCAGGTCAAGGTTGTGGAAACATGAGGTCACAGAAGAACATGTCAGGTCAAGGTTGTGGAAACATGAGGTCACAGAAGAACATGTCAGGTCAAGGTTGTGGAAACATGAGGTCAAAGAAGAAACATGAGGTCACAGAAGAACATGTCAGGTCAAGGTTGTGGAAACATGAGGTCAAAGAAGAAACATGAGGTCACAGAAGAACATGTCAGGTTAAGGTTTTGGAAAAATGAGCTCACAGAAGAAATATGTCAGGTCAAGGTTGTGGAAACATGAGGTCACAGAAGAAACATGTCAGGTCACGGTTGTGGAAACATGAGGTCACATAAGAAATATGGCAGGTCAAGGTTGTGCAAACATGAGGTCACAGAAGAAATATGTCAGGTCAAGGTTGTGGAAGCATGACGGAAACAACCAAAAAAACACTCTAAAATCGAATACTTTTTATGGGATAGTAGTGACAGGTAACGAATGCACAGAGTGTGTCAGTACAACAGATGGACTAAGTCACGTACCCTTGTTATCTCTAGTCTGTGCCTCCAAAAGTTTCTTTTCAGTTTTTCTTCGCTTGAGATTCAATTCTTCCTGGCGGCTCATCAGGGCCTGCAGCTGAAGAAATCGAAATAGGATGTGATCAATGGTAAGTGTAAGCAATGAATGGTAAGTGTAAGCAATGAAATGGTAAGTGTAAGCAATGAATGGTAAGTGTAAGCAATGAATGGTAAGTGTAAGCAATGAGTGGTAAGTGTAAGCAATGAATGGTAAGTGTAAGCAATGAATGGTAAGTGTAAGCAATGAGTGGTAAGTGTAAGCAATGAGTGGTAAGTGTAAGCAATGAGTGGTAAGTGTAAGCAATGAGTGGTAAGTGTAAGCAATGAATGGTAAGTGTAAGCAATGAATGGTAAGTGTAAGCAATGAATGGTAAGTGTAAGCAATGAATGGTAAGTGTAAGCAATGAATGGTAAGTGTAAGCAATGAAATGGTAAGTGTAAGCAATGAAATGGTAAGTGTAAGCAATGAATGGTAATCACTGACAATAACACATTACAACTGTAACATGTCAAGACTAGAGGCCTTCCACATGCAGCGTATCCTGGGTATCCGATGGCATGACTACATCCGCACCATGGAGGTCTCTGCTAAAACATGCCTACTCCCAATCTCAGAAACACTTGACCAGCGCTTAGTTTCTTCGTTCGGTCATGTTGTATGGCTGGACCAGGAACCCCGGCACACAAGATACTACACAAGTAAGTGTTCCTCAGTGTGAAAAGTCTTCCCCCGACCGGATGGATGGGCTGGGGAGCCGTACGGTAGACTCCAGCGGATATCAACCTCTACATCCATCCTGGAACCACGCTGTAGCAGTGGGTCATGGATGTGGCAGGCCGATGCATCGGGCGACCTAAGCGAACATGGTCAAATCTATTGTCATGAGAACAATGGTCAAATCTATTGTCACGAGGACAATGGTCAAATCTATTGTCATGAGAACAATGGTCAAATCTATTGTCATGAGGACAATGGTCAAATCTATTGTCATGAGAACAATGGTCAAATCTATTGTCACGAGGACAATGGTCAAATCTATTGTCACGAGGACAATGGTCAAATCTATTGTCATGAGAACAATGGTCAAATCTATTGTCATGAGGACAATGGTCAAATCTATTGTCATGAGGACAATGGTCAAATCTATTGTCATGAGGACAATGGTCAAATCTATTGTCATGAGGACAATGGTCAAATCTATTGTCATGAGGACAATGGTCAAATCTATTGTCATGAGGACAATGGTCAAATCTATTGTCATGAGGACAATGGTCAAATCTATTGTCATGAGGACAATGGTCAAATCTATTGTCATGAGGACAATGGTCAAATCTATTGTCATGAGGACAATGGTCAAATCTATTGTCATGAGGACAATGGTCAAATCTATTGTCATGAGAACAATGGTCAAATCTATTGTCATGAGGACAATGGTCAAATCTATTGTCATGAGAACAATGGTCAAATCTATTGTCACGAGGACAATGGTCAAATCTATTGTCACGAGGACAATGGTCAAATCTATTGTCATGAGAACAATGGTCAAATCTATTGTCATGAGGACAATGGTCAAATCTATTGTCATGAGGACAATGGTCAAATCTATTGTCACGAGGACAATGGTCAAATCTATTGTCATGAGGACAATGGTCAAATCTATTGTCATGAGGACAATGGTCAAATCTATTGTCATGAGGACAATGGTCAAATCTATTGTCATGAGGACAATGGTCAAATCTATTGTCATGAGGACAATGGTCAAATCTATTGTCATGAGGACAATGGTCAAATCTATTGTCACGAGGACAATGGTCAAATCTATTGTCACGAGGACAATGGTCAAATCTATGGATGTCCAACAGAGAAACCCCCCCCCCCCCCAACTGTGCTGCCCCAAAGGTTCATGATGTCCAACCGAGAAAACCCACCCCCCCCCCCCCAACTGTGCTGCTCTAAAGGTCCATGATGTCCAACAGAGGAAACCCCCCCCCCCCTTTAAAGGTCAATAATGTCCAACAGAAGAACCCCCTCCCCCCTCAACTGTGCTGCTCTAAAGGTCAATAATGTCCAACAGAAGAACCCCCCAACCCCTCCCCCCAACTGTGCTGCTCTAAAGGTCCATGATGTCCAACAGAGAAACCCCCCCCCCCCCCCCACTAAACTGTGCTGCACCAAAGCATACCTGCTGCTGTTTCTCTCTGAGGATCTCAAGCAGCTCCTGTTGCTGTGTGAGAGGGACCTCACCCTCTTTAGCTGCAGCGCTTCTAGCCCCTTCTTCAGTCTACAGAAAACAAGAAAGTCACTTGGAGGTGATATTGATGTGAATCTTTGAAAGAATTTGTGGCTACAATCATAAAATGTATGAACATAACTGTGAATCTTTGTAAGACTGTGGCTACAATCATAAAATGTATGAACATAACTGTGAATCTTTGTAAGACTGTGGCTACAATCATAAAATGTATGAACATAACTGTGAATCTTTGTAAGACTGTGGCTACAATCATAAAATGTATGAACATAACTGTGAATCTTTGTAAGACTGTGGCTACAATCATAAAATGTATGAACATAACTGTGAATCTTTGTAAGACTGTGGCTACAATCATAAAATGTATGAACATAACTGTGAATCTTTGTAAGACTGTGGCTACAATCATAAAATGTATGAACATAACTGTGAATCTTTGTAAAACTCTGTGGCTTCAATCATAAAATCAAGAAATATTGATCAAGTTAAAAATTGTTTATTATTGACTTGCTATTCACAAAATACTTCTTTTGCTCACTTTTTGTTATCTTAAGATTTCAAACTAACAATAATAGTCGCCCAAGGCTAGAAAGAATGAAGTCTGTGCTAAGGTATACGTAACCACATATTGCTGTACAGTATTTTCTTAGCGGCACAAGCTTTACCGCACAAAGGGCAAACTAGTTTGACTCACAGCCAGTTGCCTAGGCTGCTGCAATAGAATGTGTTGTAAATTAGAAAGCAGCTGTACAAATATATACAAGTGCTAAAGACTCTGAGAAGTTGAAACTGAATGTTTACGGTTTAAAAAAAATATCTAGTAATTGATTTGACTTAGGAAACTGCATTTCATAATGAGACTTAATGAAATTTTCTATTAATGAAACCAGCTCTAGAATATAAGAGAGAATAGAACTGGTTAGTTTTGTCAAGCAGACTAGGTATTGTCAAACAATGACAAATCTTAGTACCTGGTGACATAACTTTTCTATGAATCTGTTAAGAGAGGGGAATCCTTGGAAAGATGAGCCTGTACTGAAATATACCACAAGAAAATCATCAAACGTTACCTCCTGAACTGGTTGAGGTGGATGGATAAGCTGTGCCTGCATCAAAGTCTTCTCCTGTTCTGATGTCTTACTGGAATTTGCTTTCTTAGAAGAGTTTCCAACCAACCCTCGGACAGGCAATCCATATTGATCATCTCCACCCTCTTCACCATCATCAGAGCCAATGCCTAGTTTACTTTCTATGCGAGGTCGTGAGTCCTGAGAGTTTTCCTGAAATGCATGACCAGATTCAAAACTGAATGAACCCAAATCTACGAAGAAGGCGGGGGTGTTAAGTACCAGGCCCATTATCAATTGATGATTGTCCGTTGTTAAGAGAATCTGGTTGACCAAATATTTCAACTATTTAAGAGTGTGAACTTCTCATCTTTTCTTTGTCCCATATCTTTCAAATGAGGTCACTTAGCTGCTCCTCTTCTATCCTGAGGTGTAGAGGTGTGCTAGATTGTTCTATCCACCATCTTCCTAGTGTCCTAGCTCTAGTCTCTCACTCAGGAACTGTCGTCTGTCGTCATTCCAGCAGACTTGGTTCAGATCCTCCTGGATCCTTGGCTCCACATGACTGAACCACCATCATATCAGCTGTTCCACTCAGGCCTTACTTGTCATGACTGCTGTGATGTATCCTGCAGACATGACTGAACTACCATCATAGTGACTGCTCCACTCAGGCCTTACTTATGACTGCTGTGATGTATCCTGCAGACATGACTGAACTACCATCATAGTGACTGCTCCACTCAGGCCTTACTTATCATGACTGCTTTAACCTTCAGCACGCCAATGTTAGAAGAAAACCACCCTTCCTGGCCAACAAAAACGGTGTGCGGAAAATTTTTTTTTTTTTGAACGGAGTCACTCCTGACAGCTATTTTTTACTGCTGAATACGTCCTCCATATATACATGATATTTTGCCGGTTAAAGTATCGTATGTTTGATTACAAATGGCTTTTGAACAGTTTTAATTTTGTATACGCCGCATGGAGCAAGCCGACTTTTGCGAAAGGGGAAGTAGGTTGTTGGGAAAGATTTTGATCGTGTAGATCTGTTTATTTTGTTTGTTTAAATGAAAGAACTACGTTTGAATTGGAAACTAATAGTTGTGGCGATATTGTAAACACAGTATCGATACGTTGTTGTGGTTTCCATGGTTTTCTATCGAAGCGACTAGGCCTAGTGGTCGAGTCCAAATTTTTCCCGAGATTTCCATAAATTTTCAACTTCATCTTTTTGAATCTCAAAAACTAACAAACACACAACAAAAACAAAAACACCCACATGTTCGTTATGCTATTGTGTATCTATCTACACGCCAGAAAATCATATTTATTGACAAACAAACATAAAAGTTACAAATTTTGAAAGACGACTACCATAGCGACTAATTAAGAAAATTAATTAGGCCACAAAAGACTGCCATTTTTTTCAAAAATATATTGGAGTGCTTAAGGTTAAGCTACTTCTACTATTGTACTAATATGATTTACTTCAGAGGTTGATAAACATATAAGTGTGATATCTTCTTATTATTCTTACAATTGGTCTGTATTGTGCCACATTTACTTGCTGCATATTTGAGGGTAACAAACTGATGTACAGCTTATACAATGTTACGTTATACTAGCAACCAAAACAAGACATCAACAAAACTGACTGTGGTCTCTGACTCCTCTGTTCGAACTTCCAAGTCAACTGAAGTGTCATCATCAGAATCATATTTTGTCTCCACTTTCATCGTGTCAGTCTCACCACCTGCAGCTTCATTGCCATCTTCACCCCGATGGGTCTGTGAGGATTGAAAGAAAGGAGTTAGGGTAGATAGATAGACACAGGGATGAATAGTATAACAATATGAGTCAGCATGCAACCTTGAATCCAGCACTAATCCACTGTAGTTAACAAATATGAGTCAGCATGCAACCTTGAATCCAGCACTAATCCACTGTAGTTAACAAATATGAGTCAGCATGCAACCTTGAATCCAGCACTAATCCACTGTAGTTAACAAATATGAGTCAGCATGCAACCTTGAATCCAGCACTAATCCACTGTAGTTAACAAATATGAGTCAGCATTTAATCTCAACCCCAGCACCAATCCACTGTAAAGTGACATTGAAGAGGGTCCCGTAGAAGACACCGTAGATTGCGATGATATGTTAGATACATAACTATACCAGTCCCCCCCTCCCCCTGTACCAAGCCTCACTGTAGTGTGATGATCAGTCCCCCTCCCTGTACCAAGTCTCATTGTAGTGTGATGATCAGTTCCCCCCTCCCTGTACCAAGCCTCACTGTAGTGTGATGATCAGTTCCCCCCTCCCTGTACCAAGTCTCATTGTAGTGTGATGATCAGTCCCCCTCCCTGTACCAAGTCTCGCTGTAGTGTGATGATCAGTCCCCCCTCTCTGTACCAAGCCTCATTGTAGTGTGATGATCAGACCCCCTCTCTGTACCAAGCCTCATTGTAGTGTGATGATCAGTCCCCCTCCCTGTACCAAGCCTCACTGTAGTGTGATGATCAGTTCCCCCCTCCCTGTACCAAGCCTCATTGTAGTGTGATGATCAGTCCCCCTCCCTGTACCAAGCCTCACTGTAGTGTGATGATCAGTTCCCCCCTCCCTGTACCAAGTCTCATTGTAGTGTGATGATCAGTCCCCCTCTCTGTACCAAGCCTCATTGTAGTGTGATGATCAGTCCCCCTCCCTGTACCAAGTCTCACTGTAGTGTGATGATCAGTTCCCCCCTCCCTGTACCAAGCCTCACTGTAGTGTGATGATCAGTTCCCCCCTCCCTGTACCAAGCCTCACTGTAGTGTGATGATCAGTCCCCCTCTCTGTACCAAGCCTCATTGTAGTGTGATGATCAGTCCCCCTCCCTGTACCAAGCCTCATTGTAGTGTGATGATCAGTCCCCCTCCCTGTACCAAGCCTCATTGTAGTGTGATGATCAGTCCCCCTCCCTGTACCAAGCCTCACTGTAGTGTGATGATCAGTCCCCCTCCCTGTACCAAGCCTCACTGTAGTGTGATGATCAGTCCCCCTCCCTGTAACCTGTGTGTGAGATCACTAGCCTCATACACAACTGTCTTTAACCATTTGGAGGTGCTATTCTTTCTTCCCCAGAATCCACATGAGATAAGTGTTCAAACTTCAAGTCACCTACCAAAGTATTCTGTAACAACCCTCTGTATCCTTGCTCCTGCTCCTGCAAGTTTATAATGAGTCTGCGCACCTTCTCAATGTCTTCTGCCTTTTTCTGAAGAAATATGAACCAGTTAAACAAATTGGCTGTTAACAATTTTGTTAGGTTTCTCAGTAATCATTCTGATTTTACCTTCTCTGACATGAGAGCCTAGACTTCTCCATCATGATTCTACCTTCTTCACTGAAGAACCAAATTCTCTTGATTTGTCTTCTGTAACTGAACAATGTGTTATGGGCCAGCCACCCATAATGAGACAAACTTCTATATTCTGTACAAATAACATATGAGCATATTGGTGTTACTAACAACAGCATACATCTACTCTTTGTAAAGACTATTTGGTGGAAAACCATTCTAATCATGTTTCTATTGTTTCCCATAGCAATTCTACATGTTTACCATTCAGTTGAACATAAGTTTGATAACTGGAGACTTCAGCATACAGGTCGTATATTTTATGCACAAACCTCTAGGGGGATACCATATTTATAGACAGATCAGTGTGAGGCTACATCCTTTGATAGTGGGTTATAGACAGATCATTGTGAGGCTACATCATCTGATAATGGGTCATAGCCAGATCATTGTGAGGCTACATCATCTGATAGTGGGTCATAGACAGATCATTGTGAGGCTACATCATCTGATAGTGTGTCATAGACAGATCATTGTGAAGCTACATCATCTGATAATGGGTCATAGACAGATCATTGTGAAAACTACATTACGACCAATAGGCCTGATCAGGGACAACACGAAGACTACGTTACTGCCAATAGGCCTGATCAGGGACAACACGAAGACTACGTTACGACCAATAAACCTGATCAGGGACAACACAAAGGCTACGTTACGACCAATAGACCTGATCAGGGACAACACGAAAACTACGTTACTACCAATAGGCCTGATCAGGGACAACACGAAAACTACATTATGACCAATAGGCCTGATCAGGGACAACACGAAGACTACGTTACGACCAATAGGCCTGATCAGGGACAACACGAGGACTATGTTACGACCAATAGGCCTGATCAGGGACAAGACGAGGACTATGTCACGACCAATAGGCCTGATCAGGGACAACACGAGGACTATGTTACGACCAATAGGCCTGATCAGGGACAACACGAAGACTACAAGAATGAACTAGTCAATGTTTGATGTTTTCTTCACTTCCATAATTCATTAGTTCATAATTTGTGTTGCAATGTAGATTTTGTTTGTGTTTTTGCGGTATTTTGCCATATCTATTTATCTTTTTTTTAAAAACTATTTTAATCCAGTGTGTGGCCAATGCCTTGCCTTATTTTAATTTCAATTTATTTGTGTCACCAATAGCAATCCCAACTAGGATGACAACCATGTATAACATCAACATTCAGACCCAGACTTGAAATGAACCAAAAGTGCAGATTACTAAAACATTTTAGGACAGAGTTTATGCACCCCAACACTGGACCCATGGATCACCCAACACTGGACCCATGGATCACCCAACACTGGACCCATGAATTACCCCAACACTGGACCCATAGATCACCCCAACACTGGACCCATGAATTACCCCAACGCTGGACCCATAGATCACCCCAACACTGGACCCATGAATTACCCCAACACTGGACCCATGGATCACCCAACACTGGACCCATGGATCACCCCAACACTGGACCCATGGATCCCCCAACACTGACCCATGGATCACCCCAACATGGGACCCATGGATCACCCAACACTGACCCATGGATCCACATTTATGACAACTTACCCTATCTCCAAGTTTTTCCATACTCTCCAACATGGACCTGGCCTGCTTTGTAAAGTCTCTGATCTGCATGAGATGTGCCACTATCTCATTGCTGTCTGGCTAATAACAGAAAGAAAAACCAGATGGTAGCTCAAGGAAGCAAGGAGCTTTTCAGGAAAGCAATTTGGTGTAAGCTGTTAGGTCCCAATACTGTCATAGCAGGGGGTGGAGTTAAGAATGATCTCTTCATTCTAACTCAATGCTCACAAGGCATGAGTAACACATAGATTCCTCATGACGGTCAGAGACCAGTTTCTGACCTTACAGCAGGACACATCCTGCTCACAGAAAAATGGCCGCAGGTACAAATTTCTGGCACACTAAAACCAGAATATCCTTGGTAATTTATCTAGAAGGAAAAGTCAGAATACAAATTATCTGCTGCCTTGCAGGAAATCTGTTGATGGCCTAATGCCAGGGAGAGCTAACCTGAAACCAAAAATGTACAACAAGCGGATGTGCAGATATCACAGTCAAATTTGCTGCCTTGCAGGTAATCTGTTGATGGCCTAATGCCAGGGAGAGCTAACCTGAAACCAAAAATGTACAACAAGCGGATGTGCAGATATCACAGTCAAATTATCAATTGAAGAACACCATAACTTAGGCTAACAACAAAACAACGAAGACAAAAAATTGTTAGTTCTGCCTGCGTTGGCTAATGAACATCACACAAAAATAGTTTAATCAACCCATAACCAAGTAGACACTGTGAAGAAGGAAATGACATTGAAAAAACTCATGACATAGCCAGAAAGTGCTAGCAGTGAAAACACTTTGGTTGAACAGAACGTGACATAGCCAGAAAGTGCTGGCAGTGAAAACACTTTGGTTGAACAGAACGTGACATAGCCAGAAAGTGCTAGCAGTGAAAACACTTTGGTTGAACAGAACATGACATAGCCAGTGGCTATGCTAGCAGTGAAAACACTTTGGTTGAACAGAACGTAACATAGCCCGAAAGTGCTGGCAGTGAAAACACTTTGGTTGAACAGAACATGACATAGCCAGAAAGTGCTGGCAGTGAAAACATTTTGGTTGAACAGAACATGACATAGCCGGTGGCTATGCTAGCAGTGAAAACACTTGGGTTTACCAGAAAAGATGTGAAAACAACAAAAACCCCCACAGACAAAAGCAGAAACGTCTATCCACCCCGCTTTCCTCCATGCAAATCTATTAATAAACACAATGAAAGGTCTGTAAAGATCACAAGGTCCTCACAGAACAAGAATAGGAAAACTATGACCTTCCATACCTAAGGAGGCTAACTACATCTTCATGTCAAATATTTCAACTATAATACTTTGGTACAGCAGGCTTTCTCTAAGGATGCCAGCTATAACCTGTGGTGCTTCTATGCTCCCAGCTAGAGTGGATATGGAAAGATTGAGAAAACACATGGTAGAAAGTATCAAATCTTACCCCCTGTTCTCTGCTGCTCGTATAATCCATGTTATTATTCCTGTTACTATGCCTGTCCCGTGTCCCTCTGACATCATCCTCAGAGTCAGTCCTATTGAAAGAAGCATTGTGAAGTCTGCGTCTGCTCTGCGACATCTGTCGCTCATTATTTCTCTCTCCATCTGTGCTGACTTGCTGTCAAATAAAATTCAATAGAGGTTAGACTAAAACAAACATAACAATCATTTTCATCAAGTTTCAATATAAAGCTTAAGAGATCCACCGTAACTTTTATGAACTATTTAAAATAATTGTATAATTTAAAAATTCATTTTACAAGTGTATTTTATCAGTTATGCAGACAAGCTAATCAAATGCAAAGCAACAAATTCATTATGATGGAAATTTAATTGTAACTTACTAAAATACAAATCTTTTTTAGGATTACAAAATTGTTATTGCAACTTATCAAACACTTCAGTCGGGGGCTAGTGGTTAACTGACACGGCTCACAACTCAAAAATGCTGGGTTCGCTCCCCAATCACAGTATCGGCCATTACCCAGAGGAAGCGAACCCTTAGAAAATGCAGGAGGAAGTAGACCTTTACATAAAATGCATGCTGTAAGTTGGATGCACTGGGCTGACAGGCGCAAAATAAAAACATAGTGCAACACACACCACCTTGGAGAATAGAGAAATAAGGTGAACGCAACAACAAAAATCCACTTTAGTCATCAATGACAAGCATAGTTTCTCTATATTTAATGAACTAAGCAGAAGAAATTAGTGGAAGGAATATTTCTAAAAACTTTTCAACTTTATTGCTTCCACGGGTGAATTCACTCGTTTCTACCGCGGCACTCAGATCATACAGAACCTGACATATTCATTCAAAAAATAGAGATATATAAAGAACAGTCCTAAGGATAAGTCACCAGGTATGGACGGCATAACAACAGAGGCGAGTCTTGCAAGTGGGGAAACAGTTTCAGTGTGGCTAAAGAGACTCTCTTTACAACGGCATGAAAAGACACACGTGTACCAGACAACTGGCAGTAAGCTACAATCGTGCCAATTTGGAAGAAAAAGAGCAACAAAAGAAAGCATGAGGCATATCGCTACTTAGTTATACTGGTCAAATGTATACAAAGATCCTAGAACAGAATAAGACCTTTTGTTGAGCCCCAACAGCCCAAAGCACAAGTATAAACGTCATAAGAACAACTGATGGTGCGACAGATGCTTTAGAGATCACTACTGGTGTGAGACAGGGGTGTGTAATTCCCCCTCTGCTGTTCAACAACTACAAGGACAAAATGGCATCAGAGAGGGGTGTGTACTTCCCCTCTGCTGTTCAACAACTACAGGGACAAAATGGCATCAGAGAGGGATGTGTACTTCCCATCTGCTGTTCAATAACTACAGGGACAAAATGGCATCAGAGACCTGTCAAATTGAGACATCAGAAGTAGAAGCAAACTCAATACATAAATTGCTCTTTGAAGATGATTATTGTCTGTTGTACGAAGATGAAAATGAACTGCAAAATCATATGACAATATGTGTCAAATACAATATGAAAAATTAACAAGACAAAAACAAAAACTGTGAGGATCAGCAGAGCACCTGGGCCACTCAACATGTCTAATGACATTGCTCTTTAACAGGCTTATCAATTGCAAGTATTTGGGCAGTACTTTTTCGGCAGACGGTGGGGTTCGACAGGGAAATCGAGACCAGGTGCCAGAACGCATCTGCTGTGATTTATCTGCTCTCGCCACTGCTTAGGCAAATGAGCATTAGTTTGGCAACAACTCATAAACAGTATAGTTATGCCGACTTGGTGCTACCAGTGCCAAACACGGCCTCTGTCTAGTGCTCATGAGAGCAGAATGTCAACGTGCAAAATGGAAGTGTTTGAGGACGGTCGTCGGTGTTACCAGGAAAGACAGAAT
Organism: Ariolimax columbianus; assembly: GCA_036924085.1. Classification (NCBI taxonomy): domain Eukaryota; kingdom Metazoa; phylum Mollusca; class Gastropoda; order Stylommatophora; family Arionidae; genus Ariolimax; species Ariolimax columbianus. The sequence continues at coordinate 63,528,675 of JAVGWX010000018.1, forward strand.
GCAAAAAGATGACATTTGCAGTATAGCTGGCACAATGTCTTGTGCAGAATACATTTCCAGGCACAAAATATCCTGGTTTGGTCACCTCATAAGAATGCAATCTGATCAACTTCCATAGACAGCTTACAACGCTGGTAGATATGGCTACAGGACAAGAAGGCGAATGCAAGACAGGTTGGATACATGACATTGGAGTGACTGTGCAATGACACAGACTCACAATGACTGTCGCAACACACTTGGCGCAGGACAGACAACTTCAGCTCTCCGCGTCGCCCAACAGCATAAGTGACTGGAAAACTAACTTTGAATTTCTCTGTTAGGGCTACAGGGTTAAAAATGTGAGATTCATTAAACTAAATGGCTAAATGTACAAAGTTCTCTGGATGCTTAACGTAGTATGTGAGATGCCTGAGAAAATTAGCTGAAGATACCTGAAGAAAAATCAAATTACATTTGTAAAGATCAGGGATAATGCTGACAGAAACATCAGTCAAGTTTGTTTTAAATCAGAGATAATGCTGACAGAATGATCAGTCAGGTTTGTTTTAGATCAGAGATAATGCTGACAGAATGATCAGTCAAGTTTGTTTTAGATCAGGGATAATGCTGACAGAATGATCAGTCAAGTTTGTTTTAGATCAGAGATAAATGCGGACAGAATGATCAGTCAAGTTTGATTTAGAAGAAGATCAGGGATAATGCTGACAGAAATATCAGTCAAGTTTGTTTTAGATCAGAGATAATGCTGACAGAATGATCAGTCAAGTTTGTTTTAGATCAGAGATAATGCTGACAGAATGATCAGTCAAGTTTGTTTTAGATCAGAGATAAATGCTGACAGAATGATCAGTCAAGTTTGATTTAGAAGAAGATCAGGGATAATGCTGACAGATACATCAGTCAAGTTTGTTTTAGATCAGAGATAATGCTGACAGAATGATCAGTCAAGTTTGTTTTAGATCAGGGATAATGCTGACAGAATGATCAGTCAAGTTTGATTTAGATCAGAGATAAATGCTGACAGAATGATCAGTCAAGTTTGAATTAGAAGATCTGGAATAATGTTGACAGAAAGATCAGTCAAGTTCCTTTGTTTTGGTATCTACTCATTCTGAGTTCTTCCCCCTCAACGAAACTTTTCTGGGAGCAAGTTACAGTGGCTCTTCTTACATCCACAGAGTACTTGAGAAGGTGAACAAGGGTCTCCCTGGTCGCAGTGCATTGTCTCAGTGAGTCAGTGTCATTCCCCACCTTGTTAGCAAAGACTTCTGTGATCCAGGAGTATTATAAGGCAAGTTAAAGTGGTCTTGATTAGTATGCTTCCCCTGAGCCCGATGTTACTCCCCACTCCAATGATCAGCAGAGGAATATATTCAACAATGTGGTGTTCTGGAAAGGCTGTGAGGATGAGAACCAACAACAAGCAGCACATATATATCAAACAGCACAAGACAAATGGCTAAGAGAAGCAAGCCAACGGCCAGCGCAAGATGAACTATGAACAAACTGCCATCTTACAAAACACACTTTGCTAACTCTACTCATATGCTGGGATAGAAGCAAAGGAAAGAATATACATGAGTATAGCCAATTATTTCCCCAAACTAGACTTACATCTTCCATGTCACTGAATGTCATGTGTTGTTTCAAGTTTTCAAGTGCCACTCGCTGAGAAGTTAGTGTACTGGGAGTTATCTTTGTGTGTGAATATGATGAGGTCGTGTAATGCTTCTTATCCAGAGGTGGAGAATCCATTGACAATGACTGCTCCCTTTCACGCTCCGGGTTGCCTTTAGATTTCTTGCGACGCTTGGAATCTCCACCAAGATTTGATGGACACAAATCAGACAGATCCTACAAATCAAATAGTGGCATTTAATCATAAGACACTTGGTTTGTGCTTGCACTGGATAGTGGCCATTTTGGGTTGTCATTATCTACAACATTAACAGGTTTTTCAACAACAAAATGGCATGTTTAGTTATGTACCATGAATGAACAAAATAGCTGACATATTTTCACAGTTCACACAGAAATAAGCATCAAACCACTACAGCTTGATCACATGCAACATTTCACCGAAACTTGTCCCTAGCTACAGGATTAGATGAAAAGAGGTCATCCTTATACTTCTTACATTCTTCCTCTATTTTCGCTTTATCTATTACGGTCATTTGAATCTTTTTGGAGCTTTTATTAGACACTGATGAAAATGTTCATCCTTCTACTGATGACCAGCATATATGTCTATAGTTCCTCGACCAACACTGAATCCACATTGACTTTCTGAGAGGCGATGGTTTAGCTCAAGATGTTTATTCAGGCAGTTCAGCAGTACCTGCACTAGGAACTTGCAGCTAAATGAGAAATTCTACAGGGCTGTCACACGTTGACAGTTGCCTTTTTCTTTAATAAATATTAGGAACTTGCAGGTGACAGATGGGACGATGGAGGCTAACGTAGGGTCAGGTAAAACACACTGATCAGAGAATGTTAACCACGGTCAGGAGAAATATACTGACCAAGACCTTCACCTGACCTCATTGGTCGTCCTGGAAACAGGCTATTGCCGAGGACAACAGTCTGGCGAACATGGTGAGGTTCAACGCGATCTCCATAGTAGTGAGCGGCGCAAATGAAGCCAAGCATAGCACAACAACCTGGAGGACCCTGGTCCACCTTCATCAGCACGCTTGAGATGTGAGGAAAGCTACTGCAACCTGTTACTTAACGCCCTTTTCAGGGCACACATAAGAGTAACCTACTCAATGTGGGCATTCGCAACAGCAACATCAACAACAGGTGACAGATAACGGAGAAATTCCATAGGGTTGTCAAACGTTGACAGTTGCCTTTTTCTGTAATAAATAGCAACGATCTAAGAATCCTCCATTTCTTGTGGGACTACCCCTTCAGCCTACCGGGTGCACAAGGGTTGAGTGAGCTTTGTGGTCACACATGTTTCCACTAACGTACATATATTATCTCTGTTGTGTCACAGCAGCTCTAGTGGTCCTTCCTGGAGACAAATCTTGGATGGCCTTGTCTACTTTATACTCGGTGATGAGTTATTCTATGGCCATGTTCATTTCCATTTGGGGCAAATGTTGAATGACCTCTTGATTGTTAAGTACATTACAGAAATGTTCTGGCCACCTGTCAAGGATCTGGACTTTCACTCATCAGCACTGTGACCTGCAGTTACGATAAGGTCGTGCTTTCATTGTCTTATAGAATTTATTAGAATTGTGACCCTACGCACTTGTTGATTTATTTTTAAGAAGGATCTGCATTTCACCATTATTTTAATTGAACTAGTCCTTGTACACAGATGGACCAAGGTCTTTTAGCACTGTAGAGTAAACAGTATCCCGTAGTGCCAACCAGTTTTGACTGATGCTGTAATTGAGTCAGCCTTCCAGCTCACCCGTGAAGCTGTTCCTAGTGGATTCCAATTTCAGTTTCTGCACATTTAGTCTCATCTCTGGTTTTTGTCACCTAGGGGTGCCTCTTAGGTTTGACTTTTAAGATCAACTTGGTGACGACGAAGCAATTGCTAGTCTAACACTCCATGCCACACACACACAGTTATTTTCCCATCATTCCTGACAATGATGTCATCGGTAGGATAAGAAGGTGTTGGTACTGATAAGCTCATTTGTAGCTCAAATCTTCAGTAAGAGTAGGCCGTTGCCATGACATTTTCCGATGCCATTCCATTTGGACTAATGATACTACCCCATCCCATTGTATTCTGTACCAACTCTGGAGCTCAAATGGTCTTGCAGAATCAAGTTTTGAGACTGAAGTCTAAAAGTAATTTGAGATCTTCATAGATAGTATTGGCGTATAATCACTGATAATTGTGGTCTGCCGTTCTCCAGTTAAAGGAAGGCACATTGTTATGAGGCGATCGCTGATTCCCTATGACAGGCTTTCTAATTGTTGCGCTATGGTGAACTTAATGGTGAATCCAACCTTAGTATCATGTCATGCCTGATTGCTGAGAACGTTCAAGAAAGTGTAGCCAGCGGCACCCTCCAAAGCTCCCTTCATCCGCACGTCTCACTGAGATCAGCTATTCTGATGTCCATTCTGCCTGTCAGCTCATGTAGTGTCATAAGCGTACAGACATTTCATTCAGCATGTGTGATATGTATTACCTATTTTGTTTTTTTTATTTGTTACCACTTTAGAATGGGAGACCCTTCAACCATGTTATGCTGATCAGGCAGGCAATTTTTAGTTTTTACGACACCTTCTCGAGCTATGTAGGTGAGAAATGTTGCCCTAGAGAGGACTGCTCAGTCCCTCAGGGGGCTATTGAGTTCCACTGCTGCCTCAAGTCAGCGAAAGATGACCAAAGGTCCGAACTGCCTGTGTGCAGGTCTGAAACTACAGCTACCAGTGTATCCTCACCTGCTGCTTTGCCATTGGCCACAGGACATGTATGAAATGTGGGCGATGTCGTGAGCAAATTTAATGAAAGTAAGGAAGACTACATCCAATCAGCAGAGGTCACATGCTTGGGTAAGGAAGACTACATCCAATCAGCAGAGGTCCCACGCTTGGGTAAGGAAGACTACATCCAATCAGCAGAGGTCACATGCTTGGGTAAGGAAGACTACATCCAATCAGCAGAGGTCACATGCTTGGGTAAGGAAGACTACATCCAATCAGCAGAGGTCACATGCTTGGGCAAGGAAGACTACATCCAATCAGCAGAGGTCACATACTTGGGTAAGGAAGACTACATCCAATCAGCAGAGGTCACATGCTTGGGTAAGGAAGACTACATCCAATCAGCAGAGGTCACATGCTTGGGTAAGCTTAACCTTGTTCACTGATTGGACTCTCGTTCAGTTACCCACACTTGGTTCAGCCGATGTGTCATGGGGTGTGTTCGATGTGCAAGCAGCAGCTGATCAGAGTAACAGGTTAAAGAAGGATGACAGGCCAGTGGAAGGACACCCCCCCCCCCCCCAACCAAAAGTACTGCCTCTCCCTAACCAATCCGTCAGTACATGTAGGGTGATTAATCCATGTCATTTCTGTGGACTTGGATGTCAATGTTCTACATAGTTGCGACGCATGTGCATAAGAACAAAAGGTCACAATTCTCAACAAATAGTCATAATTAAACAGACAACATTCCTCAGAATGATGAAGGACATGCCATCGGTAACATAGCTCGGCTTACCATTTCTGTAATCCTGCATGAAACAGCAGAAAGGTAGATGAGAATATTCAGGCTATGAGTAAAGATTGAACATTTTTTAATATTGGCACTTACCCAGTTATTAATTCTCATATCACTGTGGAGGCTGTTCAAGCTTTGAGCATCATCACGATCAGAGCTTACTGACTGTTGCCAATTGCTACGACGTTTAGGTTCTGATTTGCCCGATTTATTGGGCCTATATCCCCCTGAAGCCATCTATTTCAAAGAAAATTGCACTTTTTAACAAACTGCAAAAATAATAATAAATACACAAAACTAAAAATCAATAAGCTGTAAAAAGAAAAAATTGCATTTATAAAAATCACGGCTATATATATCTCTGTTTTAATAAGTCGACCTCAAATGTAGCTTCTGTTCATTTCATTGATATCTAAATCCTATCAAAAAGTTGGCATTGTTTTCAAGAATTCTAAAACAGTACTGTAAGCCCACGTTGATTTATAATCTTCCCTAATTCAATTAAATAGGGTCAAAGATTCAATCATAGCTAATTCTTAGTGGACCTGTACTTCTACAGGGGTAGATGCCCCTGTTGAGGTCCCAGCTCTGGTATGAGCTGGATGTAGCCGGGAGGAGGACTTCCTTCTTAGCGGACTAGGCTCAAGCATCTTATTACTCCACTGCGTTGTGACAGGTGCCGCAGAGGGTGGTTAACTAATGTGCGAGTCCATCTTAATAGACTCAAACACTAAAACAAAGTAGACCCATAGCCTGTTATGCACCATTTATGCTGCTCTAAACAAAACCCTTAACCAATATAGTAGCTCCTTTTCAGTCATGTTTGACTATAAGTTGATGCGATCTACTGAGTTTTGGGTTTTCCTTTTTCTCTTTACTTCCATTTGTTGCATGAGATTATTTTCATCCAGTCTCAGGTTACATCTCTATTTGGATCGGTCTACAGCTATGTCTTCCAAAGATGTCAGATCCATATCTAGTGCCTTCATGTCACGCTTACATGCGTCTTTGAACCGCAGCTGTGGTCAACTAGTTGTTCTTTTACCACACTTCAGCTGCCCATAGAAAATATCTTTGGGGATGCCGGTGTTATGCCATGTCACATTTAGTCACGTCTTACGACTTGCTATCTGTGGGACAGTGGTGCTATTTTTGTCCACAAAGACCCTGGCGGACCACCATTATATATTAATAGAGATGATTATACATTAATATTATAGTAATAAAGATGAATAATTAGCAGACTATGATCAGATCTATTCGATTAAGTGGTCCTACCAATAATATGTTATGGAAGTGAAACTTGGTCTCTGACAAAAACCACGGAGAACCAGCTAAGGACAACCCATGCGTTGCTCCAGCATCATCTCATGGGTCTATCACTCGGGCAACAGTGCCAAGTGAGTGTACACAACAGTACCATCCAGGTAATGTCAAATATAAAACATGTCCTATAGTAGGGATTCTCAAACTAGGGTCAGTGTAAATATTATTGGGGGGTCGCTGCAACATGTGAAAACACAATTTTTCATTAAAAATTAGAACTAATTTTTTTAACCATTATAATTCTAAAATGATATATTTCTTTACATATATTCAAAGTATTTAATTTTTTTGCTCAAATAGAATTTGTGCAAAAAGATATGTACATAAGCCGGTAAATTTACTATTTATATGCAGTGCTAGAACCAACTGCATTATGACTAAAATTGAAAGGTCAAGAAAAATGTCTCTGATACAAAGGGGTCGCCAATGACAAATGTTTGAGAAGCCCTGTCCTACAGCACTTTAACAACCCAAAGCACTGCTGGGCTGGTCATGTAGTCAGAAGGAAAGACCAACGCTGGAACGCCCCCCCCCCCCCCCGCAGATATAGGACTATATTCCATAAAATTCAATTTAAAGTTAATTATAATAAAATGAATAAATTATATAAGAATGTCAATGTGATAAGTTCCTGGCATGTAAAAACATGCAAAAATACAAGTATTTCAATCATCAATGCACTAAGTTCCTGTCATCCCTCCCAACCCCAACCAAATAGTCCACCAATTACTGATGAATAGGAAAATCCATCACAAAACTGAGCAAATAAAGATACAAAGTCAATGTGGGAATGAGAATGACACAATGAGCACACCCTTCTCCGTAGAGGAATTACATCATGCAATAAATTAAATGGAAAAACAATAAAGCAGCTGGTCCCGATCAACCGAGGACAGAACCAATTTACAAATTCGGACCAGAAACAACCAAATGGCTGTTAAAGCTCATGAACACATTCATTGACAAAATATAGATTCCTAAAATCTGGAGGAAATCTCATGTGGTTGCGCTGATAATAACCAGGAAAAACACCAACAGAACCTAAGAATTTCCGTCCAGTGTCGCTACTATGTCATATGTATTTTTTTTATATGTTGCATTCGCCTTATTTCTCTATTTCCCAAGGTGGTGTACTATATTTTTATTTTGCGCCTGTTGGCTCAGTGCATTTGACTTCGGCATGTATTTTATGTAAGGGTCTGCTTCCTCCTGCATTTTCTAAGGGTTTGCTTAACCGGTAACAGCCAGTGCTGTGACGGGAGCAAACCCAGCACCTTCGGTTTGTGAGCCGTGCCACTTAACCACTAGCCCATGCCGTCCCCTTTGTCACATGTATAAGGTTTTTGAAAGTCTGATCCTGAATCGCATCTCCTCCCTGAAACACGAGAAGCTGGTTTTGGACCTGGAAGATCTTGCAACAGTCAAATCTTTAACATAACACAATTAATAGAGGATGGGTACGAACGTAAACAGGATTGGTCTATATTGACCTATGTGCAGCATTTGACACCCATAAACCATAGAAGACTACTGTTAAAGCTATACACCACAACAAAAGACTGGCGCCTGGCCAATATCATCAAATGCCTCCTGCAGAACAGACAATTCTATGTCCCTTTGAGGAAAAAGGGCAGCAGGTGGCAAAACCAAAACAACGGCCTGGCACAAGGAAGTGCCCTAGCATCCATGCTAACATATATACTAATGACCAACCCCATGTTCAGACACAAGAAATGTCATCCATGCTAACATATATACTAATGACCAACCCATGTACAGACACAAGAAATGTTATCCATGCTGACATATATACTAATGACCAACCCATGTACAGACACAAGAAATGTCATCCATGCTGACATATATACTAATGACCAACCAATGTACAGACACAAGAAATGTCATCCATGCTGACATATATACTAATGACCAACCAATGTACACAGAGACAAGAAATTTGATCCATGCTGACATATATACTAATGACCAACCAATGTACAGACACAAGAAATGTCATCCATGCTGACATATATACTAATGACCAACCAATGTACACAGAGACAAGAAATTTCATCCATGCTGATGACACAGCAGTTGCTGCCCAGGGAAAAGGGTTTGAAGAGGTTGAAAACAAATGGTCAAGTTCTCTCAATGCCCTTGCAGAATACTTTACTACCACAATCATCATCTTAAACCAAATCCCAGTAAAACCCAGGTATGTGCCTTCCACAAGACCCACCTTAAACCAAATCCCAGTAAAATCCAGGTATGTGCCTTCCACAAGACCCACCTTAAACCAAATCCCAGTAAAATACAGGTATGTGCCTTCCACAAGACCCACCTTAAACCAAATCCCAGTCAAACCCAGGTATGTGCCTTCCCCAAGACCCACCTTAAACCAAATCCCAGTCAAACCCAGGTATGTGCCTTCCTCAAGACCCACCTTAAACCAAACCCCAGTAAAACCCAGGTATGTGCCTTCCACAAGACCCACCTTAAACCAAATTCCAGTCAAACCCAGGTATGTGCCTACCACCCCAGAAACAGAAAAGCAAAACTTCAGATTAGGTGGCATGAGCAGGAGCTTGAACACTGCACGGCTCCGGAATATCTAGGTGTGTAGATAGACAGCACATTGTCCTACGCACTACCAGGAAACAAAGCGTAATATTCACGACGCTTATACAGACTAGCCCTGAAATTTGGCGCAGCGATAGTAGGTACGAATTAATGCAGGCCCCAGAGATGGAACTTCGGGAGGAACCTGCCTCCAGACATCATCTACAATACACAACACGGAAGTCGTTGAACAGATTCTGAACTGGTGTATCAATATGAAACAATGGGGATACACAGATGATGATACATGTGACTGTGGCGCAATACAGGACCCAGAACGCCTGATGACCTTCCCCAACCTCCAGGAAACAAGCAATTGGTGAGACATTCTGCAGGCAAATAACAAGGCAATCCATGTCGCTGAATACTGTATGTGGTGCTTGAACATGGAAAGTAAGTAAGTATCCCTCCCTAGTAAATGTTTTTTCCTTGGAAACAGTTTTAGTCTATATCAGTCCTCTTTACTTTATGGGTCTACTGAGTGTCTATGTCAACAAGAATTCTTTAAAGTCTGTCACTTCACTTTAATGATTATTTGGACTTTACAAAAACAGTTTTGTAATCATTTTAAAGAATAAAACAATTAATTTATTTAAGCAAATGATTTTGAATGTAGTATTTCAGTATTACTGTGCAGTACACGGTGATGTGCAGGATGCTTGTTATAAAATTATTAATTAAGAAGAAGCAGTGTTGATCAAATTGGAGTCTGTGGCAAAGTATAATTAATCACATTAATCAGTCAATAGTAGACTGAATAGACTCAGTAATGCTATTCTAGAATACTATTACTAATACTAGTCAATGTTGTTAGACACTCCACCGTCACAGTACATGATTTGTGACTAGTTCCATTATTCTCATTTTGATTTGCATGAAACCCAAATGTATGATAATATAGTATAGTAGTAGAAGAATAATAGTAGATCTAAATCTAAATAATCAGCAAACATACGAAATTACGATGAAGCGTTATTTTGCAACAATGAATTACAAAAATAACTTAATAAGTAGATGAGTTCACAGTGATTACTAACCAAACAAAAGATTGTATTAACCGGAATGACTGTGATAGTAACTAAGCAGACTGTAGACAGAGTTCTAGAGCAGTAGTGGCATCGCTGAAGTGAGTGATAACCTAAACCTAAACTAAAGTCTAAACTACTCTAGACGAACAAACACTGAACAGGTACAAACATGTTTTTTTAAGTCACAAAGCAGCCAATTATATAAAGTAAATTTTCACCTTACTATCCACGCCGACAAATTTCACCGATCACACAACAAAAATTCGAACTCTAGTTGAGTTATCTCTGTGAAGTTTGTTGGTACCGGCTAAAGTTAAGAAACTATCAGCAAGTCATGTCAGACAGTAGCCATTTTTGACGCTGGCGGAGGGATCGTTAAAAAAAAAAAAAAGAAACAATTTATCTGTGTATTATGTGTCTTACAGAATGCAACTTTACTCAATATGTTTGAAATGTCGTGCACGGCCTTTTGTAATCATCAAGTTACTGCATCATAACTTTCTCGCATGCTTTTCTGACAACTAAAGATAAACATAGGAACTTATTAACATTGCGTTGATAAGACGTGGGGCCCGGTAGTGATTGTTGAGTCTCTGGTCTGAGACTGTGTACAGGCAGGACTGGGCTGCTGGTTTGATCGCAGCGTGTCTAATCTGAGCTGACACACAAGTCTGACAGTCCTCATACAGTACAGGCAGGTTAAACGAGCAGCTTTACATCAGAATAGTTACAGCTACTTCAACTAAACCATGACTGAGCAAATGAAAACAGTGAAATTAGTTCAAACAAATATTAGTTTAAAAGAGAGTTAAAGACAAATCGATAAATTCCTAGTTTAGTAGACTTTTAGCATAGAGATAGATGACACACCCACATTATCATTATATTATGATTATCCATACACATTAGCTAAATGAGAAAACATAACATTAACAAAATATGTATTATTTTAATCTATGCACGACTTTGAAGCATTGACTCGTGTGAAATAGCAAGTAACAATATAATAATGTCATTTAATTCTCTATTAGTGGGATTACTCACCAACATTACCCACTAACAGATCAAGAAAAGAAGACTTATTTATTAATAAATTGAGTCACAATAAAGACATTTTGTGGAGAGGAAATGCTTTTGCTTGTATGCACGAATAAAACTTTGCATTATTATTAAACTGTCTCTGATCAAATACTCTTGAGCTAATTAATTATCAAAAACTTAAAGGGCAGCACCAGCTAGTGGTATGATTTGATTATCACACATTTGTATTGCTATTATTACTTAGTGTAGTACATTAAGTACAGCACAATGCCACAGAATTAAACAGCTAGGCCAATTGCATAACAAAAAATGTATGTGATATTTTTCAGTGTAAACAAAATGGCAGGAAACTACTACTTTGTTATTGTGGGACATCATGACAACCCAGTGTTTGAAATGGAATTCTCACCTCCAAACAAACCATCAGAAAAGGTAAATAATCCATTTTAAATGGAAAGTAACTCTGAAAAGAGACATTCAATAAAAATGTATACATATAATGGTCAGCTAGAGTCTTTGTGTATGACAAGGACAAGAATAGCACTACTGCCCCACAGAGAGCATGTCATTAGAGATAACCAACTATGGCATGGTATAACACCGCCCATGGTTAGGCGGTTTGTTAAGAGCAACATAGATGGCACCTAACAGTTTGTGGATCTACTTTGCTCTAGTGTTTGAGTCTATTAAGATGGGCTCACACATTGGTTAACCACCCTTTGCTGCACTTATCCCAGCGCAGTGGAGTAATAAGATGCTCATGCCTAGCCCGCTAAGCAGGAAATTCACTTCCTGGCTACATCCAGCTCTCGCCAGAGCTGGGACCTGCACAAGAGCATCCTGCCTCTGTAGAAGTACAGGTCGACTAAGGCATAGAATGAGAAAATAGCTGGCCTCATTCAGAAGCATAGCTGCTAACTTTTTTGTGTCCACAACTGAGAATTTGAAACTGTCAAATATGAGAGGAAATGATGTCCAACTTATCAAGAGCTAGGGAGTAATACAACTTCTAGAACAGTTTTACATAGACGCACAGTAACAGTTTTACATAGACGCACAGTAACAGTTTTACATAGACTCACAGTAACAGTTTTACATAGACGCACAGTAACAGTTTTACACAGACGCACAGTAACAGTTTTACATAGACGCACAGTAACAGTTTTACATAGACTCACAGTAACAGTTTTACATAGACTCACAGTAACAGTTTTACATAGACTCACAGTAACAGTTTTACATAGACTCACAGTAACAGTTTTACACAGACGCACAGTAACAGTTTTACATAGACTCACAGTAACAGTTTTACATAGACTCACAGTAACAGTTTTACATAGACTCACAGTAACAGTTTTACATAGACTCACAGTAACAGAGTCAGCTCTTTCTCAACGTTAACACTAGTAGAAGTAAGAGTATTTCTAATCAGAGATCTAAGTAAGAATACTGATAATGACATGAACACAGTGGAAAGTATTGTCAGTTTTCAAAACACTGAATTCTTCTGTGATCATTGTTCACTCAGACTGGGACTCGGGATTCGTCAGTAAATTCTGCTATTATTTTCAGGGTCTCAATACCGGCATACAGTTTCTCCTCGAAGGGAGTTGACTTGGGCAGTCCTGAAGTACATGCGCTACTGTCATGTCTCGAAGGGAGTTGACTTTGGCAGTCCTGAACCTGAAGTACATGTGCTACTATCATGTCTCAAAGGGAGTTGACTTGGGCAGTCCTGAAGTACTACATGTGCTACTGTCATATCTCAAAGGGAGTCGACTTGGGCAGTCCTGAAGTTCATGTGCTACTGTCATGTCTCGAAGACGTAGTATGATAACTTGGTCTTTTTTGGACAGTTGGTTGTATCCATCATTGCCTGGTGCTTTGGGTGTTGCCTCTTTCCACTGCTTTACCCTTTATTATGACATTTGCTTCTTCATAGTTGACCAGATATTCTTCCTGTATCAGTTTCACTCCCTCTCTGGCTAGACTGTCGATCTACCTCATTTCCTTTGATGTTACAATGCTATGGTACCCACTGAATCACTGTGTTCTGGAACCAGTTAGACATTTTTGCCGAGACTTCTCTCATTGTGTTCAGTTCAGCGTCCATGTGGGACTTGAATGTCATTATAGCTGACTGTGTATCAGTTTGTATCCTGATCTTCCCGTGCATGTTTTTGTGTTGCAGAGCCATTTCAGCTGCAGTCTTAAGAACAGCTTCAATTTTGGTTCTTAGGTTGCTTGAGAAATTGCTACAGGATATAGACTGGGTGGCATTTGTAGCTGAGCCATCTGCTTAGGGATGTGTCCACATGTCTGCTGGATAATTAGTGTCTATATACTCTTCTTCTTCTTTGTTCATTCTCAATCTCCCGCTACCAAGCCCTGAAAAAAGCTTTGGAAGTAGAGGAATGTAGTCCAGAGAACGGAATGTGTTGTGTCGTAGTTTACAGCTGCCTACAATATTTGCGCCTTTCGGTTCAACACATCTGACTTCAGTAGGCATTTTTGCGTACCGGGTTGCCCGCCCTCTTCGATCCCTTTTCTTAGCCAGTCTGCTCTGTTGCAACTTGTTATCCAGGATCACCACGTAGAGGTGTAGAAGGGTCTTGGCAGCTCTGGTTCGCTGGTCCTGACACTAGCAGTCAGCTATGGGTCGCTGACCGCTGCAGTTCATGTGCTGCTCAGAGTTTTGATCCCGTCTATGTACTCCTCTGTAATATTTTTTCTCTCCAGGTCTGTCTGCACTCCTTCTTCTTTGACCCCTTCTAATTTTCATATTAGTTCTGGGAGTGTGTATACCCAGAGGAGAGTAGAAAACACATTTCAGCAAAAAATACTCATCTTCTTCATTCTCTTCTAATTCTGTAATCTTTAACCTAACTTAACGTCTTTATACTGGTTTAGAATATCCTGCAGAGTCTGTATACAACCAGTTACATTTACATCACCTTGGTCTAAAAGCTATGCACATCCAATTTATTCTTAAATGCATTAACTGTCCCTGCCTCCACTACCTCCCCTGGCAATGCATTCTCAGCATTCACCACTCTCTGACTAAAAAAAATATTTCCTAAAATCTAATCTGGAACTCTCTTTAGTCAGCTTGTAGCTATGCCCTCTTGTTATTGTGGGTGGCTGTATTTTAAAAAAAACTTGTTATAGTTTAATTTATCCATTCCTCTGATCATCTTATAAACCTGTATTAAATCACCACGAATTCTCTCTTCTAGACACTGTAGACCGGTTTTTCTGAGTCTTTTCTCATAACTGTAATTCTGGAATCCCACTATCATCTTTGTCGCTCTTTTTTGTATTCTTTCCAGCATGTTTATATCCCCTCTATGATAAGGACTCCACACCTGTACACAGTACTCCAATCTAGGTCTAACTAAAGCTTTATACGGTTTGACTATCACTTCCTTGCGCCTATGTTTAATATTTCTTTTTATCATACCTAACATTGCATTTGCCTTTTTCACTGCTACCTTAACTTGCTCACTCACCTTACCTGTATGATCTATTATAACCCCTAGGTCCCTTTTCTTATCTATCTTTCTAATATTGTTCTCTCCCATTCTGTAATTATGTTCCATATTGGATCTACCATGTGGATGACTGTACATTTATCTACATTAAACTCCATTTGCCAGCTTACAGACCATTCTCGAATTTTATCTAAATCCGACCTCAATATATCCACTTAATCTTTAGATGAGACACTACTGCATAGTTTTGTGTCATCAGCAAATGTTGCAGTCATGGATCCCATATCAATGTCCAAATCATTTATATATATCAAGAACAAAATCGAGCCCTGTGGCACACCACTTTTCACTTCACACCACTCAGAGTACTCCTTATTTATGCCCACCCTCTGCCTTCTTCCCGTTAACCAATTTTCAATCCATTTGGCAACTTCCCCACCTATTCCATGTGATTTTAGCAGATGACTGAGCAAACAGTCAATGGTCATAATGACTGATAATGGAATCTTTCAGAGTAGCAACAAACTCCCTCCACTTTGTTTGGTTGTGGTGACTTACTTTTGTACAGTGCCAAAGCTCTTGTTCATAATTGTTTTTTTCACATCTAATGTTCTTCACTGCTGACCTAATGTTCCTCCTTTCAGTTTTCTAGCAAAGAAACCATGAATTTGCACAGTTTTTACCCTAAAATGTATCTTTCTGTGACTTTAAATATATGTCTGTGATGACTCATTGATCAGTTCCTATTTGTATACTTTCTAACAAACATTTTGTTTACAATTTGGTATGCACAAAATAATTGACAAAATATGACAGCTGAAAATTTTAACACAATCAAATTTGCACTTATAATTTATAAAAATGAGTTTGTGGATCAGAATTTGAGAAAATATATCTTTAGCCAGAATGTTTCTGTTTCTAAGTATCAACGTCACTGCATTCCGGTCAAACCCATAGGTGCTCAGTCTCTCTCAGCAAATGGTGCAGGATCTGGTTGTACATTCTCATGCGTGGTCCTATCATGCGCCCCACTCCGCTCGAACCTTGTTTCATGTCAAAACTTTGCTGTCTGTGGATTGCTGATTCATCTATTTCGGTGTACTCATCCAACAGACCATCGTTGATTGATTTCAAAATATCACTCCAATCCATCACTAACGTACTCATGATGGGAGCTTGTGAAGCCTAGATGTCAGCTCTTTCGTTGAACCCCAGCGTGACCGGGACAGTAGATCTATATCAACCCCTGGAGATTTGAGAACTCAAAAGCATCACTTTAGTGGTATCAACAGAGAAAAGAATAGGACTGCTGTAACTGTCCAATCAATAAATTGATGCAGAAAACACAAATGCTGCACAAAAGTCCTTTGATGCAGACTTCCTATAAGTAGTAATTCTATGCTTCATGGTAATAGAAAAGAAAACAAAAATGGAGTTACATTGAACAAGTGGTATTATCCTAAATGTCTATTTTAGATCTGATGAACATTTTGACCAATAGCATAATATTTATAAAATTGTTAATATGTTCAGGAGCTATGACAATTTTTGTCAATAGAATATTTATTATGAAGTCTTTATTTTACAGAGAGACGACCACAGACATTTAAACCAGTTTATTGCACATGCCGCCCTTGACCTTGTAGATGAGCAAATGTGGTCCACCAACAATATGTACCTTAAGATTGTAGATAAATTTAATGAGTGGTTTGTGTCTGCTTTTGTCACAGCTGGACGTATCCTTTACTTGAGTCTGCACAGAGACTAGTTAAACCATATTGAGGTCACGTAATCTTATTTTTGGCTAGTCAAAGAACTAAAACATGTCCTACTTAATTCCCAGAAGCAAACAAAGAAAGAACTTCAACAATTAAGATTGAGAAAATAAGAAATGTAAACTAGTGAAATAACATATTTTGGACATACAATAAATACAATTGCTGAAACAGATCAAGGAAGGAAGACACTGTTATGAGTTGGTATAAACAACAAGAAGTGAATGAACAAGAGTCTTACAGTGTTTATGGCAGAGGTAGAAAACAAGAGTCTTACAGTGTGTACGGCCGAGGTAGAAAACAAGAGTCTTACAGTGTGTACGGCCGAGGTAGAAAACAAGAGTCTTACAGTGTGTATGACAGAGGTAGAAAACAAGAGTCTTACAGTGTGTATAGCCGAGGCAGAACCTCGGGAGTTGGGCATATAGCACTGTTTCTGAGCTACCCTGTAGATCACAATATGTTATGCTGAACTGACATCACTGCACACTAGGCAAACCTAATCTGTGGCTAGTCTCTTTCAGTCAATCACAGCAAAGACTACGGATACTGATTGTTTCTGCAGTCTCATCATTTCAGATTCACCAGCGTCAATGTGTTCATATGGTTATTGATCCAGCAGCTTATGGGCTCCTGCCCTTTGGCCCAATGTGTTCATATGGTTATTGATCCAGCAGCCTATGGGCTCATGCCCTTTGGCCCATGTGTTCATATGGTTATTGATCCAGCAGCCTATGGGCTCCTGCTGTTTGGCCCAATGTGTTCATATGGTTATTGATCCAGCAGCCTATGGGCTCCTGCCCTTTGACCCAATGTGTTCATATGGTTATTGATCCAGCAGCCTATGGGCTCCTGCCCTTTGGCCCAATGTGTTCATATGGTTATTGATCCAGCAGCCTATGGGCTCCTGCCCTTTGGCCCAATATGTTCATATGATTATTGATCCAGCAGCCTATGGGCTCCTGCCCTTTGGCCCATGTGTTCATATGGTTATTGATCCAGCAGCCTATGGGCTCCTGCCCTTTGGCCCAATGTGTTCATATGGTTATTGATCCAGCAGCCTATGGGCTCCTGCCCTTTGGCCCATGTGTTCATATAGTTATTGATCCAGCAGCCTATGGGCTCCTGTCCTATGGCCCAATGTGTTCATATGATTATTGATCCAGCAGCCTTTGGGCTTCTGCCCTTTGACCCAATGTGTTCACATAAAATGTTGTCATTCAAACACTGCAGTCAGTATTCCCCAACTATCCATGTATCCACTATGCATGCATTCAAAGCAAACATGTCTGCTCTTTCATTGCCTTGAACCCTAGCATGGCCAGGGCAACAGACCCACACCATTTACTGAATGTTTAAAGTCTATGTTTTCTATCCACTCATGCTGGAACCA
Source organism: Ariolimax columbianus (assembly GCA_036924085.1). Lineage (NCBI taxonomy): Eukaryota > Metazoa > Mollusca > Gastropoda > Stylommatophora > Arionidae > Ariolimax > Ariolimax columbianus. The sequence goes on from JAVGWX010000018.1 coordinate 63,546,551, forward strand.
TCCTTTCTGAACCTTCCCAAACATATACTGAGAGTCTATGATGATAGCTTTCATGACTGATGAGGTCTGAGATATCTACTTCAATGCTGTAGTGACTACCTCAGTCTCCATTCCTGTACTGGAGGTTGTTGTCTTGTATACCCCATTCAGTTCTGAGATAACTTTGACCCTTACTCGAGCTGCGAAGCATTACAGGTTCATGGTCTTTTCACTCCATGGGAAACATGGGCTCCAACACTACATGACCCAACATTACAAGAGATCCAACACTAAATGAGACCCAATACTACAAGAAATCCAACACTACATGAGACCCAACACTACAAGAGATCCAACACTACAAGAGACCCAACACTACATGAGACCCAACACTACAAGAGATCCAACACTACATGAGACACAACACTACATGAGACACAACACTACAAGAGATCCAACACTACAAGAGATCCAACACTACATGAGACCCAACACTGAGACCCAACACTACAAGAGATCCAACACTACATGAGACCCAACACTACAAGAGATCCAACACTACAAGAGACCCAACACTACAAGAGATCCAACACTACATGAGATCCAACACTGAGACCCAACACTACAAGAGATCCAACACTACATGAGACCCAACACTACAAGAGATCCAACACTACATGAGACCCAACACTACAAGAGACCCAACACAACATGAGACCCAACACTACATGAGACCCAACACTACATGAGACCCAACACTACAGGAGATCCAACACTGAGACCCAACACTACAAGAGATCCAACACTACATGAGACCCAACACTACAAAAGATCCAACACTACATGAGACCCAACACTACATGAGACCCAACACTACAAGAGATCCAACACTACATGAGACCCAACACTACATGAAACTAAACACTACAAGAGATCCAACACTACATGAGGCCCAACACTACAAGAGATCCAACACTACATGAGACCCAACACTACAAGAGACCCAACACTACATGAGATCCAACACTGAGACCCAACACTACATGAGATCCAACACTACAAGAGATCCAACACTGAGACCCAACACTACAAGAGATCCAACACTACATGAGACCCAACACTACAAGAGATACAACACTGAGACCCAACACTACAAGAGATCCAACACTACAAGAGATCCAACACTGAGACCCAACACTACAAGAGACCCAACACTACATGAGATCCAACACTACAAGAGATCCAACACTACATGAGACCCAACACTGAGACCCAACACTATAAGAGATCCAACACTACAAGAGATCCAACACTACATGAGATCCAACACTACAAGAGATCCAACACCACATGAGACCCAACACTGAGACCCAACACTACATGAGACCCAACACTACATGAGACCCAACACTACATGAGACCCAACACTACATGAGACCCAACACTACAAGAGACCCAACACTACAAGAGATCCAACACTAGATGAGATCCAACACTACAAGAGATCCAACACTACATGAGACCCAACACTACAAGAGATCCAACACTACATGAGACCCAACACTACAAGAGATCCAACACTACATGAGACCCAACACTACAAGAGATCCAACACTACAAGAGATCCAACACTGAGACCCAACACTACAAGAGACCCAACACTACATGAGACCCAACACTACAAGAGACCCAACACTGAGACCCAACACTACATGAGATCCAACACCACAAGAGACCCAACACTACATTAGACCCAACACTACATGAGACCCAACACTGAGACCCAACACTACATGAGACCCAACACTACGTGAGACCCAACACTACATGAGACCCAACACTACATGAGACCCAACACTACATGAGACCCAACACTGAGACCCAACACTACAAGAGACCCAACACTACAAGAGACCCAACACTGAGACCCAACACTACAAGAGACCCAACACTACATGAGACCCAACACTACATGAGACCCAACACTACATGAGACCCAACACTACAAGAGACCCAACACTACAAGAGACCCAACACTACATGAGACCCAACACTACAAGAGATCCAACACTACATGAGACCTAACACTGAGACCCAACACTACATGAGACCCAACACTGAGACCCAACACTACATGAGACCCAACACTACATGAGACCCAACACTACAAGAGATCCAACACTACAAGAGACCCAACACTACAAGAGACCCAACACTACAAGAGACCCAACACTACATGAGACCCAACACTACAAGAGACCCAACACTATATGAGACCCAACACTACATGAGACCCAACACTACATGAGACCCAACACTACAAGAGACCCAACACTACATGAGACCCAACACTACAAGAGATCCAACACTACATGAGACCCATTACAGGAAGCCTGTATCCCAACACTTGCCCTGTATTGGCAGTTTCTGTAGAAATGGATTTACATGATGCGGTTACTAGCCCCATGCTCAACCTTCCTTAGTTACCTATTACATTTGTTTAACGTTGCAGTGGTTCCGTTCTTTCCGCCCCAGGTACCACTAGAGTAACATAGTAGCAAGGAAGTGATAGTCAGACTGTATAAAGCTTTAGTTAGACCTAGATTGGAGTACTGTGTGGAGTCCTTATCATAGAGGGGATATAAACATGCTGGAAAGGATACAAAGAAGAGCGACAAAACTGATAGTGAGATTCTGAAATTACAGTTATGAAGTCATATATATGATGCAGAAATACAGGCAACTGAGAAACTGTTGAACACCAATGTCGGTCCACAACCTGTAGTATTTCTTACAGATGCACAATCAGCACTCCAAGCACTTAAATTTGAGAAACTGCCAGATCTACAGGCTCTACTGTCTGAACTGAGCAACCAGCGCAAGATTGTCATGCAGTGGATACCTTCTGATTGTGGAATACCAGGAAACGAGAGAGCAGATCGACTGGCAAAGGAGGGTGCTGCAGACGAGCAACCAGATGTGCCAGTTACATACCAACAGAAGATAAGGATGATCAAATCAATCAGAAAGCCACCAACAGTAACACCAGACGATTACCATAACATGAACAGACAAGAGCAAACTGTTGTGTTGCGCCTTAGAACAGGACACAACCGACTCCGCAGCCACATGTACACAAAAATGAAGATTGGCAACTCAGCCATGTGTACATGCGGACAGGCGCCCCAGACAGCAGAGCACATACTACAAAACTGCCCCGAATATGATAAACAGAGAAAATCTCACTGGCCCATAGAAACAACACTGGAAGAGAAACTTTATGGACCTGCATGTGAACTACAAAAGACAGTGAAGTTTTTACAAAAGACAACATTGCAGATATAGACAATATTTTAAAGCGAACGAAAGAAGAAGAAGAAGAACAGTTATGAATAAAGGCTAAAAAAAATTGGCCTACAGTGCCTAGAAAACAGAAGATATTGCTGGGATTTAACATAGGTTTATAAGATGATTAAGGTAAATGATAAATTAGACTAACAAGTTTTTCAAAGTGCAGCTACATACATGAACAAGAGGGCACAGCTACAGATTAAGGCTACATGAACAAGAGGGCACAGCTACAGATTAAGGCTACATGAACAAGAGGGCACAGCTACAGATTAAGGCTACATGAACAAGAGGGCACAGCTACAAATCAAGTAAAAAAAAGGTCCAGATGAAAAATTTTTTTGCCAGACAGTGGTGATTGCTTGGAATGCATTGCATCAGGAAATAGTAGAGGCAGGCTTAGTTACTGCATTCAAGAATAGATTGGATGCACATCTATGTTTAGTTAGTGGGATAGAAGAAACTGGTTGTATACAGAGTCTTCTAAACCAGTATAAAGAAGTTGTTAAGAAACCAATTCATGTTGATAATGATCAATTATACGCCAACTCCAGTTTTGATGGAAATGGTATTTTGATTGTGATTATTCTCTTGTTTTTGTCCCTCTTGTATTCCAGTGACTGATTATTCTCTTGTTCTTGTCCCTCTTGTATTCCAGTGACTGATTATTCTCTTGTTCTTGTCCCTCTTGTATTCCAGTGACTGTGATTATTCTCTTGTTTTTGTCCCTCTTGTATTCCAGTGACTGATTATTCTCTTGTTCTTGTCCCTCTTGTATTCCAGTGACTGATTATTCTCTTGTTGTTGTCCCTCTTGTATTCCAGTGACTGATTATTCTCTTGTTTTTGTCCCTCTTGTATTCCAGTGACTGATTATTCTCTTGTTCTTGTCCCTCTTGTATTCCAGTGACTGATTATTCTCTTGTTTTTGTCCCTCTTGTATTCCAGTGACTGATTATTCTCTTGTTTTTGTCCCTCTTGTATTCCAGTGACTGATTATTCTCTTGTTTTTGTCCCTCTTGTATTCCAGTGACTGATTATTCTCTTGTTTTTGTCCCTCTTGTATTCCAGTGACTGATTATTCTCTTGTTCTTGTCCCTCTTGTATTCCAGTGACTGATTATTCTCTTGTTTTTGTCCCTCTTGTATTCCAGTGACTGTGATTATTCTCTTGTTCTTGTCCCTCTTGTATTCCAGTGACTGATTATTCTCTTGTTCTTGTCCCTCTTGTATTCCAGTGACTGTGATTATTCTCTTGTTTTTGTCCCTCTTGTATTCCAGTGACTGATTATTCTCTTGTTCTTGTATTCAAGTGACTGATTATTCTCTTGTTCTTGTCCCTCTTGTATTCCAGTGACTGATTATTCTCTTGTTTTTGTCCCTCTTGTATTCCAGTGACTGATTATTCTCTTGTTTTTGTCCCTCTTGTATTCCAGTGACTGTGATTATTCTCTTGTTCTTGTCCCTCTTGTATTCCAGTGACTGATTATTCTCTTGTTTTTGTCCCTCTTGTATTCCAGTGACTGATTATTCTCTTGTTCTTGTCCCTCTTGTATTCCAGTGACTGATTATTCTCTTGTTCTTGTCCCTCTTGTATTCCAGTGACTGATTATTCTCTTGTTCTTGTCCCTCTTGTATTCCAGTGACTGATTATTCTCTTGTTCTTGTCCCTCTTGTATTCCAGTGACTGATTATTTTGTTCTTGTCCCTCTTGTATTCCAGTGACTGATTATTCTCTTGTTCTTGTCCCTCTTGTATTCCAGTGACTGATTATTCTCTTGTTCTTGTCCCTCTTGTATTCCAGTGACTGATTATTCTCTTGTTCTTGTCCCTCTTGTATTCCAGTGACTGATTATTCTCTTGTTCTTGTCCCTCTTGTATTCCAGTGACTGATTATTCTCTTGTTCTTGTCCCTCTTGTATTCCAGTGACTGATTATTCTCTTGTTTTTGTCCCTCTTGTATTCCAGTGACTGATTATTCTCTTGTTCTTGTCCCTCTTGTATTCCAGTGACTGATTATTCTCTTGTTCTTGTCCCTCTTGTATTCCAGTGACTGATTATTCTCTTGTTTTTGTCCCTCTTGTATTCCAGTGACTGATTATTCTCTTGTTTTTGTCCCTCTTGTATTCCAGTGACTGATTATTCTCTTGTTTTTGTCCCTCTTGTATTCCAGTGACTGATTATTCTCTTATTCTTGTCCCTCTTGTATTCCAGTGACTGATTATTCTCTTGTTCTTGTCCCTCTTGTATTCCAGTGACTGATTATTCTCTTGTTCTTGTCCCTCTTGTATTCCAGTGACTGATTATTCTCTTGTTCTTGTCCCTCTTGTATTCCAGTGACTGATTATTCTCTTGTTCTTGGACTCTAGCGGGAGCATGAGAGCATCACTACAGCTATCCTCTTTTAGAAAGCCTGTGTCAAAGCACTTTTCATTGGTTTCTCTAACAATTTGTTTTACATTATGAGGTTGCTAACCACATTGACAATGCTCTTTAGTCACCTGTTATGATATGAATAGAGGTGTTGTAGCTCTGTTCTTACCTGTCTAGTCAGGAACCCTGACATCCACTCTGGGGATTTGTTGCTTGTTCATCAGCTACCCAGTCTCTGCATTTGTCACTCTTCACAAATGTTCTCTGGTAGCGGGTTTCCAGTGGACCTTCTTATATTTAGCCGCATACTGAAGAAGATGGACCTTGGTCCTCCTAACAGTAGTGCAAGGCTTCTCAACAGGTTCAGCACCACACAAATAATTGTATCAGTCCCTACCTTGTTGGCCAGGTTATTGTAATACAGCCTGTTTCCAAGTGCAATTCAAAGATATGAAGTGGGGGATCTTGGTTAGTTTGTTGCACCTGATCCTGACATGAGCCTTGACATTCTAAATGATTACTGATAACTCATTCCATTGCACAAACTGATAATTCATTCCATTGCACAAACTGATAACATATTCCATTGCACAAACTGATAACTCATTCCATTGCACAAACTGATAATTCATTCCATTGCACAAACTGATAACTCATTCCATTGCACAAACTGATAACTCATTCCATTGCACAAACTGATAACTCATTCCATTGCACAAACTGATAACATATTCCATTGCACAAACTGATAACTCATTCCATTGCACAAACTGATAATTCATTCCATTGCACAAACTGATAATTCATTCCATTGCACAAACTGATAATTCATTCCATTCCACAAACTGATTCCATTACGCTGACCTCAGCTGTAATTGGCTACTTTCTGCATGACTTTCACTGTGTTTTGATGCTAAGTGTTGGTTTCCTTAACTGTATAAAAAGGCATGCGTTTCCTAATGTTGCATGATGTCAAGAATGAAGATGGAATCAAGAATTTTTTCACGGAAACTTATGACACATATGTCAAGGTTTGTTTGTTGTTGTGTTCACCTTATTTCTCCATTCCCCAAGGTGGTGTGCGTTGCACTTTGTTTTTATTTTGCGCCTGTCAGCCCAGTGCATCCGACTTTGGCATGCATTTTATGTAAGGATCTGCTTCCTCCTGCATTTTCAAAGGGTTAGCTTCCCCAGGGTAATGGCTGGTGCTGGGATGGGGAGCAAACCCAGCACCTTTGTGTTGTGAGCTGTGTCACTTAACAACTAGCCCATGCCATCCCCAAAAGTTTGTTTGACTGGCCGCATGCCACTGATTTGATTATTTGTATGAAAAAACTGGCAGCTACTGGATGTCAATTGTCAGAATTTCTGAAAGTTTAAAATTATAATATGGTAAATATCAATAACTAGAGCCCAGGTATACAAAAGCTCTTTCATATTCCCCAATAATCTTGTGTGGTGTGAAGGGGTCCAAGACTCCCCAATAATCTTGTGTGGTGTGAAGGGGTTCAAGACTCCCCAATAATCTTGTGTGGTGTGAAGGGGTCCAAGACTCCCCAATAATCTTGTGTGGTCACAAGGGGTCCAAGACTCCCCAATAATCTTGTGTGGTGTGAAGGGGTCCAAGACTCCCCAATAATCTTGTGTGGTGTGAAGGGGTCCAAGACTCCCCAATAATCTTGTGTGGTGTGAAGGGGTCCAAGACTCCCCAATAATCTTGTGTGGTATGAAGGGGTCCAAGACTCCCCAATAATCTTGTGTGGTGTGAAGGGGTCCAAGACTCCCCAATAATCTTGTGTGGTGTGAAGGGGTTCAAGACTCCCCAATAATCTTGTGTGGTGTGAAGGGGTCCAAGACTCCCCAATAATCTTGTGTGGTGTGAAGGGGTCCAAGACTCCCCAATAATCTTGTGTGGTGTGAAGGGGTCCAAGACTCCCCAATAATCTTGTGTGGTGTGAAGGGGTCCAAGACTCCCCAATAATCTTGTGTGGTGTGAAGGGGTTCAAGACTCCCCAATAATCTTGTGTGGTGTGAAGGGGTCCAAGACTCCCCAATAATCTTGTGTGGTGTGAAGGGGTCCAAGACTCCCCAATAATCTTGTGTGGTGTGAAGGGGTCCAAGACTCCCCAATAATCTTGTGTGGTGTGAAGGGGTCCAAGACTCCCCAATAATCTTGTGTGGTGTGAAGGGGTCCAAGACTCCCCAATAATCTTGTGTGGTGTGAAGGGGTCCAAGACTCCCCAATAATCTTGTGTGGTGTGAAGGGGTCCAAGACTCCCCAATAATCTTGTGTGGTGTGAAGGGGTCCAAGACTCCCCAATAATCTTGTGTGGTGTGAAGGGGTCCAAGACTCCCCAATAATCTTGTGTGGTGTGAAGGGGTCCAAGACTCCCCAATAATCTTGTGTGGTGTGAAGGGGTTCAAGACTCCCCAATAATCTTGTGTGGTATGAAGGGGTCCAAGACTCCCCAATAATCTTGTGTGGTCACAAGGGGTTCAAGACTCCCCAATAATCTTGTGTGGTATGAAGGGGTCCAAGACTCCCCAAAAATCTTGTGTGGTGTGAAGGGGTCCAAGACTCCCCAATAATCTTGTGTGGTGTGAAGGGGTCCAAGACTCCCCAATAATCTTGTGTGGTATGAAGGGGTCCAAGACTCCCCAATAATCTTGTGTTGTCACAAGGGGTTCAAGACTCCCCAATAATCTTGTGTTGTCACAAGGGGTTCAAGACTCCCCAATAATCTTGTGTTGTCACAAGGGGTTCAAGACTCCCCAATAATCTTGTGTTGTCACAAGGGGTCCAAGGATCACACTCTGTGAAAATGGCTGCTGTAGATGATAGTTAGAACAGTTGCATTGTGTCATGGCCAGAGCAAAGATATGATTTGATATGCCGATATCATAACTACTTACACTACTGCCTTAAAAAGATAAAAAGGGGCCTATTCTTTTGGTAGTTGCAACTTATGATGATATTAATGAAGAATATAACTCCTGTAATAATCGTAAACTTTATCATTTTATTAATGATGGCTTATTTTCATTTTGTGATTATATGTATATGTTTCATTTGTATGAACTCTGTAATTTCAGTAATATGCTACATTGTAATTTCAGTAAATAAACTACATTTTTATTCAAGATTTTTAAGCCCAAAGTGTTGAAGGAAAACAGCTAGGGAAGTTACATAAGTAATTAGGGTAGAATTTATATATTTAATATTACCGTTACCAAGAGAATTTTGATATATTTTGTTGGACATCTAAATATGAGTGGTATTTGTGAATGACAAGGATGGGAATAGGACCACTGCCCGTACCAAAGAAAGAAAAAGATAGAGCAGATCCAAATGGATACAGGCCTATCAGTCTACTGAGCTGTGTCGGCAAACTGATGGAGCGTATGATAAACACCAGACTGATGTGGCATCTGGAAGAAAAACACATACTAATTCCACAGCAAGCAGGCTTTAGACAGCACAGATCCACTGAGGACCAGATCACTCTCATAGCCCAGAAAATAGAGGATGCTTACCAGGAGAAAAAGCATACAGTAGCGGTTTGGGTGGATTTAGAGAAGGCATTTGACAAGGTGTGGAAAGAGGCACTTAAAGTCAAGCTACGAAGAAGTGAAGTTTGTGGGAAAATGTACAGATGGATCAGCCACTACCTCAAAAACAGAACAGCCAGAGTTCAAGTACAAGGGCAGATGAGCAAAAAGGTGACACTTGAGCAGGGAGTACCCCAAGGGGGAGTACTGTCACCCACACTTTTCCTGGTGTATATAAACAACATCACATAGAATATACCAAGAAGAGTCCACAGCTCCATGTTTGCAGACGATCTGGCTATGTGGACCTCTGAAAAAAATCTCACCATAGCAAGCAATCGGATGCAGCAGGCCCTAACATCGTTGGAGGAGTGGGCGAACTCATGGCTGGTCAAAATAAACGAGGAAAAAACAACATGTACGATATTCTCGCTTTCAAACAAACCCCAGAACGCCAAAATAAGTCTTAACGGCAAATATCTGCGGCCAAACGATAACTCAAACTACCTGGGAGTCACATTTGATCGGCGCATGACATGGAAAAGTCAGATCGAGAGAAACCGAATGAGAGCCAGACAAAGAATGGCAATCATGAGGAAACGTGCTGGCACAAGCTGGGGAGCAGACGAAAGTATACTAAAGAAACTGTACACTGGAAGAGTGAACCAGTTCTCGAGTATGGCATTGCGGCATGGAAAACAGCAGCAAAGGCGACCTTTGACAAAATTAGCAAACTTCAAAACCAAGCCATGAGAGTTATAACAGGAGGCATGAAGTCAACGCCAATTGTAGAACTTGAAAAGATTACAAATCTGCAATCCATGACCGACAGAAGAGACTGCAGAACCCAGCAGCAAGCAGAGAAACTCAGAAGACTGACAGACCATCCAATGCACCAAAGACTAAATAGATTTGGAAATGGGAAACTAAAGCGGAGAAACTTTGTAGAAATAGCCAAAGCAAAGATGAACGAAGACCCTATGAACGCACTAACAACACCAAAGTCCATCTCTACTGTACGCAAACCTACCTGGAAGCAGCATATATTTCCGGTGGTGGCAGAAAATATACCAGGTATTGGAAACAAGAACAGCCAGACTGTAAAAGAAAGAAGAGACATAACACTGAGGTACACAACGAAAAACTACCCAAGCATGGACTGGACCCATGCATACACCGACGGTTCTGTAACAAACACAACACAGAACGGAGGAGCAGGGGTATTCCTGAGCCTACCAAATGGTAGAAAAATTACACTGTCAGTGGCAACTGGAAAATACTCAAGCAATTTCCGAGTGGAGGCAGAGGCACTGAGGGCTGCAGCAGAAGCAGTGCTGACAGGCAAAAGAAATGAAAGCCAGATAGTCCTGTTTACAGATGCCCTGGCCATAGTCACAGCACTAAAAAGCCAGAAAAATACTGAACTTAATGATTTAAGAGCAGTACTCTGTCAACTATGCCAGCAGATCGCACCAAAAAGAGTAGTGGTACAGTGGGTTCCATCCCACTGTAACATCCAAGGCAACGAGAAGGCAGACAGACTGGCAAAAGAAGGTGCAAGACTACCACAACCAGATTCTAGTGTGACCTACGAAGAGTCAAAAAGGCTCATTAGAGATAGATACATGACCAAATGGGAAACAGAACATACTGGCTACACAAAAAATGATGCCTATTACCAGTTGAACAGAAGAGAGCAGGTCGTGGTCTTCAGACTCCGCAAAGGCCACAACAGACTGAGGTACCACCTATTCTTCTTCTTCTTCGTTTGTTCTCAATCTCCCACTACCAAACCCTGAAAGGGCTTAAGTAGCGGAATGTAGTCCAGAAAACGGAATGCGTTGTGTTGTAGTTTACAGCTTGGCTGCAATATTTGCACCTTTCGGTCCAACACATCCGACTTCAGCAAGCATTTTTTGAGTACCGGGTTAGCATTCCCTCTTCGATCCCTTCTCCTTAGCCAGTCTGCCCTGCTGCAGCCTGTTATCCAGGATCACCGCGTGGAGGTGTAGAAGGGTCTTGGCAGCTATGGTTCGCTGGCCCTGACGCTAGCAGTCAGCTATGGGTCGCTGATCACTGCAGCTTATGCGCTGCTCAGCATCTTGATCCCACACCTATTCAACAAATTGAAGATAGGTGGCACTGACGAATGCAGTTGTGGTACCGGAAAAATGACCGCTGAACATCTGCTGCAAAACTGCCCGAAATACGAGGACCAGAGAAAGCAGATGTGGCCATCACCAGTGGCAACACTAGAAAAGCTCTATGGCAGTGTGGACAGCCTCAGGATGACCGCTGCTTTTTTCGAAAAAAATACAGGTTGACGTCTGACAGCGTACGAAGAAGAAGGACCACTGCCTCACAAAGAGCATGTCGCAAGAGGCGACTGTGTGATGTGGCATAACACAGGTCATGGTTAGATGGTTTGTTAAGAGCAGCATAGATGGCACCTAACAGGCTGCGGGTCTACTTTGCTCTAGTGTTTGAGTCTATTAAGTTGAACTTGCACATTGGTTAACTACCCATCGAGTTACTTATCCCAATGCAGCGGAGTAATAAGCTGCTCCAGCCTAGTCCGCTAAGCAGGAAATCCTCCTCCCGGCTACATCCAGCTCATACCAGAGCTGGGACCTGCATAGGTACATCTGCCCCTGTAGAAGTACAGGTCAACTAAGATTAATGAATTATTACTGTGGGGTAGTGCCTGACACCTACAAACACTTTTTATATTCTGTTGAATCATTAGTTTTCAAGGAACATTACTCTTTAATTTTTGCAGACATTTCCATTTTTTGTTATTTCAAGTGTTCGTTGTGTTTTATTATTAAAATTGTAATGTTTAAATGACACGTTTTTCTGGTATGTTTCAGTTTGCTATGAACCCATTCTATGAAATCAACTCTCAGATCAAGTCACCAACATTTGATAAGAAAGTGCAGCTGTTTGGGAAAAAATATTTGACAGGATAGTTAGAAATAATTGTTATATGCAGATATAACAGTTATAAATTGTTATTATGAAGGAAGTTGCTTCTCAAAGAATGTTTCTGTATGTATGCTAATTTGTCAGATATGTATGTCAGATATGTATGTCAGATATCTGATGTCTGGATAAAGCGTTATAACAAGGACATTCAGCCTTTATGATATGGGCTTCAGAAGAGGACTTAACACGGGACTCACGTCAAAATGTACACCAACAATCTTAAAGATCATTCATTAGGCAATGAGGTCAAAGTTCCTTTCAGGAAAGTAAGCACGGAGAAATGATTCATCTAGCTTTGTAAGTGCTTCAACTCCCATGTTATTATCCTGGGATTCAATCAGGCACATCAATGATTGATGTCAGGTGGTCAAAACGCATTCCTTTGTTGTGCAAATTCATCTGATTGGCCCTCCTTAAAAGGTGGAGTTCCGTGTGTTTTCTGGTTTGTCTTTTGGACTGATATTTGACTTGGTAGTCAGTTTGTGAGTGGTGTCTGACTAGTCCTGGGGAAGGTTCAGGGATGTCCTGGGGAAGGTTCAGGGATGTCCTGGGGAAGGTTCAGGGATGTCCTGTGGGTAGCATCTGACTCGTCCTGTGGGTAACATCTGACTAGTCCTAGGGAAGGTTCAGGGATGTCCTGTGGGTAGCATCTGACTCGTCCTGTGGGTAACATCTGACTAGTCCCAGGGAAGGTTCAGGGATGTCCTGTGGGTAGCATCTGACTCGTCCTGTGGGTAACATCTGACTAGTCCTAGGGAAGGTTCAGGGATGTACAGGCTTACCCTGCTGACATTTAGCATGCCCAGCAGTATAGATCCTTTGTTGGTGCTGATGGTAACCCACTAAGCTGGAGCATACAACCCTTCCTATTAGAAACATCTGCTGTTGGAGTTATTAGTTTTTTAATGTGTCACATATGACCATTATTTTTAGAAAGTGTAACGGTCGTCACATAGTAAATTGTACAGTTATGGATGAAGAATTCACTATACAAAGCCTTTGATTTTGTGATGTGGGGTGACCAGCTGCATGCTCCTCTGTGGGAGAGTGTGGTACTACTATTAAAATGAGGTAGAGTGCTACAACTATTAAGATGAGACAGAGTGTGGTACTACTATTAAGGTGTGGTAGAGTGTGGTACTACTATTAAGGTGTGGTAGAGTGTGATACTACTATTAAGGTGTGGTAGAGTGTGGTACTACTATTAAGGTGTGGTAGAGTGTGGTACTACTATTAAGGTGTGGTACAACTATTAAGATGAGACAGAGTGTGGTACAACTATTAAGATGAGACAGAGTGTGGTACTACTATTAAGGTGTGATAGAGTGTGGTACAACTATTAAGATGTGGTAGAGTGTGGTACAACTATTAAGATGAGGCAGAGTGTGGTACTACTATTGAGATGAGGCAGAGTGTGGTACTACTATTAAGATGAGGCAGAGTGTGGTACTACTATTAAGATGTGGCAGAGTGTGGTACAACTATTAAGATGTGGCAGAGTGTGGTACAACTATTAAGATGAGGCAGAGTGTGGTACAACTATTAAGATGAGGCAGAGTGTGGTACAACTATTAAGATGTGGCAGAGTGGTACAACTATTAAGATGAGACAGAGTGTGGTACAACTATTAAGGTGAGACAGAGTGTGGTACTACTATTAAGGTGTGGTAGAGTGTGGTACAACTATTAAGATGAGACAGAGTGTGGTACAACTATTAAGGTGTGGTACAACTATTAAGATGAGGCAGAGTGTGGTACTACTATTAAGATGTGGTAGAGTGTGGTACAACTATTAAGATGAGGCAGTGTGGTACAATATTAAGATGAGGAAGTGTGGTACAACTATTAAGATGAGGAAGTGTGGTACAACTATTAAGATGAGGCAGAGTGTGGTACAACTATTAAGATGTGGCAGAGTGTGGTACTACTATTAAGATGAGGCAGTGTGGTACAACTATTAAGATGAGGCAGAGTGTGGTACAACTATTAAGATGGGGCAGAGTGTGGTACAACTATTAAGATGGGGCAGAGTGTGGTACAACTATTAAGATGGGGCAGAGTGTGGTACTACTATTAAAACGTGGTACTGTACATCTATTAACAGACTTGGTGTATCTTCTTCTGCCATGGGTGTGTAGAGATATGTTCTTGTTTCCTTCCCTGTAGAGCTTGTACGTGTCTAGGCCTACCCTGTAGAGCTTGTACGTGTCTAGACCTACCCTGTAGAGCTTGTACGTGTCTAGGTCTACCCTGTAGAGCTTGTACGTGTCTAGATCTACCCTGTAGAGCTTGTACGTGTCTAGGCCTACCCTGTAGAGTTTGTACATGTCTGTAGGCCTACCCTGTAGAGTTTGTACGTGTCTGTAGCCCTACCCTGTAGAGCTTGCACATGTCTGTAGTGAAAAATCACTAAAGTCTGTAGTTGTTGAATATAAATCCAAGTTAACATTAGTGCTGCAGGGTGCACTTTATCTAGTACCCTAAGTATTTCCAAACAGACGAAGCTGAAAAGTTGTTAAAGTAGTGAATGTATCCAGACAAGATGATGGATGGTTGAGGCAATGAACGGTGACCTCTTTCCATGACCAACTTTATGTCAGGACCTGCAGACCTACAAGTGTGGATGTGACCTCTTTCCATGACCAACCTTATGTCAGGACCTGCAGACCTACAAGTGTGGATGTGACCTCTTTCCATGACCAACCTTATGTCAGGACCTGCAGACCTACAAGTGTGGATGTGACCTCTTCCCATGACCAACCTTATGTCAGGACCTGCAGACCTACAAGTGTGGATGTGACCTCTTTCCATGACCAACCTTATGTCAGGACCTGCGGACCTACAAGTGTGGATGTGACCTCTTTCCATGACCAACCTCATGTCAGAACCTGCAGACCTACAAGTGTGGATGTGACCTCTTTCCATGACCAACTTTATGTCAGGACCTGCAAGTGTGGATGTGACCTCTTTCCATGACCAACTTTATGTCAGGACCTGCAGACCTACAAGTGTGGATGTGACCTCTTTCCATGACCAACTTTATGTCAGGACCTGCAGACCTACAAGTGTGGATGTGACCTCTTTCCATGACCAACTTTATGTCAGGACCTGCAGACCTATAAGTGTGGATGTGACCTCTTCCCATGACCAACCTTATGTCAGGACCTGCAGACCTACAAGTGTGGATGTGACCTCTTTCCATGACCAACCTTATGTCAGGACCTGCAGACCTACAAGTGTGGATGTGACCTCTTTCCATGACCAACTTTATGTCAGGACCTGCAGACCTACAAGTGTGGATGTGACCTCTTTCCATGACCAACTTTATGTCAGGACCTGCAGACCTATAAGTGTGGATGTGACCTCTTCCCATGACCAACCTTATGTCAGGACCTGCAGACCTACAAGTGTGGATGTGACCTCTTTCCATGACTAACCTTATGTCAGGACCTGCAGACCTACAAGTGTGGATGTGATCTCTTTCCATGACCAACTTTATGTCAGGACCTGCAAGTGTGGATGTGACCTCTTTCCATGACCAACTTTATGTCAGGACCTGCAGACCTACAAGTGTGGATGTGACCTCTTTCCACGACCAACCTTATGTCAGGACCTGCAGACCTACAAGTGTGGATGTGACCTCTTTCCATGACCAACCTTATGTCAGGACCTGCAGACCTATAAGTGTGGATGTGACCTCTTCCCATGACCAACCTTATGTCAGGACCTGCAGACCTACAAGTGTGGATGTGACCTCTTTCCATGACCAACCTTATGTCAGGACCTGCAGACCTACAAGTGTGGATTGACCTCTTTCCATGACCAACCTTATGTCAGGACCTGCAGACCTACAAGTGTGGATGTGACCTCTTTCCATGACCAACCTTATGTCAGGACCTGCAAGTGTGGATGTGATCTCTTCCCATGACCAACCTTATGTCAGGACCTGCAGACCTACAAATGCTGATAACAACAACATACAATTATGTGCTTGCTCTTGAGTTTGACTCTCCCATGAAGCGCTGTCCACATCTGTCCTGTAGGAACCAGTCAGCTTCTTCTTCCTGTTTCTTTCTCTCACCGTTGCTGGTTACAGTTGTGTGAAGGATTCTGTTCTTACCGTTGCTGGTTACAGTTTTGTGAAGGATTCTGTTCTTACCCTTGCTGGTTACAGTTGTGTGAAGGATTCTGTTCTTGCCGTTGCTGGTTATAGTTGTGTGAAGGATTCTGTTGTTACTGGTTACAGTTTTGTGAAGGATTCAGTTGTTACCGTTGCTGGTTATAGTTGTGTGAAGGATTCCGTTGTTACCGTTACTGGTTACAGTTTTGTGAAGGATTCAGTTGTTACCGTTGCTGGTTATAGTTGTGTGAAGGATTCTGTTGTTAGCGTTACTGGTTACAGTTTTGTGAAGGATTCAGTTGTTACCGTTGCTGGTTATAGTTGTGTGAAGGATTCTGTTTTTGCTGTTGCTGGTTATAGTTGTGTGAAGGATTCTATTGTTACTGTTGCTGGTTACACTTTTGATAGATTCTGCTGTTACCGTTGCTGGTTAGTTTTGAAGGATTTCGTTGTTACAGTTACTGGTTATAGTTTTGTGAAGGATTCAGTTGATACTGTTACTGGTTACAGTTTTGAAGGATTCTGTTGTTACGTATTACAATAGAAATGTCCATGTGTCATCGCATGTTTGTTGCTGTCAGATCTGTGGCAGCAACTGACACCAATCCTCTCAGGCACAATACAAATGATCAAACACACAGATATTCAACTACCTGGCACAGGGAAGAAGGGTTTAAGCTTGTTATCTTGGTGCCAGAAAACGGTCTTCACACAATCAAACGTTATCTTGGTGCTAGAAAACGTTAGTCTTCACACAATCAAACAGTCGCGAATGTTGCACATTTAACAAGACTTGACAAGTACAACATTTCTGAGAATTTTAAAACAACTTCTTTAATCTCTGAATAAAGCAACTATATCCTTTTAAGATCCTGTACATGAGAAAACAATGCCAAACATTTAAGGTGTTCCTATCAACCTGATATTGGCTTTGCTCTATCAAATACCAGCATTTGTGTTTGACAATTGTACTGAAAAATATAACATTTAATTGTCGTGATCTGACAGACAGGTAAAACAGCACATTCATATTTGTTATACACACTCTTGTTAATAAGGTACCATCATTGCTCATTAAAGCATTCTGTGCAAGCTCTTGTCAATAAGGTACCATCATTAAAGCATTCTGTGCAAGCTCTTGTCAATAAGGTACCATCATTGCTCATTAAAGCATTCTGTGCAAGCTCTTGTCAAAAAGGTACCATCATTGCTCATTAAAGCATTCTGTGCAAGCTCTTGTCAATAAGGTACCATCATTGCTCATTAAAGCATTCTGTGCAAGCTCTTGTCAATAAGGTACCATCATTAAAGCATTCTGTGCAAGCTCTTGTCAATAAGGTACCATCATTGCTCATTAAAGCATTCTGTGCAAGCTCTTGTCAAAAAGGTACCATCATTGCTCATTAAAGCATTCTGTGCAAGCTCTTGTCAATAAGGTACCATCATTGCTCATTAAAGCATTCTGTGCAAGCTCTTGTCAATAACGTACCATCACATTAAAGCATTCTGTGCAAGCTCTTGTCAATAAGGTACCATAATTAAAGCATTATGTGCAAGCTCTTGTCAATAAGGTACCATCATTAAAGCATTATGTGCAAGCTCTTGTCAATAAGGTACCATCATTAAAGCATTCTGTGCAAGCTCTTGTCAATAAGGTACCATCATTAAAGCATTATGTGCAAGCTCTTGTCAATAAGGTACCATCATTAAAGCATTCTGTGCAAGCTCTTGTCAATAAGGTACCATCATTGCTCATTAAAGCATTCTGTGCAAGCTCTTGTCAAAAAGGTACCATCATTGCTCATTAAAGCATTCTGTGCAAGCTCTTGTCAATAAGGTACCATCATTGCTCATTAAAGCATTCTGTGCAAGCTCTTGTCAATAACGTACCATCACATTAAAGCATTCTGTGCAAGCTCTTGTCAATAAGGTACCATAATTAAAGCATTATGTGCAAGCTCTTGTCAATAAGGTACCATCATTAAAGCATTATGTGCAAGCTCTTGTCAATAAGGTACCATCATTAAAGCATTCTGTGCAAGCTCTTGTCAATAAGGTACCATCATTAAAGCATTATGTGCAAGCTCTTGTCAATAAGGTACCATCATTAAAGCATTCTGTGCAAGCTCTTGTCAATAAGGTACCATCATTGCTCATTAAAGCATTCTGTGCAAGCTCTTGTCAAAAAGGTACCATCATTGCTCATTAAAGCATTCTGTGCAAGCTCTTGTCAATAAGGTACCATCATTGCTCATTAAAGCATTCTGTGCAAGCTCTTGTCAATAACGTACCATCACATTAAAGCATTCTGTGCAAGCTCTTGTCAATAAGGTACCATCATTAAAGCATTATGTGCAAGCTCTTGTCAATAAGGTACCATCATTAAAGCATTCTGTGCAAGCTCTTGTCAATAAGGTACCATCATTGCTCATTAAAGCATTATGTGCAAGCTCTTGTCAATAAGGTACCATCATTAAAGCATTCTGTGCAAGCTCTTGTCAATAAGGTACCATCATTGCTCATTAAAGCATTCTGTGCAAGCTCTTGTCAATAAGGTACCATCATTGCTCATTAAAGCATTCTGTGCAAGCTCTTGTCAATAAGGTACCATCATTGCTCATTAAAGCATTCTGTGCAAGCTCTTGTCAATAACGTACCATCACATTAAAGCATTCTGTGCAAGCTCTTGTCAATAAGGTACCATAATTAAAGCATTATGTGCAAGCTCTTGTCAATAAGGTACCATCATTAAAGCATGTGCAAGCTCTTGTCAATAAGGTACCATCATTAAAGCATTCTGTGCAAGCTCTTGTCAATAAGGTACCATCATTGCTCATTAAAGCATTCTGTGCAAGCTCTTGTCAATAACGTACCATCACATTAAAGCATTCTGTGCAAGCTCTTGTCAATAAGGTACCATAATTAAAGCATTATGTGCAAGCTCTTGTCAATAAGGTACCATAATTAAAGCATTATGTGCAAGCTCTTGTCAATAAGGTACCATCATTAAAGCATTCTGTGCAAGCTCTTGTCAATAAGGTACCATCATTAAAGCATTATGTGCAAGCTCTTGTCAATAAGGTACCATCATTAAAGCATTCTGTGCAAGCTCTTGTCAATAAGGTACCATCATTGCTCATTAAAGCATTCTGTGCAAGCTCTTGTCAAAAAGGTACCATCATTGCTCATTAAAGCATTCTGTGCAAGCTCTTGTCAATAAGGTACCATCATTGCTCATTAAAGCATTCTGTGCAAGCTCTTGTCAAAAAGGTACCATCATTGCTCATTAAAGCATTCTGTGCAAGCTCTTGTCAATAAGGTACCATCATTGCTCATTAAAGCATTCTGTGCAAGCTCTTGTCAATAACGTACCATCACATTAAAGCATTCTGTGCAAGCTCTTGTCAATAAGGTACCATCATTAAAGCATTCTGTGCAAGCTCTTGTCAATAAGGTACCATCATTAAAGCATTCTGTGCAAGCTCTTGTCAATAACGTACCATCATTGCTCATTAAAGCATTCTGTGCAAGCTCTTGTCAATAAGGTACCATTATTAAAGCATTATGTGCAAGCTCTTGTCAATAAGGTACCATCATTAAAGCATTCTGTGCAAGCTCTTGTCAATAAGGTACCATCATTGCTCATTAAAGCATTCTGTGCAAGCTCTTGTCAATAAGGTACCATCATTAAAGCATTCTGTGCAAGCTCTTGTCAATAACGTACCATCACATTAAAGCATTCTGTGCAAGCTCTTGTCAATAAGGTACCATCATTGCTCATTAAAGCATTCTGTGCAAGCTCTTGTCAATAAGGTACCATCATTAAAGCATTCTGTGCAAGCTCTTGTCAATAACGTACCATCACATTAAAGCATTCTGTGCAAGCTCTTGTCAATAAGGTACCATCATTGCTCATTAAAGCATTCTGTGCAAGCTCTTGTCAATAAGGTACCATCATTAAAGCATTCTGTGCAAGCTCTTGTCTAGGTACCATCATATTAAAGCATTCTGTGCAAGCTCTTGTCTAGGTACCATCATTGCTCATTAAAGCATTCTGTGCAAGCTCTTGTCTAGGTACCATCATTGCTCATTAAAGCATTCTGTGCAAGCTCTTGTCAATAACGTACCATCACATTAAAGCATTCTGTGCAAGCTCTTGTCTAGGTACCATCATTGCTCATTAAAGCATTCTGTGCAAGCTCTTGTCAATAACGTACCATCACATTAAAGCATTCTGTGCAAGCTCTTGTCAATAACGTACCATCACTTTAAAGCATTCTGTGCAAGCTCTTGTCTAGGTACCATCATTGCTCATTAAAGCATTCTGTGCAAGCTCTTGTCTAGGTACCATCATTGCTCATTAAAGCATTCTGTGCAAGCTCTTGTCAATAACGTACCATCACATTAAAGCATTCTGTGCAAGCTCTTGTCTAGGTACCATCATTGCTCATTAAAGCATTCTGTGCAAGCTCTTGTCAATAACGTACCATCACATTAAAGCATTCTGTGCAAGCTCTTGTCAATAACGTACCATCACATTAAAGCATTCTGTGCAAGCTCTTGTCTAGGTACCATCATTGCTCATTAAAGCATTCTGTGCAAGCTCTTGTCTAGGTACCATCATTGCTCATTAAAGCATTCTGTGCAAGCTCTTGTCTAGGTACCATCATTGCTCATTAAAGCATTCTGTGCAAGCTCTTGTCTAGATACCATCATTAAAACATTCTGTGCAAGCTCTTGTCTGGGTACCATCATTAAAGCATTCTGTGCAAGCTCTTGTCTAGGTACCATCATTGCTCAGTAAAGCATTCTGTGCAAGCTCTTGTCTAGGTACCATCATTGCTCAGTAAAGCATTCTGTGCAAGCTCTTGTCTAGGTACCATCATTGCTCAGTAAAGCATTCTGTGCAAGCTCTTGTCTAGGTACCACCATTGCTCAGTAAAGCATTCTGTGCAAGCTCTTGTCAATAAGGTACCACCATTGCTCATTCTGTGCAAGCTCTTGTCTAGGTACCATCATTGCTCAGTAAAGCATTCTGTGCAAGCTCTTGTCTAGGTACCATCATTGCTCAGTAAAGCATTCTGTGCAAGCTCTTGTCTAGGTACCATCATTGCTCAGTAAAGCATTCTGTGCAAGCTCTTGTCTAGGTACCATCATCGCTCAGTAAAGCAAGTGTATAAAACTGATGATAGTAACGAGAACTAGTTTAGAACAGATGAGTACATCAATCCTTGTGCCATCTTGAGAATGTTCTATGTGACCAATTTAAAACAATAGCTTTGTTTCCCTCTGCCGTGATTTCTTACAAAAATAGGTACCCATTTACAGTTGGGTAGATTAGAGTATGCCAGGATGAGACCACATTCTTGCTTTTCGCTGCAAAGATACTAAGTTAAAATCCCGCTACCGACATGTCCTAGCAGTAAATGGGTACCTGGCTTACTCTTAGCGGAGGAAAGGCACTGGCCACACCACGGTATTATCAAGCTGTGGCCTAGAACAATGAAGTCGAACACTTCATCCTTGACAGCAGTGCCTGCTATGGGACTGACTTCCTTGAAATATTTAAATGACACACATTTCTGGTTGCCATAACAACTTACATAATACAATACACCTGCTTATCAATATATAAATCAACAGGTAAGAGTCAAAATGAGAGCTTTCACTATTTCAACATTACTGGTCTGTCCGAATAAGATGGTGAGGAGGCTTTCACTATTTCAACATTACTGGTCTGTCCGAATAAGATGGTGAGGAGGCTTTCACTATTTCAACATTACTGGTCTGTCCGAATAAGATGGTGAGGAGGCTTTCACTATTTCAACATTACTGGTCTGTCCGAATAAGATGGTGAGGAGGCTAAGTGGTGTCTGAAGTAGAACTTGTCAGTAATTTTGTCAATTGAGAAAACTTAATGTTTTAAAATAAATGTGTAATCTTTGTTGTGTTATATAGATGAAAGAGTGTTGTTACTGCCGAAATCTTGCAATATGAGTGTTCTAAGTCAAGTTAGTTCATCAATACAACTCCATAAAAGGTGAGGAATAAAAGCCAAGCACTTGAGTAACATAAATGGATATCAATTCTGAGTGACTTCCCAAACACAATACGAGACAACAGAAATTTGGGAAGCAAAGTGTTGACCTAATATTAACTTTTTACAGTACAAACTGTCCAGTGTAATCAACTAGAGCAGCACCACAAACTGTCTAGTGTAATCAACTAGAGCAGCACCACAAACTGTCCAGTGTAATCAACTAGAGCAGCACCACAAACTGTCCAGTGTAATCAACTAGAGCAGCACCACAAACTGTACAGTGTAATCAACTAGAGCAGCACCACAAACTGTCCAGTGTAATCAACTAGAGCAGCACCACAAACTGTCCAGTGTAATCAACTTGAGCAGCACCACAAACTGCCCAGTGTAATTAACTAGAGCAGCACAAACTGTCTAGTGTAATCAACTAGAGCAGCACCACAAACTGTCCAGTGTAATCAACTAGAGCAGCACCACAAACTGTCCAGTGTAATTAACTAGAGCAGCACAAACTGTCTAGTGTAATCAACTAGAGCAGCACCACAAACTGTCCAGTGTAATCAACTAGAGCAGCACCACAAACTGTCCAGTGTAATCAACTAGAGCAGCACCACAAACTGTCTAGTGTAATCAACTAGAGCAGCACAAACTGTCCAGTGTAATCAACTAGAGCAGCACCACAAACTGTCCAGTGTAATCAACTAGAGCAGCACCACAAACTGTCCAGTGTAATCAACTAGAGCAGCACCACAAACTGTCCAGTGTAATCAACTAGAACAGCACCACAAACTGTCCAGTGTAATCAACTAGAGCAGCACCACAAACTGTCCAGTGTAATCAACTTGAGCAGCACCACAAACTGTCCAGTGTAATTAACTAGAGCAGCACAAACTGTCTAGTGTAATCAACTAGAGCAGCACCACAAACTGTCCAGTGTAATCAACTAGAGCAGCACCACAAACTGTCTAGTGTAATCAACTAGAGCAGCACAAACTGTCCAGTGTAATCAACTAGAGCAGCACCACAAACTGTCCAGTGTAATCAACTAGAGCAGCACCACAAACTGTCCAGTGTAATCAACTAGAGCAGCACCACAAACTGTCCAGTGTAATCAACTAGAGCAGCACCACAAACTGTCTGACTTATCTGAAGTCACATATCAACCATATCTGGTTATTTGGCTAAATTTGATATATAAACAAAAGCTGTATCTTTAAATTTGAAAACCATAATTTTAGTTTTAATGACTTTTTTTGTGTGTTAACCATGAAACACATACAATGACTGTTATTTTCTTGGACATTAAGGCTAACATCTTGTCAATTAGGTTGGACTGTCAAGGGTTAAACTTCTTGTAAATAGCCATTCTGTGTGTGCTCCTTGTGTCAAGGGTTAAACTTCTTGTAAGTAGCCATTATGTGTGTGCTCCTTGTGTCAAGGGTTAAACTTCTTGTAAGTAGCCATTCTGTGTGTGCTCCTTGTGTCAAGGGTTAAACTTCTTGTAAGTAGCCATTCTGTGTGTGCTCCTTGTGTCAAGGGTTAAACTTCTTGTAAGTAGCCATTCTGTGTGTGTGCTCCTTGTTAACCAGAGGTTTCCAGTTGTTTGTTACGCCATTGCTGGCCTGGTTCAAACTGCCTTTGACTATCTGACCTCTGCCCAAACTGCCTTTGACTATCCGACCCCTGCCCAAACTGCCTTTGACTATCCGACCCCTGCCCAAACTGCCTTTGACTATCCGACCTCTGCCCAAACTGCCTTTGACTATCCGACCGCTGCCCAAACTGCCCTTGACTATCTGACTCCTGCCCAAACTGCCCTTGACTATCTGACTCCTGCCCAAACTGCCTTTGACTATCTGACCGCTGCCCAAACTGGCTTTGACTATCCGACCGCTGCCCAAACTGCCCTTGACTATCTGACTCCTGCCCTTGACTATCTGACTCCTGCCCAAACTGCCTTTGACTATCCGACCCCTGCCCAAACTGCTTTTGACTATCCGACTCCTGCCCAAACTGAAATAATTGAGCACAATCTGAGAAATGGATCACCATCACACCTGAATATCTGTTGCACCATTATCCGACATACAAAGATCAGAAAAAGCACATGTGGCCATCTCCAGACAAGCTCTGTGGCATTGTCAACAGTGTCGGGATGGCCGCTGCTTTCTTTGAACAAATTCAAGTTTGCGTCTGACAGTGCACAACGAAGATCACCATCAGACTGTCTTTATGCCCCAGTTAGAGCATACAGCCACCACTGCAGCTGTCGGCCTCATTACAAGAAGGCTGTGGTAGAGAATTGGTGTGCCATTGTTGTGTTTTCTAGCACTTTCTGTTTGTTTTGCTGATGAATGAGAGAAATATTTACTTAAACAATAACACAGCCATCACATAAATATATAGAGTATATACAGCTTCAATATCATTTGTTCCTCCCAGTAACTCGGTCCCTGCTGCTGCAGGCCTTGACAATGGTGATAAACATCAATCACAAATATCTGACAATCAATAAATCACACCATCAACTTCCCCTCGTCTTATAACGCATCAATAGTGGGGTGGGGGGGGGGGGGGGTGGGGGGGGGGGGGGGGGGGGGGGTATGGTGGAACATTCCAATCAAGGCAGCGCCCCCACCCCATGTGATAATCAACACTGTAAATCACAAAGTGGTAAGCTTACTGAAGAGCATTGTATTGCATTACAGCCAGGGGAACCCCGGTGTCCACCTCTTGATGTAAGAACCACTGTAACCCGCTGCCAAAGAATTAAGTGAACTGTGAACTCAATATGAGTGGCTTCCAACACCTACTAGTACTTGAATCCCCGTTTAACCATGGATATTAATCTATCAGTTATATTAGGTATGTTTGCCTTTGTTGACGTGTCAGTTTAGTCATGTCTCTCTGTTCTTGTTTTTTTTTTTTCTGATTGTCTGTTTTCATGTTCAGCTCTGAAGAGGGTTATTGCTGCGAATAAGATTGTTGCAGGTTGTGTTGTGACATGCAGCTCTTGGCTGTTGTTTGTTATGTCGCCACGTACTGCTGCCTTTTATTGTCTTCTTCTTCGTTCTCAATCTCCCGATACCAATTTGCAAGTAGCAGGATGTAGTCCGGAGAACGGAATGCGCTGTGTCGCTAATTTACAGCTTGACTGTGATATTTGCACCTTTCGGTCCAACACATCTGCCTTCAGCAGAGCCTTCTATTGTAAATGCCCACATAACCCATATCAGCTGCCATTCAATACAGTCGCTTCTATATATACACATGCGCGCACACACATGCCAGATGGCAAATGCAAAGTTGCCCTATTATCAATTTTTATCAGCTTTCTCTTAAATGAACAAAATTTAACTAATAAACAGTCATTCTAAATAGCCAAAAAAATGTTGACCATAATAAGAAAAATAGCTATGATATGAGGGGGCTTGAAATTAACACCTTAAAAGTGGAATAGAAATCAGAAAAACCATGCCTTTGTATGGTAACTTGTTAATATGGTTGCTAAGGATGTCAATAGTGTCCTACATGTGCCATCACTGTGCAGATAAACTACACAGTCATAAGTGCAGTTAAAAGATGGCCACCACACCATTGACATGCACCAAAGAGAAGCAGCATTCTGTTCGTTTTTTGAGCAGTGAATGGGTGAAACCTACAGAAAGTCATTAACGAATGATAGTCATGCATGCCTTTCACTCCAGCAAGTGTATAAGTGGAGCAGGAAGTTTCAAAATGACATGAGTTCTGTGACAGACTGTTCACAACCGGGTCAGGTACACATGGTAGTGACCCCAGAGGCGATTGCAGCTGTTGAATCCCGCGTAAAGGAAAATCACTGATTGAATTTGCCGCACATCTGGACATCATTCACATTCAATCTGCCTTTATGAGGAGGTCAACGGCTGCAATCATTCTATAACGCTGTTCCTCAATAGTGGGGCGACCATCTTTTAACTGCAATAATGACATCACGCTGTTCGTCTGCACCGTGTAGGACACTCTTGACATCCTTAGCAACCATATTAACAAGTTACAATACAAAGGCATGCTTTTTCTCATTTCTATCCCATTTTTAAGGTTTTCATTTCAAGCCCCCTCTGTAATCACAACTACAAGAAAATATTATCAGTTTCATATGGGTGTCTTATCAATTCAGGGACTGAACAATTATGCAAAATACAATATTTAATTTGATAAATAATCTACTGAATTAACTCTTAGAATCAGTCTAGGCCATTCAGTAGGCTTGCTTTGATCAATTTCTTTCAGCTAAGTTTAAAGAATATTTGTCGAAGCTCAGTCCAATCCAACATTTTTAATGTTACCTCCTGTGGATGAACTATTCAATTTAGGAACGATTTGCACTTTTTCTGAAACTAAGAGGTTAGAAATAAGTTGATTAACCAATGATCTCAATCAACGTGGCGTCCAGTGATCATTAGCAAAGATTATCAGTAGAACTAGCATCTACTCATGAAACTGAAGATCATCAATTGTGTTTTTCTTTCCTACGTCAAGACATAAAATGGTTTTATTTGAGAAAATTATGATAAAATATGTAACGGTACCCTAACCTTAAAATATAATCCTGAAATTGAGTTTGTAAAAACTTGGTTATAGCATGCGTACATAGTCAAACTAAAAATAATGTACTGAATTAATTAATTCATTCCTGAATTTGTTCTCCGCCATAAAACTAACACACAACATCACTCACTTGAGACCAATATCTTGAGTAATGTTTCATCAACATGTCACATTTTATATAAAACTATTCACAATTAAATGACGAATAGAATGAAGTAAAGATACTGTATATGTGGGGGATGTAGAAGATTGGCGCAAAAGAGATTACAGTGGCATAATTTTGTTTAAACCAAAAAAAATGTTTATACTCACAGCTCAATAATTTGTCTATTTACCCAAAACCAGAAGGGGAGGAAGACTAACGCCTGGTCAGGCAAAATATACTGATCAGACATGTTAGTCAGGGTCATGCAAAACATACTGATCAGACATGTTAGTCAGGGTCAGGCAAAATGTAATGATCAGACATGTTAGTCGGGGTCAGGCAAAACATACTGATCAGACATGTTAGTCAGGGTCAGGCAAAACATACTGATCAGACATGTTAGTCAGGGACATAAGTTAAAAATGGCAATAATTTTCAATAAAATCTCTGCACATTTCGACATGTTTCTTCTTAGAATTAACTTTAAACTCGAAGAAAGTCGCTTCACTGCATACCGTGACGATGCTTCCGTAATATACAAAATTTTTAAGTTTTTAAACACTTGGAATTGACCAAACACTTTTTATACCCAATACGGTCGTGGAATCAGGGAAATATTTTCGGAGCTGATACGCCGGCTTATCAGAGTGAATCAGTTAATCTAAAAATAATGAATAGAATTAAACTACATAGAAATAATATGTTTAAAAAATTATTAAATCAAAATAACCGCAACCAAATAAGTCACGGAAAAAATATAGCATTTGTCAATATTTGTCAAATTTTTTTGCTATTTGGAACTTTTACAAAAAAACGGCTAGTCTATTAGCAATTTTGTTTTCTGTTCTATTATTAACCCTACCAGACCGCTGTACCCATTTTTCAGTAATTTCCTTAACTGCCGCTGAATCGCTGTACCTAATTTTGGGTACTTTGGATAGTACGTCATAAAATGCGTCAGAATCTAAAAATAACCAACCCAATCGTGGTCAATCCTCGTGATTAGTCATTGCAAATGGCTACCCCCATGTTTGAATTGATTTTGTGGGGTTTAACGTGAACAAATTCGGAAAATTGACAATGAAACGAACTGCTGATGAACCAAGCACTTCAACAGGAAAGCAAAGTAAGTCTAGGCTTATGACAGTCCAACAGGTGATCAATAATTTGGTTGATTCAGACTCTGTTCAAGTGAAACAGACAATGAGAGCTCGAGTGATGAGATGAAGGCTTTTCTTGGACTGAGGATCTATATGGAATACTCATGTATAAAGCCCAGCTATCAGGATTATTGGACAAATGAGGGCTCTTTGTTGTGTTTACTCCAGGATTTCGAAATGTTTTATGACTCGAGACAGATTCTTTGCCTTTTGCTGGGTGGATTGACACACAAAGGTGGAATATTGACGCTAGATGAAAGGTAAACCTATTTTCAACAATGTCTCCAAGTTACATCTTATTCTAACCAATTGTTTGCATGTAACTAACATTTTTCTATATCATGTTGGTTTTTTATCTTTAATGCTCTGGAATGGGGGACAGTTGGGTTCAGGGCCTTAGGTCTGGTAGGGTTAATGCTCAGGAACCCAGGAATGGGGGACAGTTAGGTTCAGGGCCTTAGGTCTGGTAGGGTTAAAAGTTGCCATTACTGGACTGCATGCACACCCATAGCGAGTTTGGCTCAGTCTCCAGTGCGAATACCGATAGTTCCCATAGCTTACTAGTGTTCGTGTAATGAAAGCTCTGGACAGTGCATTATTTCAATAAATTCCCCCCCAATTGTCCATTGACTTGCATTTTGAAGGTGCTAACATAAATCACAAAAGCCCAATCAACAATCTGCAGAGTGTAAAAATAGAAACAAAGACTCCGATACATTAAAAATAGTTAATAGATATTTCAATTGGCAAAACTGATAGAAAACAGATCATTGACAGTTTAACATCCTAGCATGGAAGAGATCCGATGACAGAACTGGTAAACAGTACCAGAGACAGGATGTTGTGGAGTTCCATTATCTGATATGCCAGTTGGCATGATGCGAGAACAAGACTGACACATATTTTTGTTGGTGTGAAATTCAAGGAGCAAATTGAAGGTGATCAACAAATGCAGCCAAGAAAACTTGAGAAAATTGTTCATGTCTGGGAAACACGTATTGCGTGAAAAAACTCACGAACTTTCCTTTCCTGACATAGAATCTTTCAAACCCATCTCACCCTTGCACAAAATAACTCAAAAACACAAACATATTCAAATGAACATGCATAGCAACCAGAGATGAAGATTTTTATCTTAGACATTAGCATTAAACCACATCGAAATCTCTGGTATACCACAGTAGAGGGCACAGACACTAATGGTTCCTGTAGCTAGGTAGTTGTAAACCGGCAGTAGAGGGCAGACACTAATGGTTCCTGTAGCTAGGTGGTTGTAAACCGGCAGTAGAGGGCACAGACACTAATGGTTCCTGTAGCTAGGTGGTTGTAAACTGGCAGTAGAGGGCAGACACTAATGGTTCCTGTAGCTAGGTGGTTGTAAACTGGCAGTAGAGGGCAGACACTAATGGTTCCTGTAGCTAGGTGGTTGTAAACCGGCACAGACATTAATGGTTCCTGTAGCTAGGTGGTTGTAAACCGACAGCAGAGGACAGACACTAATGGTTCCTGTAGCTAGGTGGTTGTAAACCGGCAGCAGAGGACAGACACTAATGGTTCCTGTAGCTAGGTGGTTGTAAACTGGCAGTAGAGGGCACAGATACTAATGGTTCCTGTAGCTAGATGGTTGTAAACTACCCTGCCCCATCTTCTGAGGCTCACTGCTGGATCCATATTTGATTACAAACTCCTGGCGACCATGACACAACAGGTGTTTGCTGCCACCACCAAGCTGACCTCCGGAACTAGCTCTTTCATTGCCATGAACCCCAGCATGACTGGGAATGGAGATCCATGTAAGCCACCGAGGCCTGTAAGTCTGCATTCTACGCATGCTGTAGTCATTCCTTCTGTATCTTCCAAAGGAAGGACTGAAAGCTCTACATGGTGACTGCCCTGATCAAATAGGTGCCACACCAGGGAGGAAGTATCTGCGGAAATCTACATTTTAATACTGGAGGTTGTTGCAATGTGTGCTCCGCTGTGCAGTGACTGCCCCACTGATTAGTTACCGGGTAGTTAGTTAGTTTTCTTTCCACTTGTGCCGTTGAGCGTCATGGGGAGCTTAAGGCATCTGTCCTGCAACAATTGCGTCATGTCAATCAACGTGAGCCTGTGATGCTGCACAATCACTCTGTCGTCTATCTGCCTGCCCCCTTGCCCTGCAGCCAGATCTACCAGTGTTGTAAGCCATCAGTGGAAGCTGATCAGGGTGCATTCTTATGACTGACTGAATATAGAAGAGAAGTCTCATTCTCATGACTCAGAGTGCAGCACGGACCGGTCAGTATATACAGCAACATCATCATCATCACCCCAAGTATTGAAACACTCCAGCCATCCTATCACTACAATGGTTCCATTGATTACAGTCTCCAGTATGGTCATCCATTCTGTCATATCTTGTCTGTCTGAACCATCCATGACATTCACTTGACCTTGATGTATGCTGTGTTTTTGTCTGTGCCGACCCACATATAGTCTTTGTCAGCATTTAACAGCTGATATTGTACTGACAATGTCCCAAATTATTTGCAATGATACTAGCTAGAAGCTAGATTGATGGTTTGAAAGTCAGATGACATGTCAAGTGTGACATTCTAGTTGAAAACATTAAGGACATAATGCACCTGATGTTATTTTCAGACACATTCTACATGGGTCACATTGTGCACGAGAAGAGCACTAGTGGTACCCGGGATGTCAAGTATTGGTCCACTGTCACCTTCCAGGCACATCTTAATAGGTGACTAAAGAGGGTTCTGCTTGGAGATGGCAACTACATCATGTCCAAAAGCACACTGCTTTTATAATAAGCCAATGCAGAAACTTGAAAGCACGAGTATTCATGATTGACCATTTTACACACACACACAATAAAGTCATTTATATGTGGTTTAATGCTTATGATTTCAAATATTTCATCAGAATTAAAATAGCTGAAAGGATTTAATAAGGATGCAACAGCATTAAAGAAATGTACTCTATTCAAACACAGTTGGATCTATGTCAAAGTCTCATCGCACGATCTATTTCAAAGAGTCATTACACTTAGCAACTACTGTCAGTATCCTTGGAATTATGAGCTAAGCACTGGTGTAGTTCTTCAAACAAAAACTGCTGATTTGACAAGCACCAATGGAGTGTGAGACCTAAACTAACAATCAAATACAATTTGAAACCAAGAAAAGATGCCACGCTGCAACTCCAAGAACATTCACAGCTTACGCAACCCATTAGCAACAAAGAACTTATCTCACTGGTAACACAAAAACCCAAACAATTATGACCGAAAAATGTCACTTGCGCTTGCTAGTAGCAGACGGCTTCGACTTAATAGCTTTCTTGGATGTGGAACCACCAGAAAATATTTTGGTGAATAGCTCTGCTGCATCTGGCATGTTTGGTCTGTTGTTGAGTACGTTCATTTGATTCTGCATCTCCTGTAGGGAATCAAACAATATATTTGAATATAATGGGAAATCAAGGTGGCAACAGGAAGACAAGAAAACATGATAAAGTAGAGACAGTTAATATTCAATTCACAGGACTAAATGCTGGTCCAAATCTTATAGCATAACAATATGCCAGGTCTTGCTCTGGGCACTGCAATAAAATTAAGTTGCTAGCTTTCCCATGATGCACTGTTACAAAAATGTAAAGATCAAAGAGTGGCCAATGCAGAATGTAATGTAAAGATCAAAGAGTGGCCAATGCAGAATGTAATGTAAAGATCAAAGAGTGGCCAATGCAGAATGTAATGTAAAGATCAAAGAGTGATCAATGCAGAATGTAATGTAAAGATCAAAGAGTGGCCAATGCAGAATGTAATGTAAAGATCAAAGAGTGGCCAATGCAGAATGTAATGTAAAGATCAAAGAGTGATCAATGCAGAATGTAATGTAAAGATCAAAGAGTGATCAATGCAGAATGTAATGTAAAGATCAAAGAGTGGCCAATGCAGCATGTAATGTAATGACCAAAGAGTGATCAATGCAGAATGTAATGTAAAGATCAAAGAGTGATCAATGCAGA
Source organism: Ariolimax columbianus (assembly GCA_036924085.1). NCBI lineage: Eukaryota > Metazoa > Mollusca > Gastropoda > Stylommatophora > Arionidae > Ariolimax > Ariolimax columbianus. The sequence goes on from JAVGWX010000018.1 coordinate 63,578,872, forward strand.
ATGTAATGTAAAGATCAAAGAGTGATCAATGCAGAATGTAATGTAAAGATCAAAGAGTGATCAATGCAGAATGTAATGTAATGACCAAAGAGTGGTCAATGCAGCGTGTAATGAAATGATAAAAATCATATCATTAAACAAAGAAGAGATCAGACAGTTATCAGACATTAGAAATTCACCTGAAACATCTGCCAAAAAGAAACGCAAATAATTTATAATAAATCGTACAATAATTTTCCTTGCACAGAAGCAGTCTGGCTGAAATCAATGTTTTTTTAAGTATATAATAAATTTCAATAGTAAGAAAATAAAACAAGTGGTAGAAAAGTGAACCTCAAATAATTGATTAAATAAAACCAAACAAAACATAATTTGAACAAAATTTGCATAAAACAACAATTTGACAAGCACCTTCTCTGGCATGACAGTCCACAAAATTTTGTACCAGGCCTACAATATGTATCCAACTTTATTGTCCAATACAACACTCTAGAATCTGGTTAAGATAACACCCTTACGACAGGTAAAAAATACCTGCATTTAGTGAACAAACTTTTTCTGAAATTGTCACACTATGTGCCGTTTAAGGTGCCCCTTACCAGGCAGGAAAGAATAGGAAATGCTACACAGGTAAAAAAGATGACTTAGGGTTGTGCGTGGGACTGGCATCCTCATGTAGCAAAAGGTGTTACATAAACCATCACTCAAACATGACACCACAATGACATGGTGCAGGCTTCCTACAAGGACTCTAATTGGCTCCGCAGTCCAAATGGAGTAATATGTAAGGATGTCAGGAAAATGCGCTAAACTTAAACATACTAACGAGATTCTATAGCGCCAGGACAAATTCAGTGCTTTCCCAAGCTGAACAAGATTAGAATAGAACGGCAAATGTCGTAACGGACAAATAACAGATTATCAGCAATATTTGAGGAAAACACTGAACACACTAGGTTCTTCATCAGATTTGGTTAGGAAGTGGCTACATTTGGTGCCAGTCAGAGAAAGCACTGAATTTACCTTCACAATCACATGTTCATTTGAGAGTCAGTTCTCTAATGCCCTAGCTGGAAAGTCAGTGATGTTGATGCTTGCTGGCCTGTAATCCTCACAGCCAGCACTACTTGAAAGTGGAGTCGAGGTACCTGTCTCGCTGCTGCTATTTACATCAGACTTTCTCTCATGTGCTTGCAGACTGCTGATACCCCTGCTTGGGACATTGAACCCTTCCAGTGTAGGAGATTTAGCAGAAGAAAAGCGTGGCTCTTTGAAAGCAAGTAGATTCTCATTAGAACGGGAGAAATTGATTAGTTTTTGATCTGTCAAAGTGATGCTCTTCCCAGTTCTAGTGCAATCAGAGTTTGAAACACTAAGCAAGGGACTAGATCTCTCCAACATAGATGACCCAGAGTCTGGCTGTCCACTTGTTGAAGTCTGAGGGCTAGATCTCTCCAACATAGATGACCCAGAGTCTGGCTGTCCACTTGTTGAAGTCTGAGGGCTAGATCTCTCCAACATAGATGCCCCAGAGTCTGGCTGTCCACTTGTTGAAGTCTGAGGGCTAGATCTCTCCAACATAGATGACCCAGAGTCTGGCTGTCCACTTGTTGAAGTCTGAGGGCTAGATCTCTCCAACATAGATGACCCAGAGTCTGGCTGTCCACTTGTTGAAGTCCGAGGGCTAGATCTCTCCAACATAGATGACCCAGAGTCTGGCTGTCCACTTGTTGAAGTCTGAGGGCTAGATCTCTCCAACATAGATGACCCAGAGTCTGGCTGTCCACTTGTTGAAGTCTGAGGACTTCTCTTTAAAACAGTAGTTATAGATTTCGTATTTGTTTTTGTACATTCCTGTTTGCTATCAACCAGATTCTGGTTATCATCATTCATATTATTTAGATTATCACAATGGCCAGTTTCCTTTTCCACGCCACTTTCAAAGCTAAAGACTTCATTTTTTATGCAATCCAGTTCTAGCGAGAGGTCTAGCCTGGTCTTGCATGAACTCACTGCTGGTTCCCAATCTTGATAATTGTGTAGGTTTCTCAACTTAGAAGGTGAAGTTGCTCTAGTTGTCCTATCAACATCGACATCTAGGTGGGTCTCTGCTGACTTTGCTGCTGAACAAATGGTTGATGTTGATTTATATTCTTTTTTCACAAAGAATTTTTCTAGACTGGAATCCTCATTGGTTGTCACATTCTTCTCCAACTTTCTCCAGCCGTAGTCTAAAACAGATGTGAATTTTTGTGAGGAGCGTACAGCTCTCTGCTTGCCAGCTGTTGTACTGCCACACCCATTTCTTCTATGATCTTGACTGCCTTCCTGTGCTAAGTTTGGATGCTTTAAATTGAAGTACATTTTGTCTTTACCACTGTTTATCTGATCACAAGAAATGGCACAAGATTGGGAGGTCCAGTGGGGTTTCTGAGATAACAACTCAGAGTCATGCCGTTCCCTGCAATCCGATGGTGCAGATTTACAGGTAACACAGAAATTCACCTCTTTACCGCAAGGTGTTCCTTTGTGTACAACCTGTTAGATCGTAATGCTATTTTAACATTTCATTTGTAGGCAGGTCAATTATTTATTTATTAAATCAAAATACTGCTGTAAATCATTGTCTAATAGTGAAACACTTAGTCAAGTGTCATATATTAATAAAGCCATGGTCTAATCATTAACTGACACATACTTTGTATGTGGCACAACCAAACTATGCTTATGTGATTTACAAATATACAAATGCCCAACACTGGCTCCTTAATACTTGAGATGGCCCCCTAAATACTTGAGATGGCCCCCTAAATACTTGAGATGGCCCCCTAAATACTTGAGATGGTCTCTAAATACTTGAGATGGCCCCCTAAATACTTGAAATGGCCCCTAAATACTTGAGATGGTCCCCTAAATACTTGAAATGGCCTCCTAAATACTTGAGATGGTCCCTAAATACTTGAGATGGTCCCTAAATACTTGAGATGGTAAAGTGACATTCTATATGAGTGATAGTTGGTACACAACTGACATTCTACAAACTAAAAATATAAAATGTCTCTGGCTTGTTTAAGCTCAAGTTAAAAGCCCTCTCTAATGACTGAAGTTTGTATTCAGTACTTCATGACAACATCCAGCTTGGCCTTGTTTTCTTGCACATTTGTTAGCATATGAAGGACTCCATGGAAATAAGAAGGAAGACAAAAATAAGGATTTTCAATTAAAATGTGAAGCCAGCCCTGCTGTATGGAGCGGAAACCAGGAGGGTGACACAAGGCAATGACAGGAGACTGCAGGGTTTTGTCAACAGATGCCTGAGAAAGATTCTTGGTATAAAATGGTTTGACAAAGTTGCAAACGACAGGCTGTGGGAGAGAGTGAACAAGGTAAATTGGAACAGGAAAGTGAAGATGGATGGGTCATACATTAAGAAAGTCCCAGGCCAGTATCATCAAAAAAATCCCTATCATGGAACCCCCAGGGAAGGAGACGCATAGGCATAAGAAGAAATACAAGGAGACGAGATCTGGAGGTGGAAGTAAAGAAAACAGGAAAAAGCTGGAAGGAAGTGGAAAACATTGAACCCGACAGAGCTGCTTGGTAAGGGTTGGTTGATGGTCTATGCACCTCTGGGTGATAAAAGGCTTGGCGAGGGTTGGTTGATGGTCTATGCACCTCTGGGTGATAGAAGGCTTGGCGAGGGTTGGTTGATGGTCTATGCACCTCTGGGTGATAGAAGGCTTGGCTAGGGTTGGTTAATGGTCTATGCACCTCTCGGTGATAGAATGCGAAAGAGAAAGGATGAAGGCACATTGCTACATACATTAGACACAAAAGCAGGCAGGTTATACGTGATGCTGTGAAGGACGTACTGTATTTGTTGGCTATGTATGTTTATAAACAGGTTATAGAGACTAATGCATATATTGTGTACACCATTCAAACAAACAAAGGTCACTGTGACAGAGGAAGCCATATAAATGTTAACAATTATGGGATATCATATTTCAATGCTAACCTTCTGTGTGTCCACATCGGCTGCATTCATCAACTTTGGTAAAACCATTATTAACAGTAGAGGCACAATCATGGTTAACACCTGTAGGGGTGATAGATAAGATCATTGGATAAAACATGTTATGACTTGGTAGGGGTGTTTGAGAGATAAGGTCATTGGATAAAACATGTTATGACTTGGTAGGGGTGTTTGAGAGATAAGGTCATTGGATAAAACATGTTATGACTTGGTAGGGGTGTTTGAGAGATAAGGTCATCGGATAAAACATGTTATGACTTGGTAGGTGTATTTGAGAGATAAGGTCATTAGATAAAACATGTTTTACTTAGAATATGAAAACAAAAACATCATATGCACATAAAAATGCACAAATATGAGTCTTTTAAAGTTGTATTTACATATGTTACATAACCCTCTACCATCTATTTCACCTGCCTTATTCTTACATGGTTTCATATTTTAACTCACCATAGGGTTAAAAAGAAAATCTGTTAGTCTCCATTGCTCTCGCTTATGAAAGTAGTTGATTTTCCCACGTTCTCTAAACTCTAGTGGATAAACTACAGTTTTCACAAGGTTTGGCTGTAAGAGATTAACTCGCCGAGCACGTATCTTTCCCTTCGATGTAATTTCAACTCTCACAGTTTCAAACAAGGCATTTGGATTGGCTATTTCAACAAGAAATGAGCCTGATGGGATCCCATGTACAACAAATGAACCATCAGTTCTGAAATGAAAGAGAAAAATGAAGTGTCTTCAAACAAAATGGAAATGGTATACTTTAAAACACCATGAACTTTGACATGCTTGATACTACAAGCATTATTAATCTAGGATATACACCACGGCTCGAGCACTTGATCCTGTATTTAGATAAACCAGCTTTGAGAGATCTTTATTCTCTGAAAGATGCAACCATCTTTATTCTCTGAAAGACGCAACCATCTTTATCCTCTGAAAGACACAACCATCTTTATCCTCTGAAAGACACAACCATCTTCGATATCTTCTTTGCTGATGACTGTGCCGATAACATGTGCTCAGAGAAGGACATGCAGACCCCCATGGATGACTTAACGGACGTGTGCACTCAATTTGGTTTTACTGTCAACACAAAGAAAACAAAAGTAATGTTTCTACCTGCTCCTGGGAAGCCCTACCATGAACTAAACATCACTGTACAGGGTCAACATATACAAGCAGTTGATATGTTTACTTACCTTGGCAGTACCCTCACCAGAGAAGCGAACATTGTCTCTGAGGTCCACAACGAGATTGCCAAGGCAAGTGATGCTTTTGGACGACTACCGCTGAATGTTTGGGACCAGCACAGTGTTATCACCAATATCAAGGTCTATCAAGCCACAGTGCTAACCACCCTTCTATACGCATGTGGAACATCGACAGTCTATAGCAGGCAGGATGAGTGCCAACTATGTAGTCCTCAGCAGGACGAGACTCTCTGGCATCCATACTCTGCTGCAGAGAGTCCAGATCAGATGAACTGGGCATGTCTGATGAGCACTTCTCTAAGCAGCTTTTGTAAAGTGAGCTCAGAACCGGTATATGGATTGATCGGCGTCCTGTCAGTCTCGAGAGACAATTGACTTCACACTAGAGAGGGGCCATAGTCAGTTATTGCCCTTGCTTTTGCCGCACATTAGGAGTCAGCATTTTGGCTTCCCCAGCACACAATATATATATATATATATATCGCTTTCAGGCCAAGCTTACAAATGTCTTTGTAGCAGAGGAAGGGTCTTTATATATATGTAATAATAATAATAAATTTGCCCATTGTCGTTGATAGAGAACAACATTATCACATGTCATGCTGAATCCTTGAGTATATGAGAGTGCAATTGTGACTGATCAAGCCAATGCAGAACAGAATGTTCTATGACATGACTGGCAAACATAGTTCACAGCTGCCACTTGTATTCCCTCTGCTCTAGACTTCCTGATTGTGTGTCTATTCTGGGCTGCCTGTACACGGAGGCTCTCACTGGCAACACCCTTTTTGACCGCAAGCTTCCAGGTTGATTAATTTTGAGCCATGTTTTCATAGGTGTTAATATCTATTTGACAGTACTTAAGGGACTTTATCAGACCGTGCTTGAAACACAATTTTGGATGTCCCAGTGATTGTCCTCCTTTACTCAGTTAACTTTACAGGAGACTCTTTGGAAACCTTTCGCTTGACATTCAAGTAAGGTGGCTAGCCCATCTCAGTTGGGGTTTGTACAAATGTGCATGAATACCTGGCATGTCGACTCTGGATATCACTTCATTATCTGATATGGTCCTGCCAGCGATTATGCAGTATGCGTCTCAGACAAGTCATGTGGAAGTGATTTAGCCTCCTAATGTTTCCAGTGTAAACAGGCCATCTATCAAGTAAGGTGGCTAGCCCATCTCAGTTGGGGTTTGTACAAATGTGCATGAATACCTGGCATGTCGACTCTGGATATCACTTCATTATCTGATATGGTCCTGCCAGCGATTATGCAGTATGCGTCTCAGACAAGTCATGTGGAAGTGATTTAGCCTCCTAATGTTTCCAGTGTAAACAGGCCATCTATCACATGCACAGAGTGATTTAGCCTCCTAATGTTTCCAGTGTAAACAGGCCATCTCTCACATGCACAGAGTGATTTAGCCTCCCAATGTCTCCAGTGTAAACAGGCCATCTCTCACATGCACAGAGTGATTTAGCCTCCTAATGTTTCCAGTGTAAACAATCCATCTCTCACATGCACAGAGTGATTTAGCCTCCTAATGTTTCCAGTGTAAACAGGCAATCTCTCACATGCACAGAGTGATTTAGCTTCCTAATGTTTCCAGTGTAAACAGGCCATCTCTCACATGCACAGAGTGATTTAGCCTCCTAATGTTTCCAGTGTAAACAGGCCATCTCTGTCATGCATAGAGTGATTTAGCCTCCTAATGTTTCCAGTGTAAACAGGCCATCTCTCACATGCACAGAGTGATTTAGCCTCCTAATGTCTCCAGTGTAAACAAGCCATCTCTCACATGCACAGAGTGATTTAGCCTCCTAATGTCTCCAGTGTAAACAGGCCATCTCTCACATGCACAGAGTGATTTAGCCTCCTAATGTCTCCAGTGTAAACAAGCCATCTCTCACATGCACAGAGTGATTTAGCCTCCTAATGTCTCCAGTGTAAACAGGCCATCTCTCACATGCACAGAGCTAGGTGAGGAGACTGGTGGCACAGTAGACCTTCAGCTTAGTCGCTATGCTGATTCCTCAGTTTTCACACACTGTGGAGCGCATTCGACCAAAAGCTGTACTGACCATTGCCATTCTATTTGCCAGTTCATCGGCAATAGTCATTGATCTCCCCCTAATGCGTCCAAGGTAGACACGTTTTTAAACCGCTTATAATTTCTATCCTCTCACTGTAACCACTGGTTGTTTAAACAAATTCGCTGTGCCTGGTGCTGTTGGTCTATTCAAAGTTGTTGCAAGCAGCAGAGAACCGGTTCATGTCCTCTGCATATTCCATTTTGAGCTACTGTTCAGAGCAGTCATCCGCAAACAAGAGTTTGCATATCATGTACTGATGTAGCATATTAGTTTATTACCTTGGTCTTCGGATCCAGTCTGTGGAGATTGAATAGACCACCATCCATGCAAAACTTTATTAGTATACCCTACTCAGTATCTTTAAAGGTGTATGTCAGCTTAGCTGAAAATATGTTGAACAGGGTTGGGGCTAGTACACATCCCTGTTTCCCGTAGTTTTTTACCTCGGATGATGAGGAGGTCTCGCCGTTGCGAAGTATTATGTATACATAACATACCCTTAAGAAGCTGTTTCAATGGTGTGACTAATTTGCCAGGGCAGATGAACTTGGACATGATTTGCCATAGTCCCCCTCTGCTGGCCATATCAAGTGTGTTTATTAGGTTAATGAATGAAAATGAAGTATTATAAATTTATATTTATAGTATATTCAAGTCATTTCATTTCATTCTGATTCTCCTGAAGCTGACGCGCAGTATATTATTATCGTGTGTGTGGGAATATTATATATATGATCTGGTTGATACATATACATACCCACATACCATTCAATCTGCCTGCTGGTGTAGTTATGAATTTTTACTTTAACTACGCAACATTCTTACTTAAATAAACAACTTTGAACCAAAACTTACTTTACGAAACCCAAATAGTTGCCTCCGTCAACAAGAACTCTGGTATTCATTGTCCATTCTTTGTCTTTTGATGAAAAATATACCTTCCCTTCAATTTTAAACTCAGCTTTATCGTTAAAGTCATCTAGATCGCTACTAGATCCAGAAACAAACGAATTTCTGTGAAACAAAAATAAACAGATCAAGAACTGTAAATATTGTATAGGTTCATCCATCTTTTACGCAGGAAGTAGTGCAGAAAACTACAAAATATGCACCAGCATTTCGATTGGAGTCAAATCGATTATGCAGTCGATAGTATTCACAAATATAACAACAATGTGTAAATTATGAAAATAAATCACTAGCAGTTACACACACAATTCTGACACTTAATACAATAAATAAACTATTTTTATTGCTTCACTTTAATGCAAGATGCAATATTTCTTAGACACGTTTCTGGTTTCCTTATCTATTTTTAAGAGTGCAAAATAAAATGGCCGCGCCCTATTGATTGCTGTGTGAGGGTCATAGGTTGCTGCAGACTAGAAAAACTGATAACTTAAAATGCAAATATTATAGTCACACAAGTTTGTAAACGTTTATCATTTTCTTGAATAACACGAGGTTGTCATATCTTTGAAAAACTTCAGTGTACTGTATTACTACTCAATCTTCTCATCTAGTCGTTTTTTCAAGATTTAATTGAAATTGATTATTATTGATTCATTTCATTTTGATTGATGATTGATTGTATTATTATTAGTACTTATTTTTACTAGTCTGCCGAAGACGGATGTGTCGGACCGAAAGGTGCAAATATCGCAGTCAAGCTGTAAACTAGCAACACAACGCATTCCATTCTCCAGACTACATCCTGCTACTTACTAATTCTAGTATTAACTAACAAAACCCTGTTTAGGACTTGGTAGCGGAAGATTGAGAATGAACGCAGAAGAAGTACTACTAGTACTACTACTAGTCACTACTTGACTACTGAACAATAAAATAAAATAGTGAGTGTTGTCACTGCAGTCTACGACTACACTTAGTTAGTTGCCCATCAAGCAAAGATAGCGTCAGACATGTTTATTCAGATGTAACAGCATATGACTGTACAGTCCGATCTGAGCGTGACAAACTTTACCACATATAGGACATACGTGAACAGCATTTATTATATAGTTTGGCCGTCTTGCATTCTTTCCTTTCGTGCAGATCGCTTTTCCTGCGCCTCTGTAATGGTCCTCTGTTTAATCCTGCAAGCACCAAGCATGACAGTGCGTCAGGCTGAGCTGTTCGAAGCAAACAACCCCTCTAGACAACAACATCAATGTAAAAACTTTTAGGGTGTCATTGTATCGTTTATTTTGTCCTCCTCTGCAAGCACTGTCCTGTCCTGAGCTCACCGTACAACAGTTGTTTAGGGAGGCGCTCATCTGACATGCAAATAACATGCCCAGTCCATCTGATTTGGGGTCTCTGCAGCAGCTTAGGCATACCAAATAGTCTCACCCTGCTGAGGACTACAGAGTTGTCCACTCTATCCTGCCAACCGACTCTGACCAGTCTGTGGAGAGTTTACATGTGGAAATGATTAAGTTTCCTGACATGCCTGCTATAGACTGTCCATGTTTTGCATGCGTACAGAAGGGTGGTTAGCACAACAGAATGATACACACTTATCTTGATGGCAACACTGATTCCTTGTCAGTCCCAAGCGTTTTCTCGTTTTCCTAAAGCAGCACTTGTCTTGGAAATCCTGTTGTGGACCTCAGAGTCAATATTTCCTTCTCTGGTGAGGGTACTACCAAGGTAGGTAAAGCTATAAACTGCTTTTAGGTAATGTCCCTGTACAGACGTTTGGTTCATGGTAAGGCTTCTCAGGCGCAGGTAGAAACATTTCCTCCATTTTCTTGGTGTTTACAGTAAGACCAAAATTAATGCACGCAGTTGAGAACTTAACTTAACGTCTTTATACTGGTTTAGAAGACTCTGCAGAGTCTGTATACAACCAGTTCCAATTACATCATCTTGCTCTAGAAGCTTTACGCATCCAATCTATTCTTAAATGCATTGACTGTCCCAGCCTCCACCACCTCACTTGGCAATGCATTCCAAATATTCACAACTCTCTGGCTAAAGAAATACTTCCTAATATCTTATCTGGACCTCTCCTTAGTCAACTTGTAGCTGTGCCCTCTTGTCCTTGTTGGTGGTTGTACTTTAAAAAACTTGTTATAGTCTACCTTATCCATTCCTCTGATCATCTTATCCTGTAGCACGCCCTTGTCCGTTCTCTTTGAACCAGCTAGGCCTACAAAAACGGTGTGCGGAAAAATTTTTTTTTTTTTTGAACGGAGTCACTCCTGACAGCCATTTTTTACTGCTGACTACGCCCTCCATATATACACGATATTTTGCCGGTTAAAGTATCGTGTGTTCGATTACAAATGGCTTTTGAACAGTTTTAATTTTGTATATGCCGTTTTGAGCAAGCCGACTTTTTGCGAAAGGGGAAGTAGGTTGTTGAGAAAGATTTTTATCGCGTAGATCTGTTTATTTTGTTTGTTTAAATGAAAGAACTACGTTTGAATTGGAAACTAACAGTTGTGGCGATATTGTAAACACAGTATCGATACGTTGTTGTGGTTTCCATGGTTTTCTATCGAAGCGACTAGGCCTAGTGGTCGAGTCCAAATTTTTCCCGAGATTTTCATAAATTTTCAACTTCATCTTTTTAAATCTCAAAAACTAACAAACATACAACAAAAACAATAACACCCACATGTTCGTTATGCTATTGTGTATCTACACACCAGAAAATCATATTTATTGACAAACAAACATAAAAGTTACAAATTTTGAAAGACGACTACCACAGCGACTAATTAAGAAAATTAATTAGGTCAAATTTTTTTCAAAAATAATGTGGAGTGCGTAAGGTTAAACACCTGCATTAAGTCACCACGAATTCTTCTCTCTTCTAGACACTGTAGGCCGGTTCTTTTTAATCTTTCCTCATAACTGTAATTCTGGAATCCCACTATCAGCTTTGTCGCTCTTTTTTGTATTCTCTCCAGCATGTCTATATCCCCTCTCTGATAAGGACTCCACACCTGTACACAGTACTCCAATCTAGGTCTAACTAATGCTTTATACAGTTTGACTATCACCTCCTTGCTCCTATGTTTAATATTTCGTTTTATCATCCCTAACATTGCATTTGCCTTTTTTACTGCTACCTGAACTTGCTCCCTCACCTTACATGTATGATTTATTATAACCCCTAAGTCCCTTTCTTTATCTATCTTTCTAATATTGTTCTCTCCCATTCTGTAATTATGTTCCATATTGGATCTACCCATGTGCATGACTGTACATTTATCTACATTAAACTCCATTGGCCAGATTACAGACCATTCTCGAATTTTATCTAAATCCGACCTCAATATATCCACTTCCGCTTTAGATGAGACACTACTGCATAGTTTTGTATCATCAGCAAATTTTGCAATAATGGATCCCATACCTATGTCCAAATCATTTATATATTTCAAGAATAAAATTGGTCCCAAAACCGAGCCCTGTGGCACTCCACTTTTCACTTCACACCACTCAGAGTACTCCTTATTGCTTTTTGCTGGTTTGATGACAATGATAAGGCTGTTAAGACTTTGCTGCATGAAAAACATCGTTTATTAAGACTTCACCAAGACGATTGCTCCTCATCTTCCAAAAAGTCAGCGTTCACCAATATGTGCAGGATTGTCCAGAATTAGCTCTGGACTATGCAGGATGGCTAGATACTAGTGGCTCAGGCGAAACTTTGTTTTATCCTTTAATCCCATATGAACATAATGCAGCAACCGTCACTTGAACTTTAGACCCATTCATTTCAATATTAATATTTTCTGCTCCACATATGAACCTTCAAATCTAATTATCTTGTCTTTTTGTCAGGTGTATGTACTCTGGACCTTGACGTAACCTACTTTTCTCTTCCTCTGTGGGATCACTGACATCTAATCTAGACCTATTCCTTATTCTAGCCATCTAGGCTCCACCTGTGAGACTCCTCCATTTGTCTTGCCTTCTATTTGTCATTCCTAGGTTTTCGTTAGTGTACCTGTACACATCTCACCCTTTGTTAGGTGTTCGTTAGTGTACCTGTACACGACTCGCCCTTTCCCTCTGTTTATTCCAATCAGGCTCAAGCATGATTAAATAGCAGCACAGACTTGTCAAATAGATCATTCTTCTTGTAGTTGCTCATTGATCTTTATATCGTCAGACAAGATCCCGTGATGAACTCGGCCATTAACTTAACCCTACCAGACCTAAGGCCCTGAACCCAACTGTCCCCCATTCCTTGGTTCCAGAGCATAAAGAGAAAAAAACCAACATGATATAGAGAAATGTTAGTAACATGCAAACAATTGGTTAGAATAAGATGTAACTTGGAGACATTGTAGAAAATAGGTTTACCTTTCATCTAGCGTCAATATTCCACCTTTGTGTGCCAATCCACCCAGCAAATGGCAAAGAATCTGTCTTGAGTCATAAAACATTTCGAAATCCGGGAGTAAACACAACAAAGAGCCCTCATTTGTCCAATAATCCTGATAGCTGGGCTTTATACATGAGTATTCCATATAGATCCTCAGTCCAAGAAAAGCCTTCATCTCATCACTCGAGCTCTCAGTCTGTTTCACTTGAACAGAGTCTGAATCAACCAAATTATTGATCACCTGTTGGACTGTCATAAGCTTAGACTTACTTTGCTTTCCTGTTGAAGTGCTTGGTTCATCAGCCGTTCGTTTCATTGTCAATTTTCCGAATTTGTTCACGTTAAACCCCACAAAATCAATTAAAACATGGGGGCAGCCATTTGCAATGACTAATCATGAGGATTAACCACGATTGGTTAGTTATTTTTAGATTCTGATGCATTTTATGACATTCTATCCAAAGTACAGAAAATTAGGTACAGCGGTTTAGCGGCAGTTAAGGAAATTACCGAAAAATTGGTACAGCGTCTGGTAGGGTTAACGTCTTTGTACTGGTTTATAAGACTCTACAGAGTCTGTATATAACCAATTTCTTGGAGGGTGGTTTAAACGATGTGCAAGTCCATCTTAATAGACTGAAACACTAGAGCTAAGTAGACCCGCAGCCAGTTAGGCACCATCTATAGCTGCTCTTAACAAACCACTTGGGGAAAGGTACAAATAACTTGGGCATATTTTTAACTTGAATTTTGTCCGGGCAATGGTCGTTAAGCCTACACTTTTTGATTTTCAAATGCTGAGGAATTTTTAACGTGCTCAACACTGAACACATGACTCTGAACTCACTACCCAGAGATCAGGAGAGTTTTTACCAGAAAATCCATATGAAAAAAATCCCGGTCTCAACCGTGATTTGAACCTGCTACCTCAGACACTCGAGACCAACACCTTACCTCAAGACCACTGAATCTCTCCCATTGTCTGGAGCTTCTCTTTAGCTCTTTAAAATTGTTATTTGATTGTTGAACCATTTGACCAGCGAATCTTTCTCAACTGGCTATACAAAGGGCAGACATGCTCTTTAGCTTGATTTCTCAGTTCACTCATGCACGGTGGGTGAAGCACACAGATGAAGCCTATACATGTGTATATTTAGTCTGTTATGTATGCTCTGTCCTGAGGCAAAGAATGGTGATGTCCCTGTCGTATAGAGTGACAGTCTTTGTCAGCTTGGCTCTAATCTCTTCTAACAGCCTGGATAACTCTCTTATCTTCAAAGTATGTTATTTTGTTGTCTTCCTGTTCATGTTCTGTTCACACCCCCTGCCCCGCTTCTGCCTTTTGTTTTGCTAGCCTGTCTGCCTTTTGTTTTGCTAGCCTGTCTGCCTTTTATTTTGCTAGCCTGTCTACCTTTTATTTTGCTAGCCTGTCTGCCTTGTGTTTTGCTAGCCTGTCTGCCTTTTGTTTTGCTAGCCTGTCTGCCTTTTGTTTTGCTTGCCTGTCTGCCTTTTGTTTTGCTAGCCTGTCTGCCTTTTGTTTTGCTAGCCTGTCTGCCTTTTGTTTTGCTAGCCTGTCTGCTTTTTGTTTTGCTAGCCTGTCTGCCTTTTGTTTTACTAGCCTGTCTGCCTTTTGTTTTGCTAGCCTGTCTGCCTTTTGTTTTTGCTAGCCTGTCTGCCTTTTGTTTTGCTAGCCTGTCTGCCTTTTGTTTTGCTAGCCTGTCTGCCTTTTGTTTTGCTAAAATGTCTGCCTTTTATTTTGCTAGCCTGTCTGCCTTTTGTTTTGCTAGCCTGTCTGCCTTTTATTTTACTAGCCTGTCTGCCTTTTGTTTTGCTAGCCTGTCCCCTTTTGTTTTGCTAGCCTGTCTGCCTTTTGTTTTGCTAGCCTGTCTGCTTTTTGTTTTGCTAGCCTGTCTGCCTTTTGTTTTGCTAGCCTGTCTGCCTTTTCCTTCCCAGGTACACCATTATAAAATGGTAACCACTGAAGTATGATTTGTACACCTTGGTTCATTCCTCTGATGTGAAAGTTACCTCCCTACAGGGGCAACTGAGACGCTGGTCCGGTCAGGCAAAACATACTGACCAGGACGTCGTTTCAGGCACAATATACTGATCAAGGCCACTATTACTCTTCCGTGTAACATTCTGTGGAAACAGGCTGTTTTCAAGGCAGTCTAGCTGATGAGATTTGGATTGACATGATCCCTGTAGTAGTGAGTGTCACACAGATAAAGCCAAGCATAGCACAACCACAAAGAAGACCGCTATCCACCTTCATCAGCATGGAATGTAAGGAAAGCTACTACAACCCGCCACTTAACGCTCTTGACAACACCAAGTACATGTAGCCTTAGCTCATGACAACACCAAGTACATGTAGCCTTAGCTCATGACAACACCAAGTACATGTAGCCTTAGCTCATGACAACACCAAGTGCATGTAGCCTTAGCTCATGACAACACTAAGTACATGTAGCCTTAGCTCATGACAACACCAAGTACATGTAGCCTTAGCTCATGACATTTGTTGGTGAATGCCTTTAGTCTGAATATGATTCTTCTGGTTACATGTTATGCTTTCGAGCAGTGCAGTAGACAATATTTGTTTGTTAGTATTGAGAGGCTGTTGTTGTGGGCATGAAGATGCTGCAGAATTCCATAATGGATGAAAGTGTTAGAAAGCAAATCTGCCTATGTTGTTGATTACTCTTTTGTGTACCCTAAAAAGGACCTCAAACTATTCTGATGAAGGTGGACTAGGTCCTCCAGGCGGTTGTGCTATGCTTGGCTTCATCTGTCTGTCGATCACTACTACGGGGATCATGTCGATCCCTCACCTCGTTAGCCTGGCTGCCCTGAAAATAGCCCATTTCCAAGGAGGGCTACAAAGAAGCTGAGGTGAGGGTCTTGGCCAGTATGTTTTGCCTGACCCTGACTAACATGTCTGATCAGTATGTTTTGCCTGACCCTGACTAACATGTCTAACCAGTATGTTAAACCTGATCAGACGTTAGTCTTCCTCCCCATCTGTCTATGTTAATCCTAGCATTAGCATCCTCGTTTGTTCCTCTTTGTCAACATTTACTTCACTCCGGATAGCAATGTTACATTACATTTAAAAAACTGATCAAATGTTATTAGTTAGTTTTCTTTCCACTTGTGCCATTGAGCGTCGTGAGAAGCTTCAGTCGTTTATCCAAGTGTGTTGCGTCGGTCAATGTGAGCCCTTGTCGCTGCACAATCACTCTAATGGCATCTATCTACCTGCCTCGAGGCTGCCCTATGCCCTGTAGCCAGATCTACCAGCGTTGTAATCCATCAGGGGAAGTTGATGTGAAGTTGCATTCTCATGAGATGACCAAACCAACTTATTTTCTGCCTGGAAATGTTGTGCCGACCATACTTCGAATTCCCTGTTGTTCCGCATTCTGTCTCTTCTGGTAACACTGATGACCTTCCTCAAACATTCACAAGTCAAAATTCTGCTGTCCCGCACCCTGGACAGAGGCCATATTTGGCACTGGTAGCACAGCGTCAGCATAAATATACTGTTTATCAGCTGTTGCTTTGTTGTTTCATCAGTTTCCAAATTGGACCGATTATAACTTAGTGCCAGTCATCTGGTACGCGTCTGTCTTTCCATTGCTTTGTGAAGAGTCTATTTAGCCAGAGTAACCCTGTTTCCCCACATGCATGAATCACCTCTGTTGTTATGCCGTCCTTGCCTGGTGACTTATTCTTTGGACTATTCTTTATAACTCTCCGTTTCTCGAATCATTATATCGGGTTCGGTATTCCTTCCACCGATCTCTTCTGCTGACCTCATTAAATATACGAAAGCCATACTTGTCATTGATGGCTGTGGTAGGATTGAAGCGCTCGTCTCTAAATCGCATCGCCTTGACACTTTTGAAAAAGTCTCTAGAACGATTTTGACATGGAAGTGAGTTGCTCGTCATAATGTTTCCAAGATTCTTCTCTGGTGTGTTTTATTACCCTTTTTGTGTTTCATCTTGCTGTCTGGTAGACGATGTAGTCATCTTGCTTTTTGTAGGTCAACCAACCCTTGTAAGCTTTCTTTTTAGACAGTATAGCCACCCTTGCCACATCACTCCGCCAAGCTGTTCGCTTCTGATCTTTTCCGTGACATAAGTTCGTTGTTCTACAGTACTTATAAAGCGCAGTCGTCAAAATTGCTTTAAAGATAGCCCATTCACTATTTATGTCCCTAGGTTCTTCTGTAAGGGTCATAAAGACATTTGTAACTTCCTGACATACATTATTTCGAACAGCTTCCTCCCCTAACTAATGAAGGTTTCGTATATAACTAACAGAGTTATATATAATTAACAGAGTTTATGTATTTGTTTAGAAAACCTGTTTGAATGAAAAGTATATTTTACAAAAGGTCTAAAAATATTTCAATCATATTGTTTCTCGTGTGCGGGATCAAGATGCTGAGCAGCGCATGAGCTGCAGTGGTCAGCGACCCATAGCTGACTGCTAGCGTCAGGGCTAGCGAACCAGAGCTGCCAAGACCCTTCTACACCTCCACGCGGTGATCCTGGATAACAGGCTGCAGCAGGGCAGACTGGCTAAGGAGAAGGGATCGAAGAGGGAATGCTAACCCGGTACTCAAAAAATGCTTGCTGAAGTCAGATGTGTTGGACCGAAAGGTGCAAATATTGCAGCCAAGCTGTAAACTACGACACAACGCATTCCGTTCTCTGGACTACATTCTGCTACTTAAGCCCTTTCAGGGTTTGGTAGTGGGAGATTGAGAATGAAAGAAGAAGAAGTTTCTCGTGTGCGAGGACGGTCCATTAACATAGTTCAACAGGAATAGTTGTTCACATAGTTTAGTTGATTGTTAGTTTTAATCATTTATTTATATTTTTAAACAAAAACTGACAGCTGACCTAGAACCAAATGTTGCATTACTGGTATAAAGCAAACAGCTGTTTAATCATTTGTTCTGCAATGGTAATGTTATGGGCATAGATAATCTGTTTTTCTTTAACATGAGTGTTTTTAGGTTTGTATGCTTATTTTGTCGTAGCACCTGGATGTGTTTTCATTTCAAATGTTAACGATTCAGGTCATGTGTTAGTAAAGTCTCATTGAATCAAATAACAATCACTGGCTTCTAAAACGGTCCATAACGTAATTAATGTTATGATAGTTACGGCTGATGACTAATTGGTGTCAGATCTTTCAAGATGGGTTCACATTTTTGGCAACGTCTAAACATACAAAAATGGCAAAGACAGATAAAACAGTTATCATCTAAATCATACCTCCTGAACTGTTGGCTTGACTGTCAAAGAAAATCAGATCTTCCCCATTCCGGGTTGCAATGGATATCAAGTTCATCTCAGCTGTTGGTAAGAAATGTTTTGTTTTTGCTGGATAATTGATATCAATATCTCAGTCTTGTAGCAACTTGACCAGACATCACACCTTGTTTTAGTCTATTAGCAACTTGACCAGACATCACACCTTGTTTTAGTCTATTAGCAACTTGACCAGACATTACACCTTGTTTTAGTCTATTAGCAACTTGACCAGACATCACACCTTGTTTTAGTCTTGCAGCAACTTGACCAGACATTACACCTTGTTTTAGTCTATTAGCAACTTGACCAGACATCACACCTTGTTTTAGTCTTGTAGCAAGTTGACCAGACATTACACCTTGTTTTAGTCTTGCAGCAACTTGACCAGACATTACACCTTGTTTTAGTCTTGCAGCAACTTGACCAGACATTACACCTTGTTTTAGTCTTGTAGCAAGTAGACCAGACATTACACCTTGTTTTAGCCTTGTAGCAAGTAGACCAGACATTACACCTTGTTTTAGTTTAGTCTTGTAGCAAGTAGACCAGACATTACACCTTGTTTTAGTCTTGTAGCAAGTAGACCAGACATTACACCTTGTTTTAGTCTTGTAGCAAGTAGACCAGACATTACACCTTGTTTTAGTCTTGTAGCAAGTAGACCAGACATTACACCTTGTTTTAGTCTTGTAGCAAGTAGACCAGACATTACACCTTGTTTTAGTCTTGTAGCAAGTAGACCAGACATTACACCTTGTTTTAGTCTTGTAGCAAGTAGACCAGACATTACACCTTGGTTTAGTCTTGTAGCAAGTTTTAGTCTTGTTCTTCTACAATCTTTGTTATCAACATTTTCAGTAAAATTCAACAGTTGTTAATTCTATTTGTTTAATTTCCCTTGTTGGCAGTTCTTTTTAAAAAAAGTAATGTTTTGAAAATGAAATTTCTCAAACAAAATGTTTATGATAAAGTATTAAATGCATAATTTATGATGATTTGAGGATCGATTACCTATAATGCTGCAAGGTATTCCATTTCATCCCTTTTTCCATTCTATGAATTTCTTTGCTGATTCTATAACGTTTTATACCTCTGTACAGCAACATCTTCTATTGAATTTAACAAACAGGCATGCCTGTCTCTGTAGTTGTGGAACATTTCATGGTTGATATGCTTGTCTCTTTCCTTGTGACATGTGTAGCTTGTCTCTTTCCTTGTGACATGTGTAGCTTGTCTCTTTCCTTTTGACATGTGTAGCTTTTCTTTCCTTGTGACATGTGTAGCTTGTCTCTTTCCTTGTGACATGTGTAGCTTGTCTCTTTCCTTGTGACATGTGTAGCTTGTCTCTTTCCTTGTGACATGTGTAGCTTTTCTTTCCTTGTGACATGTGTGGCTTGTCTCTTTCCTTGTGACATGTGTAGCTTGTCTCTTTCCTTGTGACATGTGTAGCTTGTCTCTTTCCTTGTGACATGTGTAGCTTGTCTCTTTCCTTGTGACATGTGTAGCTTGTCTCTTTCCTTGTGACATGTGTAGCTTGTCTCTTTCCTTGTGACATGTGTAGCTTGTCTCTTTCCTTGTGACATGTGTATAGCTTGTCTCTTTCCTTGTGACATGTGTGTAGCTTGTCTCTTTCCTTGTGAAATGTGTAGCTTGTCTCTTTCCTTGTGACATGTGTATAGCTTGTCTTTTTCCTTGTGACATGTGTAGCTTGTCTCTTTCCTTGTGACATGTGTAGCTTGTCTCTTTCCTTGTGACATGTGTAGCTTGTCTCTTTCCTTGTGACATGTGTAGCTTGTCTCTTTCCTTGTGACATGTGTAGCTTGTCTCTTTCCTTGTGACATGTGTAGCTTGTCTCTTTCCTTGTGACATGTGTTGTGTACATTTTTATTCTTAACAAGCAACAACATCAGCAACTCCCGTTTGACCTGAATGACTTTCCTACTGAATACATCCGCAACTTCAGTATCATCGCTCATGTTGACCACGGCAAGAGCACACTGGCAGACAGGCTGCTAGAAGTAACAGGTAACATTGTGGATGATAACAAGTAACATTGTGGGTGATAACAGGTAACATTGTGGATGTGTTCTTTCTCTAGTCTCTACACTGTGTGTAGGGGATGAAGACTAACGTCTGGTCAGACAAAATATACTGGCCAAGACCCTCACCTTGTCTTCATAGTAGCCCTCCTTGGAAACGGGCTGTTTTCATAGTAGCCTGGCAAACGAGGTAAGGGATCGACGTGATCCCCGTAGTAGTGAGTGACACGCAGATGAAGCCAAGCATAGCACAATCGCCTGTAGGACCGCTGTCCAACTCAACAGCACGCTTGGGATGTGAGGAAAGCTACTGCAACTTGTCACTTAACGTCCTTTTCAGGGTGCACAAAAGACTAACCTGCTCTCATTGTGGGCATTTGCAAACAGCACTGTGTGTGGCAACTGCTGGGTCAAGCAGCCTTTATTTCTTAGCATTACAGATACTTTCAGTAGACCTCAACAATT
Organism: Ariolimax columbianus; assembly: GCA_036924085.1. Lineage (NCBI taxonomy): Eukaryota > Metazoa > Mollusca > Gastropoda > Stylommatophora > Arionidae > Ariolimax > Ariolimax columbianus. Next base: position 63,599,402 of record JAVGWX010000018.1, read on the forward strand.
TAAATAAACACAGTAATGATAGTTTGTTCTTTCTCTCTTTCTTTCTCTGCTTATTTCTATCATTTTTTCACACCTCATTTTGCTTTGTTTTTCAGTTTTCTCTATTTTATTCATTTAGCCACTCTTTTTGCTATTTAAATTTCTTCTGATTGGCTTTTCTGATTATAATCTTTGCTGCGTCCCTTCTTTGTAAATTGTCTATTGCTTTCATACACTCATAAATTAGAAGCCATTTTTCTGTAAAGTTTTGTAAGATCTTTCTTTATTTTGACAAGATACCCACCTTTCAACAATTCTGTTGGTTATATCATCAAGTGTTAACCACCTTAAAGGGATTCTGACAGCCTGGGGTTTCCCTTAATAAAGCTGTCTTTGTCTGCTGATTGTGTTTGTCCATTGTGCTTGTTGACCATTTCCCCATTTCTTGTGTTTTTCTTATCTTCAGAATTGACTGCTTGTATTAACTTCTATTGATGATTGTATCAAATACTACGATACATTTCAGTTATTATTTCCTCTATTGATGATTGTATCAAATACTACGATACATTTCAGTTATTGTTTCCTCTATTGTTGATTGTATCAGATACTATGATACATTTCAGTTATTCTGTTTCCTCTTGATGATTGTATCAGATACTACGATACATTTCAGTTATTGTTTCCTCTATTGTTGATTGTATCAGATACTATGATACATTTCAGTTATTCTGTTTCCTCTTGATGATTGTATCAGATACTACGATACATTTCAGTTATTCTGTTTCCACAGGAACAATTGCTAAAGGAAACAACCAGCAGGTCTTGGACAGGCTGCAAGTGGAGAGAGAGAGAGGAATAACTGTGAAAGCCCAAACGGCAAGCTTGGTCTACAACTACAAGGGGCATAATTACTTGCTGAACTTGATTGACACCCCAGTATGTACCTTGGTTATTGGTGTAGGATGAATGCTACGCAAAGTGCAGTCTTTTGTTTGTTGCTTTTTACTTCTCAATTTTTTTATATATTTATCCAATTACATAATGCCAAGAGTGGTTTTAGATAAGTCATAGGCATTAACGTCTGGTGTTTGAGTGTTAAAAGGCTTCAAACTAGGAGGAAAGAATAGTAACACTGTAATCTGCCACTGCATCTCATAAGAGGTGACTGAGGAGGGTTGAGCATAGCACTGGCTAGCCCATCCTGTAGGAACTTGAAGCCACAAAATCTTCAATACATATAGACAGGTAAACATTTGATGGCTTGGTGTGTTGTTTTCTCATGCTCCAGAGGGAGCTGAAGAGGATTTGATTGGTTGATGAAAGTCATCCTGGTGCAGCTTTTCAGTCTAATGCAGTAATTGATGAGCCAAACTTGAAGTAGCCACATCAGGTAGGTAGAAGATCTTACCTGAAGTAGCCACATCAGGTAGGTAGAAGATCTTACCTGAAGTAGCCACATCATGTTGGTAGAAGATCTTACCTGAAGTAGCCACATCATGTTGGTAGAAGATCTTACTTGAAGTAGCCACATCATGTGGGTAGAAGATCATACTTGAAGTAGCCACATCATGTGGGTAGAAGATCATACTTGAAGTAGCCACATCATGTGGGTAGAAGATCATACTTGAAGTAGCCACATCATGTGGGTAGAAGATCATATTTGAAGTAGCCACATCATGTGGGTAGAAGATCATACTTGAAGTAGCCACATCATCTTGGTAGAAGATCTTACCTGAAGTAGCCACATCATGCAGCACTGAGCCCATGTGATCAAATCATGTAGCTGAGTCCATTTAGCCACATCATATAGCATTGAGCCCATGTAGCCACATCATATAGCACTGAGTCCATGTAGCAATGAGCCCATGTAGCGACATTATATTGCACTGAGCCCATGTAGCAATGAGCCCATGTACCAATGAGCCCATGTAGCCACATTATATAGCACTGAGCCCATGTAGCCACATTATATAGCACTGAGCCCATGTAGCCACATTATATAGCACTGGGCCCATATAGCCACATATAACACTGAGCCCATGTAGCAATGAGCCCATGTAGCCACATTATATAGCACTGAGCCTATGTAGCCACATTATATAGCAATTAGTCCATGTAGCAATGAGCCGATGTAGCCATATATAGCACTGAGCCCATGTAGCCACATTATATATCACTGATCCCATGTAGCCACATTATATAGCATTGATCCTATGTAGCACTGAGCCCATGTAGCAACATCACGTAGCACTGAGCCCATGTAGCCACATCTGATATGTGTTGTAATAGTCTCCACAATTATTTCAGGGACATGTTGATTTTCACTACGAAGTGTCAAGGTCACTCAAGGCTTGTCAGGGAGTCATATTACTTGTGGATGCCAACCAGGTCTGCCTCATCATTTCTAACATATTGTTCAAGTTGTTGTTCGGTAGTTTATGTGCTGTAATACCCTAACTCTGGTATTCAATCAGACATCAGTTTATGTGCTGTAATACTGTAATCCAGGGGAGGAAGACTAACGTCTGGTCAGGCACAACATACTGATCAGACATGTTAGTCAGGGTCAGGCACAACATACTGATCAGACATGTTAGTCAGGGTCAGGCACAACATACTGATCAGACACGTTAGTCAGGGTCAGGCACAATATACTGATCAGACATTTTAGTCAGGCACAATATACTGATCAGACATTTTAGTCAGGGTCAGGCACAATATACTGATCAGACATGTTAGTTAGGATCAGGCAAAACATACTGATCAGACATGTTAGTCAGGGTCAGGCACAACATACTGATCAGACATGTTAGTCAGGGTCAGGCACAACATACTGATCAGACATGTTAGTCAGGGTCAGGCACAACATACTGATCAGACATGTTAGTCAGGGTCAGGCACAATATACTGATCAGACATGTTAGTCAGGGTCAGGCAAAACATACTGACCCAAGACCCTCATCTCAGCTTCCTAGTAGCACTCCCTGGAAACGTGCTGTTTTCATGGCAGCCTAGCTAAAGAAGTGAGGTATTAACGTGATCCCCGTAGTAGTGAGCAACACACAGATGAAGCCAAGTCTAGCACAACCGCCTGGAGGACCCAGGTCTATTTTCATCAGTACGCTCTGTATGTAAGGAAAGCTACAGCAACCTTAACGTCCTTTCAGGGTGCACAAAAGAGTAAACTTACTATCTGGGGGGGGGCATTCAAACCAATAACTACAACTCTAATCATGGTTTTAAAATTGACTGATATTATATCTCATTGAGGTACAACCAAGTGGAGACTTGCAGTTGTAGGTCCACCAGAACGCCACTTTTCATGTTTCCCCTATTGTCATGCCTGCGTGCCACTCGCTCGGCTCATGTATTTCCTTAACCATCTCTGACATTCTTGAATGAGGTATAGCTCTGCATTTTAGTGTTGTGAATGTCCTCTCATGTACAGATGAGCAATGTGAATGTCCTCTCATGTACAGATGAGCAATGTGAATGTCCTCTCATGTACATACGAGCAATGTGAATGTCCTCTCATGTACATACGAGCAATGTGAATGTCCTCTCATGTACAGATGAGCAATGTGAATGTCCTCTCATGTACAGACGAGCAATGTGAATGTCCTCTCATGTACATACGAGCAATGTGAATGTCCTCTCATGTACATACGAGCAATGTGAATGTCCTCTCATGTACAGACGAGCAATGTGAATGTCCTCTCATGTACATACGAGCAATGTGAATGTCCTCTCATGTACATACGAGCAATGTGAATGTCCTCTCATGTACATACGAGCAATGTGAATGTCCTCTCATGTACATACGAGCAATGTGAATGTCCTCTCATGTACATACGAGCAATGTGAATGTCCTCTCATGTACATACGAGCAATGTGAATGTCCTCTCATGTACATACGAGCAATGTGAATGTCCTCTCATGTACATACGAGCAATGTGAATGTCCTCTCATGTACATACGAGCAATGTGAATGTCCTCTCGTGTACATACGAGCAATGTGAATGTCCTCTCATGTACATACGAGCAATGTGAATGTCCTCTCATGTACATACGAGCAATGTGAATGTCCTCTCATGTACATACGAGCAATGTGAATGTCCTCTCGTGTACATACGAGCAATGTGAATGTCCTCTCGTGTACATACGAGCAATGTGAATGTCCTCTCATGTACATACGAGCAATGTGAATGTCCTCTCATGTACATACGAGCAATGTGAATGTCCTCTCATGTACATACGAGCAATGTGAATGTCCTCTCGTGTACAGACTAGCAACCATAAGTTACCTACCTCACAGCAATCCATAGACTCCGATGTTGGTGCAACCTTGGGGTGACCCTTGTCCTGGTGTCTGCTAGAATGGGTTTTATCTGTGGTCTAGTGTTGTACTGTCAGGGCTCTGTAGTGTTGTACTGTCAGGGCTCTGTAGTGTTGTACTGTCAGGGCTCTGTAGTGTTGTACTGTCAGGGCTCTGTAGTGTTGTTTTGTCAGGGCTCTGTAGTGTTGTACTGTCAGGGCTCTGTAGTGTTGTACTGTCAGGGCTCTGTCATGGTGTACTGTCAGGGCTCTGTAGTGTTGTACTGGCAGGGCTCTGTAGTGTTGTACTGGCAGGGCTCTGTAGTGTTGTACTGTCAGGGCGCTGTAGTGTTGTACTGTCAGGGCTCTGTCATGTTGTACTGGCAGGGCTCTGTAGTGTTGTACTGTCAGGGCTCTGTAGTGTTGTTTTGTCAGGGCTCTGTAGTGTTGTACTGGCAGGGCTCTGTTGTGGTGTACTGGCAGGGCTCTGTTGTGGTGTACTTTCAGGCCTCTGCAGTGTTGTACTGTCAGGGCTCTGTTGTGGTGTACTGTCAGGGCTCTGCAGTGTTGTACTGTCAGGGCTCTGTTGTGGTGTACTGTCAGGGCTCTGCAGTGTTGTACTGTCAGGGCTCTGCAGTGTTGTACTGTCAGGGCCCCACATTGGAGAAGATATAATAGGATTACTGCACATCTACTGTTAATGTTGTTTGAGGCTGGTTGTTAATGAGGCTAAGGCTGGTTGTTAATGAGGCTAAGGCTGGTTGTTAATGAGGTTAAGGCTGGTTGTTAATGAAGCTAAGGCTGGTTGTTAATGAAGCTAAGGCTGGTTGTTAATGAGGTTAAGGCTGATTGTTAATGAGGCTAAGGCTGGTTGTTAATGAGGCTAATGCTGATTGTTAATGAGGCCAAGACTAGTTGATAATGAGGCTGACACAGGGCTAAGGCTGGTTGTTAATGAGGCCAAGACTAGTTGTTAATGAGGCTAAGGCTGGTTGTAAATGAGGCTGACACAGGGCTAAGGCTGGTTGTTAATGAGGCTAAGGCTGGTTGTTAATGAGGCTGACACAGGGCTAAGGCTGGTTGTTAATGAGGCTGACACAAGGCTAAAGCTGGTTATTAATGAGGCTAAGGCTGGTTGTTAATGAGGCTGACACAGGGCTAAGGCTGGTTGTTAATGAGGCCAAGACTAGTTGTTAATGAGGCTAAGGTTGGTTGTTAATGAGGCTGACACAGGGCTAAGGCTGGTTGTTAATGAGGCTAAGGCTGGTTGTTAATGAGGCTGACACAGGGCTAAGGCTGGTTGTTAATGAGGCTAAGGCTGGTTGTTAATGAGGCTAAGGCTGGTTGTTAATTAGGCTAAGGCTAGTTGTTAATGAGGCTAAGGCTGGTTGTTAATGAGGCTGAGGTTGGTTGTTAATGAGGCTGAGGTTGGTTGTTAATGAGGCCTAGACTGGTTGTTAATGAGGCCAAGACTAGTTGATAATGAGGCTGCCACAGGGCTAAGGCTGGTTATTAATGAGGCTAACTACAATGGTTGTAGCTGCATGCTTCACTTGGTGGCAGAACAGATGTATAACATAGCTTGTACTGGTGATCTGTTCGAACCATTTTTTTTAATCAATAATTTTGGATTATTGTTACCTCTTACAGATAAATGTTGACAAAATAGTTATTTAGTATTTGTCAGTTATAGATGTGGGTTCAAGCCCTGTTCACTTGGAATAACTGTCATGTTTATCCACAGGGAGTACAGGCACAAACAGTGGCCAATTTTTACCTGGCTTTCGAGTCGGAACTGGTAATTGTTCCAGTCCTCAATAAAATTGACTTGAAAAACGCACAGCCTGAGCAAGTTGCTGAGCAGATACATCGGTTGTTTGACATTGACAAAACGGAAATATTAAAAGTAAGGCCATATTACAGCAGTTTTCTGGCATCCATTGACCTCAATGTACAGCATGTCCACTGATCAACTTTCATCAGCAAAGAATCCCAACTTCTGAGTCCAGTCCTGTCCGTCATTCTTCTTCGTACGCTGTCAGATGTCAACTTGAATTTGTTTAAAGAAAGCAGCGGCCATCCTAACTTAACTTAACGTCTTTATACTGGTTTAGAAGACCCTGCAGAGTCTGTATACAACCAGTTACATTTACATCACCTTGCTCTAAAAGCTGTGCGCATCCAGTTTATTCTTAAATGCGTTAACTGTCCCTGCCTCCACTACCTCCCCTGGTAATGCATTCCAAGCATTCACCACTCTCTGACTAAAAAATATTTCCTAATATCTAATCTGGACCTCTCTTTAGTCAACTTGTAGCTATACCCTCTTGTTATTGTCGGCGGCTGTATTTTAAAAACTGGTTATAGTCTAATTTATCCATCCTAAGACTGTCGACACTGCCATAGAGCTTGTCTAGTGTTGGCACTGGTGATGGCCACATATTATTTCTCTGGTCCTCGTGTATCAGGCAATTTTGCTGCAAATGTTCAGGGATCATTTACCCAGTACCACAGGTGCATTTGTCAGTATCGCCTATCACCAGAGTATTGAATAGATAGTACCTGAGTCTGTTGTGGCATGTGCGGAGTCTGAATACCACCACCTGCTCTTTTCTGTTTAATTGTTAATTAGCATAATTTTTGTGTGCAGCCAGTATGCTCTGTTTCCCATTTAGCCATGTATCTGGTCCTAATAAACCTTTGGACCATACGTAGGTCACACTAGAATCTGGTTGTGGTAGCCTTCCACCTTCTTTTGCCAGTCTGTCTGCCTCCTCATTGAATGCTACAGTGGGATAGTACCCACTGAACTATGCGTCCAATACTCCGTTGGCACCTGTCATTTGTCATCATTCTTACCTGTGAACTTTCAGTAATAGTCCAGGCAGGGGTCATGGACGAACTTGATGGGTCACTGAGTAAACTAGGCAGGATGGGTCACTGAGTAAACTAGGCAGGATGGGTCACTGAGTAAACCAGGCAGGGGTCATGGACAGACTTGATGGGTCACTGAGTAAACTAGGCAGGATGGGTCACTGAGTAAACTAGGCAGGATGGGTCACTGAGTAAACCAGCCAGAGGTCAAGGACAAACTTGATGGGTCACTGAGTAAACCAGCCAGGGGTCATGGACAAACTTGATGGGTCACTGAGTAAACTAGGCAGTGGTCATGGACAAACTTGATGGGTCACTGAGTATACCAGCCAGGGGTCATGGACAGACTTGATGGGTCACTGAGTAAACCAGGCAGGGGTCATGGACAAACTTGATGGGTCACTGAGTAAACCAGGCAGGGGTCATGGACAGACTTGATGGGTCACTGAGTAAACCAGGCAGGGGTCATGGACAGACTTGATGGGTCACTGAGTAAACTAGGCAGGATGGGTCACTGAGTAAACTAGGCAGGATGGGTCACTGAGTAAACCAGCCAGAGGTCAAGGACAAACTTGATGGGTCACTGAGTAAACCAGCCAGAGGTCAAGGACAAACTTGATGGGTCACTGAGTAAACCAGCCAGGGGTCATGGACAAACTTGATGGGTCACTGAGTAAACTAGGCAGTGGTCATGGACAAACTTGATGGGTCACTGAGTATACCAGCCAGGGGTCATGGACAGACTTGATGGGTCACTGAGTAAACCAGGCAGGGGTCATGGACAAACTTGATGGGTCACTGAGTAAACCAGGCAGGGGTCATGGACAGACTTGATGGGTCACTGAGTAAACCAGGCAGGGGTCATGGACAAACTTGATGGGTCACTGAGTAAACCAGGCAGGGGTCATGGACAGACTTGATGGGTCACTGAGTAAACCAGGCAGGGGTCATGGACAAACTTGATGGGTCACTGAGTAAACCAGCCAGGGGTCATGGACAAACTTGATGGGTCACTGAGTAAACCAGCCAGAGGTCATGGACAAACTTGATGGGTCACTGAATAAACCAGCCAGGGGTCATGGATAAACTTGATGGGTCACTGAGTAAACCAGGCAGGGGTCATGGACAGACCTGATGGGTCACTGAGTAAACCAGACAGGGGTCATGGACAGACTTGATGGGTCACTGAGTAAACCAGCCAAGGGTCATGGACAGACTTGATGGGTCACTGAGTAAACCAGGCAGGGGTCATGGATAAACTTGATGGGTCTCTGAGTAAACTAGGCAGGGGTCATGGACAAACTTGATGGGTCACTGAGTAAACTAGGCAGGGGTCATAGACTTGATGGGTCACTGAGTAAACCAGGCAGGGGTCATGGACAGACTTGATCGGTCACTGAGTAAACCAGGCAGGGGTCATGGACAGACTTGATGGGTCACTGAGTAAACCAGGCAGGGGTCATGGATAAACTTGATGGGTCTCTGATTATAGTCAAGCATGAGTTATTGTGACTTTTTTTATTTGAAAGAAAATATTCAGCAAATTGAAAACGGTACACACACATGTCAAATGGTAAATAATCATATTTGATTCTAGGAAACAAGACTTGATATCATGTACTTTCTGAGAACCACACATCCACACCCACAAATTGGTGTGGTCACATCTGCATCTAGGTGTCTTGTATTGAATTATTTTCTTGGTCTGGTATCAGACATATCAAATATTTGTAGGAATTGTATCATTCTGTTTTCCACAGCCAAAAAATGTTTTCTCCTTCAATAGATGACTGAAAACTTTGTTGTGTGTTTCTTTTGCTTCTGAATTGACAATGATTGTTTGTCCCGTTTGACAGATTTCAGCTAAACAAGGTACTGGTGTTGATGAGGTTCTTGCTGCTGTCATTGACAGAATACCTAGGTTTGTATCCTTCAGTTCTCTTACAAGCTTTTCTTCCTGTAGAGTCTATGTTACTGGTAGGTATTCATTTCTCTCACAAACTTTTCTTCCACTAGTCTATGTTACTGGTAGGTCTTTATTAATTCTATATTTATCATTTGTATTTCTTCTCCACTTCCCTGTCCTTCTGCTACCTGTAACAAATATGCCTACAGCCAGATCTTGCCTGTCCTGCTACCTGAAACAAATATGACTACAGCCAGATCTTCCCTGTCCTGCTACCTGTAACAAATATGCCTACAGCCAGATCTTGCCTGTCCTTCTGCTACCTGTAACAAATATGTCTACAGCCAGATCTTGTCTGTCCTGCTACCTGTAACAAATATGCCTACAGCCAGATCTTGCCTGTCCTTCTGCTACCTGTAACAAACATGACTACAGCCAGATCTTGCCTGTCCTGCTACCTGTAACAAATATGCCTACAACCAGATCTTCCCTGTCCTGCTACCTGTAACAAATATGCCTATAGCCAGATCTTCCCAGTCCTGCTACCTGTAAAAAATATGCCCACAGCCAGATCTTCCCAAACCACCCTATCCTGAGCAAGATGCCCAGATATTCCACTGCCATGTTTGCCTTTCCAATGGTCATTTCTATGTAATAAAGGACAGCTAATCTCTGAAAGTTTCTAGTCAGAATAAATGCAGCTCAGTTAAACCATAGATGCTCAGTGATACCATCTATGATTTACCTGGTGTTCCTCAAGTCTAGCCTTATCATCCTGTCCTTTTCTTTACGATCCACTGTCTGATCGTTTCCCTAATGGGGAGAGGGGGTGGGGGGGCCTGTAAAACAACAAGTGTCGAAATGTGTTTGATGTGATCTTGTTTGCTGTTGTCCATGTTTTATAACCATAGCTCAAATTGTTATTTAATGTATTGTCTTGGGAAGTGATTTCATGTGCGTGTTGTTTGTATATGTTAACAAACATGTGTACACACACAGAGAATAGGAGGAGAGATGCATACATCATATCAGATTCATACGCTATAGTAAACTCATACTTATTGAACAGAGCAGTTAGGGGACGGCGTGGCCTAGTGGATAAGTGGCACGGCTCACAATCCGAAGGTGCTGGGTTCGATCCCCATCACAGCACCTGCCGTTACCCCGGGGAAGCAAACCCTTAGAAAATGCAGGAGGAAGCAGACCCTTACATAAAATGCATGCTGAAGTCGGATGCATTGGGCCGACAGGCGCAAAATAAAAACCACAGTGCAACGCACACCGCCTTGGGGATTAGAGAAATAAGGCGAACGCAAAAACAAAAAAAAACAAAAAAAAAAAAAAAAAACAGAGCAGTTGACAAACAGAGAGAGAGAAAGTAGTGCAGGCACACACAGGAAACCAACCTAACATTATATCCAGATATTTGCTTGACTGGAATTCAGCAGAGAATAGTGAGGAAACCAAAGATTACATGGAAAAGAGCAGTAGAGAAGACAGTCCAGCAGCCAGATCATTCTGGACAGAACTCCAGCATACAGTTGAGATGACGGCAAGTCAATATTGGGGCTCTATGTTTTCAAGAAACAGACATTTCATAAATAAGCAACAGTGTTATAATAATTTCCCGTATTTATTCTTTAGTCCACCATATGAGAGAAAGAAGCCATTAAGAGCATTTGTCTTTGATTCCTGGTATGATCGGTTCAAAGGTGTGGTTGCCCATATTGCTGTCTGCGATGGTGTTGTTAGGAAAGGTTAGTCTGATCTATCTTTTGTGTGAGAATCTGAACTGAGCATTTCTTTTTCTGCGTTCGTCCTAGAAAGGACGTTGTGTTGTAGTTGACTGCGACATATGTGCCTTTCGACCCGACACATCCGGTTTCAGCTGGCTTTTTTGGGTGCCTGGTTTGCCTTCTCACTAATAATAAGTTTGCTTAGGCATTTGAGGTCCGTTGCATCTGTCGACCACATCCCCGATCCACTGCTGCAGCGTGGTTCCAGGCCTCGTCCAGAGTGAAATGGAGGCTGCTAGAGCCATACTGTGCAGGGACGACCTATTTTGTGTCTCCAGTCAGTCGGGGGAAGACTTTTGGCGCTGAGGAACGACTTGTGTAGTATCTTGTGGGTCGGGGTTTCTTGGTCCAGCTGTGTGACATGACAACAAAGAAACTCGGAGGCGATTAAGTATTTCTGAGATTGGGTGGAGACCTGTTTAGGCAGAGACAAACTCCCCCCACTTCACTCAATCTGCAGCAGTCATCTTTCATACAGTACCCTAGCTCTTATTTATGATTTCCATTTGAACTTCTATGGTTCTTCACCAAGTTGTTTTAGGTCGGCATCTCCTTCGTCTTCCCTCTCGGGTCCACACTCTGGCGGGATATCTTAATGGGGATGAAATAATAGGACCACTGCTTCCTTCTAGAATGTCAGGCAAAACACACTGGTCAAGCAATGTTAGTAAGGGCCAGGAGAAATATACTGGCCAAGACCCTCACCTGACCTCCTCGTTGTCATCTTGGAAACTCCGGCTGTTGTCGAGGACAACAGTCTGACTAACAAGGTGAGGTTCGATGTGATCCCCGTAGTAGTGAGTGTCACGCAGATGAAGCCAAGCATTGTACAACCGCCTGGAGGACCCTGGTCCACTTCATCAGCGCGTTCGGGATGTCAGGAAAGCTACTCCTTTGTTCCACAAGTTCCGTCCTTTTCAGGGCGCACAAAAGGGTTACCAACCCATTGTGGGCACTAGCAACCATCAACCCACCTTCTAGAATGTAACAATATGTAACTGAGAAGGGTTGTACATGAAACTGGCAACCTCTCATGCAAAACAAAGTGCTGCAGACAGAAAGTACTGCAGCAAGAGACCATCAATGCATGAAAGCTAACGATAGTAGTAGCCTTGACTCTGCTCATAGAAGCAAACAAGTATCGTTTCATATATAGATATAGATATAGATATAGATAGATATAGATAGATATAGATATAGATATAGATATAGATATAGATAGATATAGATAGATATAGATATAGATAGATATAGATAGATATAGATAGATAGATATAGATAGATATAGATATAGATAGATATAGATAGATAGATATAGATATAGATAGATATAGATATTGATAGATATAGATATAGATATAGATATAGATAGATATAGATAGATAGATATAGATATAGATAGATATAGATATTGATAGATATAGATATAGATATAGATATAGATAGATATAGATAGATATAGATATAGATATAGATATAGATAGATATAGATAGATATAGATAGATATAGATAGATATAGATAGATAGATATAGATAGATATAGATATAGATAGATATAGATAGATAGATATAGATATAGATAGATATAGATATTGATAGATATAGATATAGATATAGATAGATATAGATAGATAGATATAGATAGATATTGATAGATATAGATATAGATATAGATATAGATAGATATAGATAGATATAGATATAGATATAGATAGATATAGATAGATATAGATATAGATAGATATAGATAGATATAGATATATATAGATAGATATAGATAGATATAGATATAGATAGATATAGATAGATATAGCAAGCTTGTCTGCAGTTCTAATGTAGCCATTGTCTCTAATATATTTGGGAGATGTTTTCAAGTCATCTTTAAATAATATGTACTACTGATCAAATAAAGTGCACGTCTGTTTTCTGAATTAATGTAATAAAAATAATTGATTGATTTCACGGGGAGAAAGATTAACATCTGGTCAGGCAAAACATACTGATCAGACATGTTGGTCAGGGTCAGGCACAACATACTGATCAGACATGTTGGTCAGGGTCAGGCACAACATACTGGTCAGACATGTTGGTCAGGGTCAGGCACAACATACTGGTCAGACATGTTAGTCAGGGTCAGGCACAACATACTGGTCAGACATGTTAGTCAGGGTCAGGTAGAACATACTGATCAGACATGTTAGTCAGGGTCAGGCACAACATACTGGTCAGACATGTTAGTCAGGGTCAGGCACAACATACTGGTCAGACATGTTAGTCAGGGTCAGGCACAACATACTGGTCAGACATGTTAGTCAGGGTCAGGCACAACCTACTGGCCAAGACCTTCACCTCAGTTTCCCTGTAGCCCTCCATGGAAACGGGCTGTTTTCATGTCAGCCTGGCTAACGGGGTGAGAGGTCGACATGATCCCCGTAGTAGGGAGGGACACGCAAATAAAGCCAAGCATGGCACAACTGCCTGGAAGAGCACGGTCCACCTTCATCATCACTCTCAGTATGTGAGGAAAGCTACTGTAACCCGCCACTTAACATCCTATTCAGGGCACACAATAGAGTTCTTCTTCTTCTGCGTTCGTTCTCAATCTCCCGCTACCAAGCCCTGAACAGAGTTTTGCAAGTAGCAGGATGTAGTCCGGAGAATGGTATGCGTTGTGTCGCTAGTTTACAGTTTGACTGCGATATTTGCACCTTTCGGTCCGACACATCCGTCTTCGACAGAAACACAAAAGAGTAACCTACTCATGGTGGACATTCAAAACCCCAACAACAACAACATGGCATAACATAACAACCTCATCTTTAGTCTGAAGTACCACCACAATGAATTGTTCTCATTTAGTTCATCACAAGAAGAAGTCATAACTAGTCATGTGCCAATTGTTTTCATTGAAGTTCATTACACGAAAAGTCATAACTAGTCATGTGCCAATTGTTTTCAGGGGACAGGATCACTTGTGCCAGCAGTGAAAAAAGATATGAGATCACAGACATTGGCATCATGTATCCAACCCAAGTTCCCTGTGAATCATTGTAAGTTAATCCACAAGATACAGACAGTCCATGTGAACCATTGTAAGTTAATCCACAAGATACAGTTCCCTGTGAATGTGAACCATTGTAAGTTAATCCACAAGATACAGGTCTCTGTGAATCATTGTAAGTTAATCCACAAGATACAGTTCCATGTGAACCATTGTAAGTTAATCCACAAGATACAAGTCTCTGTGAATCATTGTAAGTTAATCCACAAGATACAGTTCCCTGTGAACCATTGTAAGTTAATCCACAAGATACAGCTCCCTGTGATGTGAACCATTGTAAGTTAATCCACAAGATACAGCTCCCTGTGAACCATTGTAAGTTAATCCACAAGATACAGCTCCCTGTGAACCATTGTAAGTTAATCCACAAGATACAGCTCCCTGTGAACCATTGTAAGTTAATCCACAAGATACAGCTCCCTGTGAACCATTGTAAGTTAATCCACAAGATACAGCTCCCTGTGAACCATTGTAAGTTAATCCACAAGATACAGCTCCCTGTGAACCATTGTAAGTTAATCCACAAGATACAGCTCCCTGTGAACCATTGTAAGTTAATCCACAAGATACAGCTCCCTGTGAACCATTGTAAGTTAATCCACAAGATACAGTTCCATGTGATGTGAACCATTGTAAGTTAATCCACAAGATACAGCTCCCTGTGAACCATTGTAAGTTAATCCACAAGATACAGTTCCCTGTGATGTGAACCATTGTAAGTTAATCCACAAGATACAGTTCCATGTGATGTGAACCATTGTAAGTTAATCCACAAGATACAGTTCCCTGTGATGTGAACCATTGTAAGTTAATCCACAAGATACAGTTCCATGTGATGTGAACCATTATAAGTTAATCCTCAAGATACAGTTCCCTGTGATGTGAACCATTATAAGTTAATCCACAAGATACAGTTCCCTGTGATGTGAACCATTGTAAGTTAATCCACAAGATACAGTTCCATGTGAACCATTGTAAGTTAATCCACAAGATACAGTTCCATGTGAACCATTGTAAGTTAATCCACAAGATACAGTTCCATGTGAACCATTGTAAGTTAATCCACAAGATACAGTTCCATGTGAACCATTATAAGTTAATCCACAAGATACAGCTCCCTGTGAACCATTGTAAGTTAATCCACAAGATACAGTTCCATGTGATGTGAACCATTGTAAGTTAATCCACAAGATACAGCTCCCTGTGAACCATTGTAAGTTAATCCACAAGATACAGTTCCCTGTGATGTGAACCATTGTAAGTTAATCCACAAGATACAGTTCCATGTGATGTGAACCATTGTAAGTTAATCCACAAGATACAGTTCCCTGTGATGTGAACCATTGTAAGTTAATCCACAAGATACAGTTCCATGTGATGTGAACCATTATAAGTTAATCCTCAAGATACAGTTCCCTGTGATGTGAACCATTATAAGTTAATCCACAAGATACAGTTCCCTGTGATGTGAACCATTGTAAGTTAATCCACAAGATACAGTTCCATGTGAACCATTGTAAGTTAATCCACAAGATACAGTTCCATGTGAACCATTGTAAGTTAATCCACAAGATACAGTTCCATGTGAACCATTGTAAGTTAATCCACAAGATACAGTTCCATGTGAACCATTATAAGTTAATCCACAAGATACAGTTCCATGTGAACCATTATAAGTTAATCCACAAGATACAGTTCCATGTGGACCATTATAAGTTAATCCACAAGATACAGTTCCATGGGAACCATTATAAGTTAATCCACAAGATACAGTTCCATGTGAACCATTGTAAGTTAATCCACAAGATACAGTTCCATGTGAACCATTGTAAGTTAATCCACAAGATACAGTTCCATGTGAACCATTATAAGTTAATCCACAAGATACAGTTCCATGTGAACCATTATAAGTTAATCCACAAGATACAGTTCCATGTGAACCATTGTAAGTTAATCCACAAGATACAGTTCCATGTGAACCATTGTAAGTTAATCCACAAGATACAGTTCCATGTGAACCATTGTAAGTTAATCCACAAGATACAGTTCCATGTGAACCATTGTAAGTTAATCCACAAGATACAGTTGAATGTATTCCTCTCTTAGAAAGATTATTTGACAGTTTCTCTGTGGAGCAAATCATTAGATATTGTTGGATAGAGTCTGACAACAGTTTTCTAAAGAATAGAACCCAATGTCACCTAACAGGCATGTTGTAGAAAACTACTAAAGAGGGTTGTCCATAGGCAGGCAGCCTCATCATCTCAAACAAATTGTTACAGAAACCACCACAAAGTGATTTGAAACAGGTCTCAGTACAGTGTCAACTGTGGCGGCCTTATGCTCCATAGGTTACAAAATGAAATGAAGAAGCCATCTAGTTTTCTGTCTGCTCAATTCAGCATTCATTTTGTGCCTTCAAAACCGTCATTGATCTCTGCTTAGATTGTTCTAATTTGGGACATAATTCTAACCACCAGATTATCACTAGAATTTCCTAGACAACAAGATACGTCAGGACACAAGTCACAACATGTGACTTATAAACTTGATCTTAACACCCCACAGAGCTGTAACAGTCAAGATCCACTGATCTCCACTGTGTCCTGTCTTTGAAAGCTCCACCAACAAGACTCCACCTATTATATACAGGCATTCTCTGGCCTTGTCCACTCCTCTAACACCCCACAGAGCTGTAACAGTCAAGATCTACTAATCTCCACTGTGTCCTGTCTTTGAAAACTCCACCAACGAGACTCCACCTATTATATACAGGCGTTCTCTGGCCTTGTCCACTCCTCTTTCACTGTGAGTTCCAATCCTGCTTAATCTGGTTATTTTGTTCTTCGTTAGAGTGTGTCCTTGTCATCTTTATCTTCACACAATTATCTTCACTAGTATTATTACTCGTACTTTTGTCCAATAAATTTGTTAGCTCTTGTTTTCAGCTGAGATTTCTAGTATTTGTTAAGTGACAGCTCTGGTCTCCCATGTGTTGTCCAACAGGCATGCGGGGCAGGTGGGTTACGCTATGATGAACATGCGGAACATTGATGAGGCACGGATTGGGGACACTTTCTTTCATGAGAAGGATCCAGTTGAGGCAATGCCTGGTTTCAAGAGTGCAACTCCTATGGTATGTGACTTGACTTGACTGCACCAAGAGTGCAACTCCTATGGTATGTGACTTGACTTGACTGGACCAAGAGTGCAACTCCTATATGTGACTTGACTTGACTGCACCAAGAGTGCAACTCCTATGGTATGTGACTTGACTGGACCAAGAGTTCAACTCCTATGGTATGTGACTTGACTTGACTGGACCAAGAGTGCAACTCCTATGGTATGTGATTTGACTTGACTGCACCAAGAGTGCAACTCCTATGGTATGTGACTTGACTGCACCAAGAGTGCAACTCCTATGGTATGTGACTTGACTTGACCAAGAGCGCAATTCCTATGGTATGTGACTTGACTTAACTGCACCAAGAGTGCAACTTCTATGGTATGTGACTTGACTTGACTGCACCAAGAGTGCAACTCGTATGGTATGTGACTTGACTGGACCAAGACTGCAACTCCTATGATACTTGACTTGACTTGACCAAGAATGCAACTCCTATGGTATGTGACATGACTTGACTCGTCTTGACTGGACCAAGAGTGCAACTCCTATGGTATGTAACTTGACATGACTTGACTTGACCAAGAGTGCAGCTCCTATGGTATGTGACTAGACATGATGACTTGAATTGACAATCTATATATATTTTCCAAAGAGACATGGATACAGCGGGATTAAGATCAATCTGTATTACAGAGGAAATGGTTTTTTAAAAATTGGAGGGTTTGAAAGTGGATAAATGTCCAGGTCAAGGTGGTATTCATCCAAATTTGCTGTTTGAAATTAGAGACCAACTAGCAAAACCATTGGCTATATTATGTTCTCAATCACTTGCAAAAGGGATTGTTCCACGGGATTGGAAAGATGCAGGAGTGATCCCCTTATTCAAAAAGGGCAAAAAATCAGATCCGGCAAATTATAGACCGGTGAGTTTAACGAGCATAGTCTGTAAATTGTTAGAGTCAATAATCAAAGAAAACATTGTAATGCATTTAGAAAAATTTAATCTAATTAGAAATAGTCAGCATGGGTTTACTAGAGGGAGATCATGATTAACAAATCTATTAGAATTCACGGAGGAGGTTACTAAAATCATAGATAAAGGGGAGCCAGTGGATGTTATTTATCTAGACTTTGCAAAGGCCTTTGATAGAGTACCTCATCAAAGATTATTTCGAAAGTTAAAATCACATGGAATAGGTGGGGAAGTTGCCAAATGGATTGAAAATTGGTTAACGGAAAGAAGGCAGAGGGTGGACATAAATAAGGAGTACTCTGAGTGGTATGAAGTGAAAAGTGGTGTGCCACAGGGCTCGGTTTTGGGACCATTTTGTTCTTGATATATATAAATGATTTGAACATCGATATGGGATCCATGATTGCAAAATTTGCTGATGACACAAAACTATGCAGTAGTGTCTCATCTAAAGCGGAAGTGGATATATTGAGGTCGGATTTAGATAAAATTTGAGAGTGGTCTGTAAGCTGGCAAATGGAGTTTAATGTAGATAAATGTACAGTCATCCACATGAGTAGATCAAATATGGAACATAATTACAGAATGGATGAGAACAATATCAGAAAGATAGATAAGGAAAGGGACCTAGGGGTTATAATAGATCATACGGGAAAGGTGAGTGAGCAAGTTCAGGTAGAAGGAGAAAAGGCAAATGCAATGTTAGGTATGATAAAAAGAAATATTAAACATAGAAGCAAGAAAGTGATCGTCAAACATAATAAAGCATTAGTTAGACCTAGATTGGAGTACTGTGTACAGGTGTGGAGTCCTTATCATAGAGGGGATATAAACATGCTGGAAAGAATACAAAAAAGAGCGACAAAGCTGATAGTGGGATTCCAGAATTACAGTTATGAGGAAAGACTCCGAAAAACCGGCCTACAGTGTCTCAAAGAGAGAAGAATTTGAGGTGACTTAATACAGGTTTATAAGATGATCAGAGGAATGGATAAATTAGACTATAACAAGTTTTACAAAATACAACCACCCACAAGAACAAGAGGACAAAGCTAAAAATTTACTAAAGAGAGGTCCAGATTAAATATTAGGAAATATGTTTTTAGTCAGAGAGTGGTGTCTGCTTGGAATACATTACCACAGTAAGTAGTGGAGGCAGGGAGAATTAATGCATTTAAGAATAAATTGGATGCACATAGCTTTTAGAGCAGAGTGATGTAAATGAGACTGGTTGTATACAGACTCTGTAGAGTCTTCTAAACCAGTATAAAGAAGTTAAGTTAAGTTGACTTGACCAAGAGTACAACTCCTATGGTATGTGACTTGACTTGACTTGACTAAGAGTACAGCTTCTATGGTATGTGACTTGACTTGACCAAGAGTACAGCTTCTATGGTATGTGACTTGACTTGACTTGACTTGACCAAGAGTACAGCTTCTATGGTATGTGACTTGACATGACCAAATCTTCAGCTATGTCTGTTGTCACTTTCTATGTCATAAGTCGGTGTCTGTTGTCACCTTCTATGTCACAAGTCGGTGTCTGTTGTCACTTTCTATGTCACAAGTCTGTGTCTGTTGTCACTCTCTATGTCACAAGTCTGTGTCTGTTGTCACCTTCTATGTCACAAGTCTGTGTTTGTTGTCACTTTCTATGTCACAAGTCTGTTTCTGTTGTTACTTTCCATGTCACAAGAATGTATCTATTGTCACTTTCTATGTCACAAGTATGTGTCTGTTGTCAGATTCTATGTCACAAGTCTGTGTCTGTTATGGCATCTTGGTGCCGTGATATTCTTACATGCCATGTTTTCGGGAAATCATATAGTAGACTACTTTTTGAATGATATGTAAATATCTAGCTTCATCAGAAGAAATGTATTTGTAGGTAGAGGCTTTGGTGTTAGTATGTCAGGGTGTATGGGCAGTTTGGTGTTAGTGTGTCAGTGTGTATGGGCAGTTTGGTGTTAGTGTGTCAGGGTGTATGGGCAGTTTGGTGTTTGTGTCAGGGTGTATGGGCAGTTTGGTGTTAGTGTGTCAGTGTGTATGGGCAGTTTGGTGTTAGTGTGTCAGGGTGTATGAGCAGTTTGGTGTTAGTGTGTCAAGGTGTATTGGCAGTTTGGTGTTAATGTGTCAGGGTGTATGAGCAGTTTGGTGTTAGTGTGTCAGGGTGTATGGGCAGTTTGGTGTTAGTGTGTCAGGGTGTATGAGCAGTTTGGTGTTAGTGTGTCAAGGTGTATGAGCAGTTTGGTGTTAGTGTGTCAGGGTGTATGGGCAGTTTGGTGTTTGTGTCAGGGTGTATGGGCAGTTTGGTGTTAGTGTGTCAGTGTGTATGGGCAGTTTGGTGTGAGTGTGTCAGGGTGTATGGGCAGTTTGGTGTTAGTGTGTCAGGGTGTATGGGCAGTTTGGTGTTAGTGTGTCAGGGTGTATGGGCAGTTTGGTGTTAGTGTGTCAGGGTGTATGGGCAGTTTGGTGTTAGTGTGTCAAAGTTTTGCATAATAATTTTGCTAACTACATACACATCCTTTTTCAGTTACCATTTTTATGACATATAATAATTATGTCTCCAAATGTATTTGGTGCCTGGTCCCATTGAGGATGTCACTGATGTCAGTGCTTCAATTAACAAGGTCCTTCCTTATACATGCCTGTATCTAGTCTGCCAATTGGTAACTGAGCAAGCACCATGACACATCAACTTACTTTCTTTACAGATTGCTAGTTGAATCAATTTAGTTAGTTTTCTATTCACTTATGCATTGAACATCTCAAGGAGCGACTGTCATCTGACTTGCATTAAGTGCACTGCGTCAGTCGTTGTGAGTCAGTTCTTCTTCTGCGTTCAGGTTTTTCTGATCATGTTAAATCTTCAGTCCTATTGCCAGGATGAAGTCCACAGTCCTTTCCAGGTCGGAGCAGGGACCCCCATAGTTTTTGTCTCATTTCTGCTCCATCTGGCCAGGTCTGGCTTTCCTTTGAGTCAGTGTCTTTGCACAATCACTCTGTGATCTATCCACCAGCCCACTCTGTGATCTATCCACCAGCCCACTCTGTGATCTATCCACCAGCCCACTCTGTGATCTATCTACTAGCCCACTCTGTGATCTATCTACCAGCCCACTCTGTGATCTATCCACCAGCCCACTCTGTGATCTATCCACCAGCTCACTCTGTGATCTATCTACCAGCCCACTCTGTGATCTATCGGCCAGCCCACTCTGTGATCTATCCACCAGCCTTGCGACTGCTCAGATTTGCCACTGTTGTAAGCCATCATGAGATGACTGAACCAGCTCATTGTTTGCCTGGAAATGTACTCCGCACAAGACGTATTATTATAATAAATTGATAATGTTTATGAAACCAGGATCAGACAGTTCAGATCATTTGGTCACACAAACAGACATAAGACCTTTCTGCAAACAATACTGGAAGGAAAAGTTGAAAGCAAGTGTGCCATAGGTCATCAACGATATCAGTGGGATGCTAACATCAAGAGATAAACACAGAAAGGGCTGGCAGACTGTACCATCAAGGCAAGAGGACAGAGGACATTGGATATGTAATGCAGACTGTACCGTCAAGGCAAGAGGATAGTGGACATTGGACATGTAATGCAGACTGTACCGTCAAGGCAAGAGGATAGTGGACATTGGACATCTAATGCAGACTACCATCAAGGCAAGAGACAGAGGACATCTAATGCAGACTGTACCATCAAGGCAAGAGACATTGGACATGTAATGCAGACTGTACCATCAAGGCAAGAGACAGAGGACATCTAATGCAGACTGTACCATCAAGGCAAGAGACAGAGGACATCTAATGCAGACTGTACCATCAAGGCAAGAGGACATTGGACATGTAATGCAGACTGTACCATCAAGGCAAGAGACAGAGGACATCTAATGCAGACTGTACCATCAAGGCAAGAGGACATTGGACATGTAATGCAGACTGTACCATCAAGGCAAGAGACAGAGGACATCTAATGCAGACTGTACCATCAAGGCAAGAGGACAGAGGACATCTAATGCAGACTGTACCATCAAGGCAAGAGACAGAGGACATCTAATGCAGACTGTACCATCAAGGCAAGAGGACATTGGACATGTAATGCAGACTGTACCATCAAGGCAAGAGACAGAGGACATCTAATGCAGACTGTACCATCAAGGCAAGAGGACATTGGACATGTAATGCAGACTGTACCATCAAGGCAAGAGACAGAGGACATCTAATGCAGACTGTACCATCAAGGCAAGAGGATAGTGGACATTGGACATCTAATGCAGACTGTACCATCAAGGCAAGAGGATAGTGGACATGTAATGCAGACTGTACCATCAAGGCAAGAGACAGAGGACGTCTAATGCAGACTGTACCATCAAGGCAAGAGGATAGTGGACATTGGACATGTAATGCAGACTGTACCATCAAGGCAAGAGACAGAGGACGTCTAATGCAGACTGTACCATCAAGGCAAGAGGATAGTGGACATTGGACATCTAATGTAGATGGCCATCACTGTGTAATGGCACCTGAACCGAATGTTTGTGAAAATAATTAGTCAAATCATGAATAACAATGTTTGAGTTGTTCAGCTTTATGTGGCTGCTATATTTCTCTAGACCAATGGCTATAGTTAGGGGATGATAGATTTACCTTGTTGCAGGTATTTGCTGGTTTGTTTCCTACTGACCAGTCTGAGTTCCCTCACCTGAGAAGTGCCATAGAGAAACTCACCTTGAATGACCGCAGTGTACAAGTCAAAGCTGACAACAGGTGCGGCCAGTCAGCATTTCCTCGCCAAATTTTTCTCTGTGTTTGTGTTGCTTAGTATGTACTATGTAGAGTTTATGTTGTGTGCTCGTATGTTGAGTTTATGTTGTGTGCTTGTATGTTGAATTTATGTTGTGTGCTTGTATGTTGAATTTATGTTGTGTGCTCGAATGTTGAATTTATGTTGTGTGCTGGTATGTTGAATTTATGTTGTGTGCTCGAATGTTGAATTTATGTTGTGTGCTGGTATGTTGAATTTATGTTGTGTGCTCGAATGTTGAGTTTATGTTGTGTGCTTTAATTGTACGTGTACCATGTTGATGTTGTTGAATGCCCACGTTGAGTTTGATTACTCTTTTGTGTAGGGAACTGAGACGCTAGTCCAGTCAGGCACAACATCACATCAGGGTCAGGCACAACATACTGACCAGGACATCACATCAGGGTCAGGCACAACATACTGACCAGGACATCACATCAGGGTCAGGCACAACATACTGACCAGGACATCACATCAGGGTCAGGCACAACATCACATCAGGGTCAGGCACAACATACTGACCAGGACATCAGGTCAGGGTCAGGCACAACATCACATCAGGGTCAGGCACAACATACTGACCAGGACATCAGGTCAGGGTCAGGCACAACATCACATCAGGGTCAGGCACAACATACTGACCAGGACATCAGGTCAGGGTCAAGACCAAGACCACAATCTCTCTTCCATGTAGAGTTCCTTGGAAACAGGCTGTTTTCAAAGTAGGCTGGCTGAAGAGATGTGGATCAATGTGATCTTTGTAGTAGTGAGCGCCACGTAAATGAAGCCAAGCATAGTACAACCGCTGGGGAGACCACGACCCACCTTCATCAGCATGCTCATAATGTGATGAAAGCTACTACAACCCGCCACTTAACGCCCTTTTCAGAGCCCACAAAAGAGTAAACTTACTCATTGTGGGCATTCAACAACGACAAACAACAACGACAATCAACAACGACAAACAACAACTACTTTGTGTGCCCTGAAAAGGGCATTAGGTTGCAGGTTATAGTAGCTTTCCTCACATACTGATGAAGGTGCTATGCTCGACTTCATCTGTGTGCCGCTCACTACTACTGGGATCACATCGATCCCCAACTTTGTTAGCCAGACTGCCATGAAAGTCTATTTCCAGAGAGAACTACGTGGAAGTCTTGGTCAGTATATTTTTCCTGACTGACTAACATTGGCAGATCAGAATATTTTGCCCGACTCTGACTAACATTGGCCAATCAGAATATTTTGCCTGACTCTGACTAACATTGGCCGATCAGAATATTTTGCCTGACTCTGACTAACATTGGCCAATCAGAATATTTTGCCTGACTCTGACTAACATTGGCCAATCAGAATATTTTGCCTGACTCTGACTAACATTGGCCGATCAGAATATTTTGCCTGACTCTGACTAACATTGGCCAATCAGAATATTTTGCCTGACTCTGACTAACATTGGCCGATCAGAATATTTTGCCTGACTCTGACTAACATTGGCCGATCAGAATATTTTGCCTGACTGACTAACATTGGCCGATCAGAATATTTTGCCTGACCAGACATTAGTCTCTCCTTGTTCGTGTACCATAATTGTAGGTATCTGTCATGTCATTTATAATAATTCTTACTTACTTAGTCACTACTCACAAACCATTAGGTTATCTGGCTTTTTCTTCTGGCTTATAGTTTCTGCATGATGGGATAGCCAGCCCCATGCACACCACTCTTTAGTCACCTCCTATGACAACAAACCAATGTCAGTTCTACAAGCCATCTAGAATGATCAACTGCCAGCAGAGCTCAAAAAGGCCTTAGGAGAACAAAGAGTCAAGATAAGGGCAGTGGAAGTGGAGAGGTCTCTAGAACGAGCCCGACAGTGCCTCATGCATCTAAGTAGCATTCATTGATGCTGGGGGGGGGGGGAGGGGGGGGGTGTATGCTGTGTGGTTGTCGTCTTGTTAATGACCAATCCATTTTAGTTGCTGTCTTATAATGTACACCAGTTTAATGCTGGTCTTGTTCCCACTACCAGCCTCTCGTCATCGTTCCTGATCCTGTCTCCTTGTTACACCCAATATTTTTGTGCAGGTATTTCATTTCTGCTGTTAATATTTATCATCAATCAATGACCTGTCAATATGCCAGTAGCTTGTCTAACAGGTGGTATCATCTGGCATCGTTCGCTAAATGTTATCTTTAGATCTTACTCTGACATTTTGAACATCAACATTCTTGAAATGATCAGTTACTATTGTTAGCCAAATTGTTGTTGCCCGTTCTGATCTGTTTTGGTGTGGGCATGTTGTTACCAGGCAAAGAATAGGTATACTGTAACTTATGACATCAAGGGACAACTAATGAGGACCAGTGGCTGGCCCATCCTGTAGGAATGATAACCCACCAGACAAACAAATGAAATCCTCAGCATGTATGTTCTATGCAGGCCATGTGCCACATTTACTGTGACTTCTGTCCCCAGCCCAGCTTTAGGTCAAGGTTACAGACTAGGGTTCCTGGGCCTCCTTCACCTGGATGTGTTCACCCAGCGACTGGAGCAAGAGTTTGACGCGTCTGCCATCATCACTGCCCCAAACGTGGCTTATAAAAGTGGGTTCTGGAATAATGTGGTTACTTTGTTTAATGTAGTTATTCGTAGATTCTTCGATTTATGGTCGTATCTGTCTTGATTTTGCCTTTCTTCACACACACACCCCCCGTTCCCCATGAGATTACAGAGACCTGAGTCCCCCCCCCCTCCCTATAAGCTTATGAAGGCCTGAGTCCCTTCCCCCCCCCCTCCGTATAAGCTTACGGAAGCCTGAGTCCCTTTCCCCCCCCCCCCTCCCTATAAGCTTACGGAGGCCTGAGTCCCTCAGTCCCCCCCCCCCTATCAGCTTACGGAGACCTGAGTCCCTACCCCCCCCCCCCCCCCCCATAAACTTACGGGGACCTGAGTCCCTCCCCCCCCCCCATAAGCTTACGGAGACCTGAGTCCCTACCCCCCCCCCCCATAAACTTACAGGGACCTGAGTCCCTCCCCCCCCCCCCCCCATAAGCTTACGGAGACCTGAGTCCCTCTTCCCCCCCCCCCTATAAGCTTACAGAGACCTAAGTCCCCCCCCCCCCATAAGCTTACGGAGACCTAAGTTTCCCCCCCCCCCCCCTGCCTTACGGAGACCTGAGTCCCTGACCTACACCTTCTCTCGTCCTCAGTGACAATCAAAGGAGACAAGAACATCAAGTTTTATGGATCAGATGAAATCACGGTGCTCAACCCCTGTTTGGTAAGATCTCCGTTATTTGAGATGTAACTTTGTATTACCATTCTCTTCTGTCTCCTTGTATTGAATTCTGTTGGGCTATTTTTTGTCTTCATGTGATAATAATTAGTAGATAGTTTGCTTCGTCAAAGTCTGTTATCCAAACATTGTCTGTCTCCAGATGCCTGACCCTTCAATAATCACCGAGTACTTTGAGCCCATGGTCAACGGCACAGTCATATCACCTGCTGAGTACATCAACCAGCTTACTACTCTCTGTATTGTAAGTACAGCACATGTCACACGTCATTCAGCACATGTCACACATTGTACAGTACATGTCACACAGCACATGTCACACATTGTACAGCACACATCACACAGCGTACAACACATGTCACACATCGTACAGCACATGTCACACACTGTACATCGCATGTCACACATTGTACAGCACATGTCACACACTGTACAGCACATGACACACAGCACATGTCACACACTTACAGCACATGTCACACACCATACAGCACATGTCACACATTGTACAGCACACATCACAGCACATGTCACACATTGTAGGCACATGTCACACATTGTACAGTACATGTCACACATCGTACAACACATGTCACACATCGTACAGCACATGTCACACACTGTACATCGCATGTCACACATTGTACAGCACATGTCACACACTGTACAGCACATGACACACAGCACATGTCACACACTTACAGCACATGTCACACACCATACAGCACATGCCACACAGCACATGTCACACATTGTACAGCACATGTCACACATCATACAGCACATGTCACACATCATACAGCACATATCACACATACATCACATGTCATACAGCACATGTCACACAGCACATGTCATTGGACATCACATGTGTTTAGAGATTTGATCAACAAGATTTGAGTTATTTCTGACTGATATGACATCACTGACAACTTAGTAATACCATTAACCATGCCAAGATGGAAACTTATAATAATAATGTTAGTCTAGGCATCTGAGGCCCGTTGCGTCAGTCATGACCAATCGGAACGGTGCTCTGCCAGACCTCGTCTATTTGGGGGGGGGGGGCTTCTGTTAAAGCCACGTGTTTCCGGGACAGCCCCTCCTGCGCATCCAGCCGGCTGGTTGGGTACCCTTAGCACTTTGAACTGCCTTGAGAAGGCTCTGGTGATCTGGAACTTCCTGATCCAGTCGGACAACATGTCCAAACAGGGTAAGGCGACGACGGTCCCGGACTTCTGATACAGTTGGGAGGTTAGTCTTAGTAGAGACCTCGACATTACGTACAGCATTAGTCTCAAGGTGGAACGTAACACTATGAATATATTCACAATAGCAGTCACATATTCAGTGAAACATCCATGACTCTACAATACCACTAGGCCTGTCACATATTCAGTAGAACTTCCATGACTCTACAATACCACTAGACCTGGCACATATTCAGTAGAACTTCCATGACTCTACAATACCACTAGGCTTGGCACATGATGATATTCAGTAGAACTTCCATGACTCTACAATACCACTAGGCCTGGCACATATTCAATAGAACCTACATGACTCTACAATACCACTAGTCCTGTCACATATTCAGTAGAACTTCCATGACTCTACAATACCGCTAGGCCTGTCACATATTCAGTAGAACTTCCATGACTCTACAATACCACTAGGCTTGGCACATGATGATATTCAGTAGAACTTCCATGACTCTACAATACCACTAGGAGGCCTGGCACATATTCAGTAGAGCCTACATAACTCTACAATACCACTAGGCCTGGCACATATTCAGTAGAGCCTCCATCACTATGCATGAGATGATAACTATATTGTGTTTGTGATAAATGAATACTGAGAAAGCTTCTCCGGACACCCCCAGCATCACCGAGGACGCATCATAGACCAGTCATACATTGATGATACACGGGTGTTGATCAAGGTCAAGTTCCCCCTCTCAGAAATACTTATAGACTTCTTCGATGAGCTCAAGTCCATGTCGTCAGGCTACGCAAGGTAATGTCATCCTAATTGTAACCCGTCTCTTGATTGTTGCTATGGTAACAATTGTATGAATATTTGGACTCGTTTCATTTTACATATAATCACATTAAATGCAATTCGGTGAAATTTGACAAAACGACGTTACGACCTGGACTTTGTTGATGTCTTGACTCCTCTGTTCCATAACCTCAGTCAGATGACCTGGACTTTGTTGATGTCTTGGCTACTCTGTTCCATAACCTCAGTCAGATGACCTGGACTTTGTTGATGTCTTGACTCCTCTGTTCCATAACCTCAGTCAGATGACCTGGACTTTGTTGATGTCTTGGCTACTCTGTTCCATAACCGCAGTCAGACGCAAAATGAAATATGTAAACTTGATGAGAGGTCACAGAAATTGAATTGAGAATACACCAGATAACAAACAAAGATTATGAGAATAAATGCAACTAATCCGATTATGTTTGGAGACACACCCCTACAAGATGTGCAATCATTCATATATCTTGGTAATAATATAGACAAAAGCAGGTGGTACAGATAAATATATCAACATAAGAATAGAAAGTGTGAGAGGAGCTTTCATTTTCATTTCCTCTGTAATACAGATTGATCTTAATCCTGCGGTATCCATGTCTCTTTGAACGATATCTATAGGCTCTGGGATCTTGGAGCAGTCCTCTTTTGTGTAGACTGTGCCAAAGTACTGATTGAGTAGATTAGCTGCCTCCCTATTCTCACTTATTATTTTCCCTGTACTGTCCATGAGAGGGCCTACTTTGTCTTTCGTTCTTTGTTTATTTCTAACATAAGAGAAGAAGCTTTTACTGTCAGTCTTGATCCTCTGAGCAAGTCTATTTGTCGTGTTTTATTCACTTTCTGAGCTATGTTCTGCTTGTCCAAATATTTTAAATATGTTACTTTTGATTTACCTGCCTCTATATATTTTTTCCATGCTTCATTTTTAGCTTACTTACCACTGACCTAGAGAAGAAAGTATTGATATGTTGACTAGCCCATAAGCTCATGGCATAGTGTCAAGCTCATTAGTTTGCTCTATTATATTTCTCATCTAGGAAGTTAGCAGATGGGAAGGCAAGGCTGTGATGTCGACACTTAACATCCTCATAATTCAACAACCCAGTCATTGTTGGCCTGTAACGGATTCGGCATATTTTAGATTCTCCGTCCATTCAAACACAAAATAGAGGGGACGGCGTGGCCTAGTGGTTACGTGGCACGGCTCACACTCCGAAGGTGCTGGGTTCGATCCCCATCGCAGCACCGGCCGTTACCCCAGGGAAGCAAACCCTTAGAAAATGCAGGAAGAAGCAGACCCTTACATAAAATGCATGCTGAAGTCGGATGCACTGGGCCGACAGGCGCAAAATAACAACCACAGTGCAACGCAACCGCTTTGGGGATTAGAGAAATAAGGCGAACGCAAAATAAAAAATTTTTAAAAAACACATAATAGCAGTTTCAATGACTCCACATATCATATGTGCTGTTTATAACAAAAGCCTTTATTGATGATTTCTCTTCTTCCAGCTTTGATTACGAGGACGCTGGATACGAAATCACAGAGATTTTGAAGGTATTTCTAGAGTTTGTTTAGTTTAATATTTGTTCATGTTGAATTTTTTGACAAACCCCAAAAATTCCAACTTTTATCTTTTAAAATCGATTAAGATTAGCTCTATCCTACTGGCGATTGCTGTATTGTCCAGGTAAACAACAACAGGCATGCTGTTGTTCCAGCACGTCCAGGCGAGACAAGCGTCAGGATGAGTCCCTTATTTATAATTAACTACTACTTCACAATTCTGGTTATTAAAATAAAGTTCAATATCTGTTCTGGATACAGCTAAAACAGGACCCCAAGATGTAGCAGGGCATGAGATGACAGCACCAAGCCACTCATAGCTGGCTGCTTGATCAGGGTCAGTGAACCATAGCTGGCTGCTTGATCAGGGTCAGTGAACCATAGCTGGCTGCATCCATCAGGGTCAGTGAACCATAGCTGGCTGCTTGATCAGGGTCAGTGAACCATAGCTGGCTGCTTGATCAGGGTCAGTGAACTATAGCTGGCTGCTTGATCAGGGTCAGCGAACCATAGCTGGCTGCTTCCATCAGGGTCAGCGAACCATAGCTGGCTGCTTCCATCAGGGTCAGTGAACCATAGCTGACCAAGACCCTACACGTGACAGCCCTGGAAACAGGTCACTAGTGCAACCTGGCCAAGGGATATGGATTACAATCCCGGTACTAAAAAATCCAGATGAAATCAGATGTGTCGGGCCGAAGGGCACAGATATTGCAGCCTCACTGTAAACTGTGACACGTCCTTTTCAGGACGAACGCTGAAGAAGAAGAACACAGATAAACCAATAATAATCATTACCTTTCTCCTGTTTGAGGGTGAAGCATAAAGCACCAACATTATTTCTATATGTAAACCTATTGGTCCAAACAAGAGCATAGGCTCAACACCTTTCACCTACGTCACCTGAGATCCATCCTTGGCATCTCATGGAGAGACATTGAGATCCATCCTTGGCATCTCATGGAGAGACATTGAGATACATCCTTGGCATCTCATGGAGAGACATTGAGATCCATCCTTGGCATCTCATGGAGAGACATTGAGATCCATCCTTGGCATCTCATGGAGAGACATTGAGATCCATCCTTGGCATCTCATGGAGAGACATTGAGATCCATCCTTGGCATCTCATGGAGAGACATTGAGATCCATCCTTGGCATCTCATGGAGAGACATTGAGATCCATCCTTGGCATCTCATGGAGAGACATTGAGATCCATCCTTGGCATCTCATGGAGAGACATTGAGATCCATCCTTGGCATCTCATGGAGAGACATTGAGATCCATCCTTGGCATCTCATGGAGAGACAGGGTGACAAATGCAGAAGTGCATTATTGCACCGGTCTTCCAAGTATGTACACCCTCCTTGGCCAACGAAGACTGCGATGGCTTGGTCATGTTCGTCGCATGGAAGATGCGGTCGCATCTTCAAAGATATTCTCTGTGGGCAGCTGGTGTGTGGTAAAAGAACAGCTGGCCGACCACAGCTGCGGTTCAAAGACGCATGCAAGCGGGACATGAAGGCACTGGATATGGATCTGACATCTTAGGAAGGCGTAGCTGCAGACCATTTCAAAAATAGATGTAACCTGAAGAGCCACCTCAGGGTGGACGAAAATAAGCTCATGCATCAAAGGGAAGTAAAGAGACAACGCTGAACGGAAAAGGAAAACCCAAAACTCAGAGTTGCTACTCCAAGGTCACATCAACCTACAGTCAGACGTGACTGAAAAAGGGGCTAATATTACCTATTGGGCATGAGTCATTCCAGTTCACATGAGTCATTCCAGTTCACTTGAGTCATCCCAGTTCATTTGAGTCATTCCAGTTCACATGAGTCATCCCAGTTCACTTGAGTCATCCCAGTTCACATGAGTCATCCCAGTTCACTTGAGTCATTCCTGTTCACTTGAGTCATTCCAGTTGACTTGAGTCATCCCAGTTGACTTGAGTATTTCTTTTTCATCTGTATTGTTCTCCTCCATGTTCTTGTTCACTTTGATGGCCATGTTTAGACGTGCCGTTGAATGGGTTTTCTATAACATGTCTAGAATGTTTTCATCTTCTTGTCTAGTTATGAGTTGGCATTAAGTTACGGGAATATTTTGGGTCACATGTATTTGTACAACTACTTATTTACATGAAGGAAAACATTGTGTGAAAAGGCTTTTATATATATATATATGTGTGTGTGTGTGTGTGAGAGAGAGAGAGAGAGAGCAATCACGTCCATTCAAGCCAATATATCAGCTATGTGATAATATTAGAGAGGCCTGTTGTGGGCCAATATATTGGCTCTAGACAGTGAATTAGGCAATAACTAGGTCAGGACCACAGCCTACTGTAGATAGAGGCCTTCTGACTTAAGGGGAAACCCCTTTGAAATGTCACATTCCAAGGCTAACTAAATGACGGAACTTTCATGTGTCGACTATCAGTATAACTATAATAGTGTGTTCGGGTAACAAAGATGGATATGCAGTTGGTTTCAGGGCAGGATTCTGTGAAAGGATCACTCTCAGCAGTGATTGGTTGTGTTATGTGCCGTAAATGTGTTTGATATCTCTGTGTAGAGCATGGATTGATTATAAACCTTGGTACAATATGAGTTCTGTCATTTAGTTGGCGGTAAAATGTAACGTTTCAATGGATTTCCCCGGTGACAGACGGCCTATCTAAAGTAGGTCAAGGTCAGGACAGTCATAGTTGATCATCTGGTACTGAAGATCATTCTTGAATGTCTTGTGGTCTTACCATATGACTGACTATCTTCAGCTGAACTTCTGCCTCAATGGCCATGAAGTCGAGGAGCTGACCATGATATGCCATATTTCAAGAGCAAGGGAAACAGCTCACAGGGTCTGTCTGAAACTGAAAGAAACCATTCCCAGGCAGCAGTTTCTTATCAGCGTCCAGGCAAAGATCAACCAAAAGGTTTTAGCCAGAGAAGATATCAAACCCTTCAGGAAAGATGTGACTGCCAAATGTGTAAGTTATTCATGCAGCTGTATTTTTGTGTAACTTAGAGTTGCTAGTTATGCCCTTCTCTATGCAAAATGTTTTTGTGAATGACAAGTCAATAAATGTTTGACGGCAATTTGATAAAAGTAGAGTAACAGACGAGGGCTGACACTTGGACCAAGTCTTCACCAGGAACTGGACTAAACAAAAACAGCAGCTAAATGAAATAGGGGCACTTGCAGCAAGATATGTCATATAAATAAGCATACAACAGGTAGTAGCACTCAGTGAAACAAACAACACACAGGGATAGGAAGTTCTGTAGTAACACTGGAAACAAACAACACACAGGGATAGGAAGTTCTGTAGTAACACTGGAAACAAACAACACACAGGGATAGGAAGTTCTGTAGTAACACTGGAAACAAACAAACAATACACAGGGATAGGAAGTTCTGTAGTAACACTGGAAACAAACAACACACAGGGATAGGAAGTTCTGTAGTAACACTGGAAACAAACAAACAATACACAGGGATAGGAAGTTCTGTAGTAACACTGGAAACAAACAAACAACACACAGGGATAGGAAGTTCTGTAGTAACACTGGAAACCAACAAACAAACAAACAACACACAGGGATAGGAAGTTCTGTAGTAACACTGGAAACAAACAAACAAACAATACACAGGGATAGGAAGTTCTGTAGTAACACTGGAAACAAACAAACAAACAATACACAGGGATAGGAAGTTCTGTAGTAACACTGGAAACAAACAAACAAACAACACAC
Source organism: Ariolimax columbianus (assembly GCA_036924085.1). Taxonomy (NCBI): domain Eukaryota; kingdom Metazoa; phylum Mollusca; class Gastropoda; order Stylommatophora; family Arionidae; genus Ariolimax; species Ariolimax columbianus. Next base: position 63,632,926 of record JAVGWX010000018.1, read on the forward strand.
AGGGATAGGAAGTTCTGTAGTAACACTGGAAACAAACAATACACAGGGATAGGAAGTTCTGTAGTAACACTGGAAACAAACAAACAAACAATACACAGGGATAGGAAGTTCTGTAGTAACACTGGAAACAAACAAACAAACAATACACAGGGATAGGAAGTTCTGTAGTAACACTGGAAACAAACAAACAAACAACACACAGGGATAGGAAGTTCTGTAGTAACACTGGAAACAAACAAACAAACAATACACAGGGATAGGAAGTTCTGTAGTAACACTGGAAACAAACAAACAAACAATACACAGGGATAGGAAGTTCTGTAGTAACACTGGAAACAAACAAACAAACAAACAACACACAGGGATAGGAAGTTCTGTAGTAACACTGGAAACAAACAAACAAACAACACACAGGGATAGGAAGTTCTGTAGTAACACTGGAAACAAACAAATAAACAACACACAGGGATAGGAAGTTCTGTAGTAACACTGGAAACAAACAAACAAACAACACACCCAGCTTGTCATTACCACAAGCCAGGAAACTGTGCAGGCTGGGATAAACTTGTGGGTTTGAGAGAAAGCTCTAGAAGCTATAGCCCATATATGGTACGGTGATAGATCAAAGCTCTAGAAGCTATAACCCATATATGGTACTGAGATAGATCAAAGCTCTTGAAGCTGTAGCCCGTATATGGTACTGAGATAGATCAAAGATCTAGAAGCTATAACCCATATATGGTACTGAGATAGATCAAAGCTATAGCCCATATATGGTACTGAGATATATCAAAGCTATAGCCCATATATGGTACTGAGATAGATCAAAGCTCTAGAAGCTATAGCCCATATATGGTACTGAGATAGATCAAAGCTATAACCCATATATGGTACTGAGATAGATCAAAGCTATAGCCCATGTATGGTACTGAGATATATCAAAGCTCTAGCCCATATATGGTACAGGAATAACATATTGAATGATTCATTTACCAGCCAGAGGATCAAACAAATGTAGAAGACAAAACAAAAGATCAGTAACAGGTATGAGACCAACAAGGCCTTTAGCCTGGGATGTATATTATAGTATTTCCAGCCACTGGAATAGACGCTCAGTTGTTGTATAATGGAGAATTGACACACACACGCATCTCTCTGAAATGGGTTGTTGCCATGTCCCAAAGTCATGAGTTGACTGATTTGCTAGGGGACTTCTCTGAAAGTTGGTACAGATCAAAGATATGAGAGGTGACATAGCTGGGATAAACGAATGAAATGGCCGTCATGCCTGTATCATTAGGGGCAACAATTTGTGCTTGCCCATTGTAAGAAAGGTGTTGCAAAAAAGTCTGCATTACTAGATGATGATGATTGGTGTTTACATTCCAGGTGAGCATAGAGCCACCATTACAGGTGAGCATAGAGCCACCATTTCAGGTGAGCATAGAGCCACCATTACAGGTGAGCATAGAGCCACCATTTGAAGTGAGCATAGAGCCACCATTTGAAGTGAGCATAGAGCCACCATTTCAGGTGAGCATAAAGCCACCATTTCAGGTGAGCATAGAGCCACCATTTCAGGTGAGCATAGAGCCACCATTACAGGTGAGCATAGAGCCACCATTCCAGGTGAGCATAGAGCCACCATTACAGGTGAGCATAGAGCCACCATTACAGGTGAGCATAGAGCCACCATTACAGGTGAGCATAGAGCCACCATTTCAGGTGAGCATAGAGCCACCATTACAGGTGAGCATAGAGCCACCATTTCAGGTGAGCATAGAGCCACCATTACAGGTGAGCATAGAGCCACCATTACAGGTGAGCATAGAGCCACCATTACAGGTGAGCATAGAGCCACCATTACAGGTGAGCATAGAGCCACCATTTCAGGTGAGCATAGAGCCACCATTCCAGGTGAGCATAGAGCCACCATTTGAAGTGAGCATAGAGCCACCATTTCAGGTGAGCATAAAGCCACCATTTCAGGTGAGCATAGAGCCACCATTTCAGGTGAGCATAGAGCCACCATTCCAGGTGAGCATAGAGCCACCATTCCAGGTGTGCATAGAGCCACCATTCCAGGTGAGCATAGAGCCACCATTTCAGGTGAGCATAGAGCTACCGTTTCAGGTGAGCATAGAGCCACCGTTCCAGGTGAGCATAGAGCCACCATTCCAGGTGAGCATAGAGCCACCATTTCAGGTGAGCATAGAGCCACCATTCCAGGTGAGCATAGAGCCACCACTTTACAGGAAGCCTGTATCTGAGCATTTCCATATTTAATAACAATGGTTTTACATGATAAGGTTGCTAGCTCCATGCACAACCCTCCTTAGCTGTCTTGTATGACATGCCTGGAAGATTCTTCTTGTCCCCTTTCCATTCTAGATCGAGCACAGGGCCACCACTACAGTTGGCCTTCTTTAGGTAACCTGCACCAAAGCTTCTTCTTCTTTGTTGTTTTCAATCTCCCGCTACCGAGCCCTGAAAAGGGATTTGCAATTAGCAGGATGTAGTCTGGAGAACGGAATGAGTTGTGTCGTAGTTTACAGCTTGACTGCGATTTGGTCCGACACATCAGACTTCTGCAGGCATTTTGGAGTACCGGGTTAGCTTTCCCTCTTCGATCCCTTCTCCTTAGCCAGTCTGCTCTTTCGCAGCCTGCTATCCAGGATCACCGCATGGAAGTGAAGAATGGTCTTGGCAGCTCTGGCCCTGACACTAGCAGTCAGCTTTGAGCCACTGCAGCTCATGACCTGCTCAGCATCTTGATCCCCCTGCACCAAAACACTTTTCCTAATGCGTAACTCTCTTCAATCACCTTTTACGGAGCATGCATGGAGATGCACTGGTCCTATTCTTTCCTCCCAAGCAAGGAGCTCAGGATATTTGTAAGATTGCCACGGTCATATTATTCTTAACCCTACCACGCCGCTGTACCTAATTATCGGTAATTTCCTTAACTGCCGCTAAACCGCTGTACCTAATTTTCGGTACTTTGGATAGTACGTCATAAAATGCGTCAGAATATAAAAATAACCAACCAATCGTGGTCAATCCTCGTGATTAGTCATTGCAAATGGCTGCCCCCATGTTTGAATTGATTTTGTGGGGTTTAACGTGAACAAATTCGGAAAATTGACAATAAAACGAATGACTGATGAACCAAGCACTTCAACAGGAAAGCAAAGTAAGTCTAGGCTTATGACAGTCCAACAGATGATCAATAATTTGGTTGATTCAGACTCTGTTCAAGTGAAACAGACAGTGAGAGCTCGAGTGATGAGATGAAGGCTTTTCTTGGACTGAGGATCTATATGGAATACTCATGTATAAAGCCCAGCTATCAGGATTATTGGACAAATGAGGGCTCTTTGTTGTGTTTACTCCCGGATTTCTAAATGTTTTATGACTCGAGACAGATTCTTTGCCATTTGCTGGGTGGATTGGCACACAAAGGTGGAATATTGACGCTAGATGAAAGGTAAACCTATTTTCTACAATGTCTCCAAGTTACATCTTATTCTAACCACTTGTTTGCATGTAATTAACATTTTTCTATATCATGTTGGTTTTTTCTCTTTAATGCTCTGGAACCCAGGAATGGGGGACAGTTGGGTTCAGGGCCTTAGGTCTGGTAGGGTTAACCTAGCCTGGATACCACTTGTCTGATGACATTCATTAACTAAACATAGAGAGAGAGAGAGAGAGAGATACTCAACAGCTGTTACTGAGTAACCATGACTGACTGACTGAGATATACGAGTTGAATGACTGACTGAGATGAGAGATACGAGTCTGTACTGTATGTATTGACTTCTTTCAGTATGGAGGTGACATGAGCAGGAAGTTGAAACTCTTAAAACAGCAGGCAGAGGGCAAGAAACAACTCAGGAAAATTGGCAATATTGATATACCAAAAGATGCCTTTCTGAAGATTTTGAAAAAGTGACTGGCATGTATCTGTATCTAGTGTAAGAGAGTATGTGCAACATATACAGTTGATATATGTTCTTGTCAGTAGTGTGTGTGTGTGTGTGTACATGTGAGAAGTTGTATGTTCTTGCCAGTAGTGTGTGTGTGTGTGTGTACATGTGAGAAGTTGTATGCTCTTGTCAGTGGTGTGTGTGTGTGTACATGTGAGAAGTTGTATGTTCTTGTCAGTAGTTTGTGTGTGTATACATGTGAGAAGTTGTATGCTCTTGTCAGTGGTGTGTGTGTACATGTGAGAAGTTGTATATTCTTGTCAGTGGTGTGTGTACGTGTGAGAAGTTGTATGTTCTTGTCAGTGGTGTGTGTGTACATGTGAGAAGTTGTATGTTCTTGTCAGTGGTGTGTGTGTACATGTGAGATGTTGTATGTTCTTGTCAGTGGTGTGTGTGTACGTGTGAGAAGTTGTATGTTCTTGTCAGTGGTGTGTGTACATGTGAGAAGTTGTATATTCTTGTCAGTGGTGTATGTGTACATGTGAGAAGTTGTATATTCTTGTCAGTGGTGTGTGTACATGTGAGAAGTTGTATATTCTTGTCAGTGGTGTGTGTACATGTGAGAAGTTGTATATTCTTGTCAGTGGTGTGTGTACATGTGAGAAGTTGTATATTCTTGTCAGTGGTGTGTGTGTACATGTGAGAAGTTGTATATTTTTGTCAGTGGTGTACATGTGTAGACTGACTTTTAGTGGTTACTGTTATATTCCAGGATGTTATTTTAGCTACATAAACTCAGCGAAAAGACAAATAAATGTTGAGTACATGTGTGGATACTGAGAACATTTGCTTTGTCATCTTCTTCATCATGAAAAGGATGTTGTGTCATAGTTTACGGCAAGGCTGTGATATCTGTGCTATTCGGCCCAACACATCCAATTTCAGATGGTTTTTGAGTACTGGGTTTGCCTACTCAATTTGATCTATATTTCTTGGCTAGCTCTCTACACGAGTGACTAGTTTGATCCTTGGGATAGCAGGTTTGAATTCTTCGCTTCCTGTACCAAGTAATGGCGTATGCTTGCTTTGGTTGTTGAGGATACCAGTTGTGTGAGGGTGGTTGTTGATCTGGTGCTAGATTGCTAATGGTGTGTGAGGGTGGTTGTTGATCTGGTGCTAAATTGCTTATGGTGCGTGAGGGTGGTTGTTGATCTGGTGCTAATGTTGTGTGAGGGTGGTTGTTGATCTGGTGCTAGATTGCTTATGGTGCGTGAGGGTGGTTGTTGATCTGGTGCTAATGTTGTGTGAGGGTGGTTGTTGATCTGGTGCTAGATTGCTAATGGTGTGTGAGGGTGGTTGTTGATCTGGTGCTAATGTTGTGTGAGGGTGGTTGTTGATCTGGTGCTAGATTGTTAATGGTGTGTGAGGGTGGTTGTTGATCTGGTGCTAATGTTGTGTGAGGGTGGTTGTTAATCTGGTGCTAGATTGTTAATGGTGTGTGAGGATGGTGCTAGATTGCTAATGGTGTGTGAGGGTGGTGCTAGATTGCTAATGGTGTGTGAGGGTGGTTGTTGATCTGGTGCTAGATTGCTAATGTTGTGTGAGGGTGGTGCTAAATTGCTAATGGTGTGTGAGGGTGGTTGTTGATCTGGTGCTAGATAGCTAATGATGTGTGAGGGTGGTGCTAGATTGCTAAGATTGTGTGAGGGTGGTTGTTGATCTGGTGCTAGATTGCTAATGTTGTGTGAGGGTGGTGCTAAATTGCTAATGGTGTGTGAGGGTGGTTGTTGATCTGGTGCTAGATTGCTAATGCTATTACACATGAAAAGCACACATTTAGTAATCATCTAGCAGCTAGAGAAACAACAGGTCAGAATCATGTGCTGATAGCCACCTGTAGTAAATCACTGCTCAAATGTGTGATTGATACAGACTAGCCAAATGATACGAATGCTGTCAGACAATCAGCAAGACTAACTGATGATTGATACAGACTAGCCAAATGATATGAATGCTGTCAGACAATCAGCAAGACTAACTGATGATTGATACAGACTAGCCAAATGATATGAATGCTGTCAGACAAGCAGCAAGACTAACTGATGATTGATACAGACTAGCCAAATGATATGGATGCTGTCAGACAATCAGCAAGACTAACTGATGATTGATACAGACTAGCCAAATGATATGAATGCTGTCAGACAATCAGCAAGACTAACTGATGATTGATACAGACTAGCCAAATGATATGAATGCTGCCAGACAAGCAGCAAGACTAACTGATGATTGATACAGACTAGCCAAATGATATGGATGCTGTCAGACAATCAGCAAGACTAACTGATGATTGATACAGACTAGCCAAATGATATGAATGCTGTCAGACAATCAGCAAGACTAACTGATGATTGATACAGACTAGCCAAATGATATGAATGCTGCCAGACAAGCAGCAAGACAGACATCTGAAGCATCAAAGGTGGGTCTATGCAGATTTGTGTCAACCAATCAAAGGAAATGAGAATAAATAACAAACAGTGACTCCATAAGGATTAATCGTAAGATAATTGTACGCGTATAAGTCAGTAAGTAGATCACTAAATAATTTGGAATAGCTGATAAATGTAGTTGGTAGTTTCTAGAGGTGTCAACAACATCCAGTTTTGTGATTACTGTCGTATGTAGCAGATGCTGTGCTGCATGTGCAGCTCAGATACAAAACGCTGTATATGCTCACAGAGTATACAATCAAAGAGAGGGTGCTGCGGTGTCTTTGGGGTGGAGAGGCTACCTGCGATGAATGTTTCTTCTTTACAGTGAAAAGTGTCAAGTGATGCTTAACTGGACAGATTCATTTTGTCAAGTGATGCTTTACTGGATAGATTGATTCATTTTGTCAAGCCATGCTTTACTGGATAGATTGATTCATTTTGTCAAGCGATGCTTTACTGGATAGATTCATTTTGTCAAGTGATGCTTAACTGGAGATTCATTTTGTCAACCGATGCTTAACTGGATAGATTCATTTTGTCAAGCGATGCTTAACTGGATAGATTCATTTTGCCAAGAACGCTAAAAAATTGCTGATGAAGCCAGACTTGGTTGCCTTACCCAGATTCCAAGAAAGCATCCGTGCAGCGAGTAATTATAAGACAGTGTAGAGTGTTCATGTAGTTTAGCCAATAGAATAATGTACGATCCCAGCTTGGCAGCAGGCATGAAGTTGAACTAGTTTAGCCAATAGAATAATGTACGATTCCAGCTTGGCAGCAGGCATAAAGTTGAACATGAGGTGCAAATGTGGCCGAGACAGGAGACCGAAGACTTCTATGCTGCAGGTTTTGGTTTGCGGTGGGATAAGTGTATCAATATTGGGGGACATTATGTGGAGAAATAAGGGAGTGTCAGTGCAATAATCAATGGTTTTAAAGTTCACATCTCAGTTTAGTTTTGTCTGACTGACTATTCTCATTCAGATTTGTTTAGTCTGACTGACTATTCTCATTTAGATTTGTTTAGTCTGACTGACTATTCTCATTTAGATTTGTTTAGTCTGACTGACTATTCTCATTTAGATTTGTTTAGTCTGACTGACTATTCTCATTTAGATTTGTTTAGTCTGACTGACTATTCTCATTCAGATTTGTTTAGTCTGACTGACTATTCTCATTTAGATTTGTTTAGTCTGACTGACTATTCTCATTTAGATTTGTTTAGTCTGACTGACTATTCTCATTCAGATTTGTTTAGTCCGACTGACTATTCTCATTCAGATTTGTTTAGTCCGACTGACTATTCTCATTCAGATTTGTTTAGTCCGACTGACTATTCTCATTCAGATTTGTTTAGTCTGACTGACTATTCTCATTCAGATTTGTTTAGTCCGACTATTCTCATTCAGATTTGTTTAGTCTGACTGACTATTCTCATTCAGATTTGTTTAGTCTGACTGACTATTCTCATTCAGATTTGTTTAGTCCGACTATTCTCATTCAGATTTATTTAGTCCGACTGACTATTCTCATTCAGATTTGTTTAGTCCGACTGACTATTCTCATTCAGATTTGTTTAGTCTGACTGACTATTCTCATTCAGATTTGTTTAGTCTGACTGACTATTCTCATTCAGATTTGTTTAGTCTGACTGACTATTCTCATTCAGATTTGTTTAGTCTGACTGACTATTCTCATTTAGATTTGTTTAGTCTGACTATTCTCATTCAGATTTGTTTAGTCTGACTGACTATTCTCATTCAGATTTGTTTAGTCCGACTGACTATTCTCATTCAGATTTGTTTAGTCCGACTGACTATTCTCATTCAGATTTGTTTAGTCTGACTGACTATTCTCATTTAGTTTTGTTTAGTCTGACTGACTATTCTCATTTAGTTTTGTTTAGTCTGACTATTCTCATTCAGATTTGTTTAGTCCGACTGACTATTCTCATTCAGATTTGTTTAGTCCGACTGACTATTCTCATTCAGATTTGTTTAGTCTGACTGACTATTCTCATTCAGATTTGTTTAGTCCGACTATTCTCATTCAGATTTGTTTAGTCTGACTGACTATTCTCATTCAGATTTGTTTAGTCTGACTGACTATTCTCATTCAGATTTGTTTAGTCCGACTATTCTCATTCAGATTTATTTAGTCCGACTGACTATTCTCATTCAGATTTGTTTAGTCCGACTGAATATTCTCATTCAGATTTGTTTAGTCTGACTGACTATTCTCATTCAGATTTGTTTAGTCTGACTGACTATTCTCATTTAGTTTTGTTTAGTCTGACTATTCTCATTCAGATTTGTTTAGTCTGACTGACTATTCTCATTCAGATTTGTTTAGTCCGACTGACTATTCTCATTCAGATTTGTTTAGTCCGACTGACTATTCTCATTCAGATTTGTTTAGTCTGACTGACTATTCTCATTCAGATTTGTTTAGTCTGACTGACTATTCTCATTTAGTTTTGTTTAGTCTGACTGACTTCTCATTTAGTTTTGTTTAGTCTGACTATTCTCATTTAGTTTTGTTTAGTCTGACTATTCTCATTTAGTTTTGTTTAGTCTGACTGACTATTCTCATTTAGTTTTGTTTAGTCTGACTATTCTCATTTAGTTTTGTTTAGTCTGACTGACTATTCTCATTTAGTTTTGTTTAGTCTGACTATTCTCATTCAGATTTGTTTAGTCCGACTGACTATTCTCATTCAGATTTGTTTAGTCCGACTGACTATTCTCATTCAGATTTGTTTAGTCTGACTGACTATTCTCATTCAGATTTGTTTAGTCCGACTATTCTCATTCAGATTTGTTTAGTCTGACTGACTATTTTCATTCAGATTTGTTTAGTCCGACTATTCTCATTCAGATTTGTTTAGTCCGACTGACTATTCTCATTCAGATTTGTTTAGTCTGACTGACTATTCTCATTCAGATTTGTTTAGTCCGACTGACTATTCTCATTCAGATTTGTTTAGTCTGTCTGACTATTCTCATTCAGATTTGTTTAGTCTGACTGACTATTCTCATTTAGTTTTGTTTAGTCTGACTATTCTCATTTAGTTTTGTTTAGTCTGACTATTCTCATTCAGATTTGTTTAGTCCGACTGACTATTCTCATTCAGATTTGTTTAGTCTGACTGACTATTCTCATTCAGATTTGTTTAGTCTGACTGACTATTCTCATTCAGATTTGTTTAGTCCGACTATTCTCATTCAGATTTGTTTAGTCTGACTGACTATTTTCATTCAGATTTGTTTAGTCCGACTATTCTCATTCAGATTTGTTTAGTCCGACTGACTATTCTCATTCAGATTTGTTTAGTCTGACTGACTATTCTCATTCAGATTTGTTTAGTCCGACTGACTATTCTCATTCAGATTTGTTTAGTCTGTCTGACTATTCTCATTCAGATTTGTTTAGTCTGACTGACTATTCTCATTTAGTTTTGTTTAGTCTGACTATTCTCATTTAGTTTTGTTTAGTCTGACTATTCTCATTCAGATTTGTTTAGTCCGACTGACTATTCTCATTCAGATTTGTTTAGTCTGACTGACTATTCTCATTCAGATTTGTTTAGTCTGACTGACTATTCTCATTCAGATTTGTTTAGTCCGACTATTCTCATTCAGATTTGTTTAGTCCGACTATTCTCATTCAGATTTGTTTAGTCTGACTATTCTCATTCAGATTTGTTTAGTCTGACTGACTATTCTCATTCAGATTTGTTTAGTCTGACTATTCTCATTCAGATTTGTTTAGTCCGACTATTGTCATTCAGATTTGTTTAGTCCGACTATTCTCATTCAGATTTGTTTAGTCCGACTATTCTCATTTAGTTTTGTTTAGTCTGACTATTCTCATTCAGATTTGTTTAGTCTGACTGACTATTCTCATTTTGTTTTCTTTAGTCTGACTGACTATTCTCATTTAGACCTATCATAAACTGACCTACAGTGTCTAGAAAAAGTGACCTAATCCAGGTTTATAAGTTAATCAAGGGAAAGAATAAATTAGACTATAACAAGTTTTTCTCAAAGTACAGCCGTCTACAAGAACAAGAGGGCTCAGCTACAGCCGTCTACAAGAACAAGAGGGCTCAGCTACAGCCATCTACAAGAACAAGAGGGCTCAGCTACAGCCACCTACAAGAACAAGAGGGCTCAGCTACAGCCGCCTACAAGAACAAGAGGGCACAGCTACAGCCGCCTACAAGAACAAGAGGGCACAGCTACAGCCGCCTACAAGAACAAGAGGGCTCAGCTACAGCCGCCTACAAGAACAAGAGGGCACAGCTACAGCCGCCTACAAGAACAAGAGGGCTCAGCTACAGCCGCCTACAAGAACAAGAGGGCTCAGCTACAGCCGTCTACAAGAACAAGAGGGCTCAGCTACAGCCGTCTACAAGAACAAGAGGGCTCAGCTACAGCCGCCTACAAGAACAAGAGGGCTCAGCTACACATTAACTAAAGGTAGGCTGCTGAAGATAAATGTGTCAGACCAAAAGGTGCAAATATCGCAGTCAAGCTGTAAACTAGTGGCACAAGGCATTCCGTTCTCCTGACTACACCCTGCTACTTGAAAAACCCTATTCATGGCTTGGTAGATTGAGAACAAACGCAGAAGAACTAAAGAAAGGTGCAGATTAGATATTAGGAAATATTTGTTAGCAAGAAAGTGGTGAATGCTTGGAATGAATTGCCAAAGAAAATAGAGGAGGCAGGGTCAATTAATGCATTCAAGAATAGATTGTATGCTCATAGATTTTAGATCAAGTGAAGTAAAAGAAACTGGTTGTATACATACTCTGCAGAGTCTTCTAAACCAGTATAAAGACGTTTAGTTTTTAATAGCCATTTGTGACCTATTTGCTGACTTGCCCTCGTAACTATCATTGATAATGACAGAACAAACTAAGATGTTAAAGCCAGGATAACGAAGGCCAGATTTGATTTTAACTCATATATTCTCCACGGAAAGTAATAATGTCCGTCTTGCTATACAGCTCGTAGACATGCTGTGTAACCAAGGATGTCACACCCAGACTGCAGACCATGTTAGATAGCCAGAGGTTTGCATACTTGATATTAGATAGCCAGAGGTTCACATACTTGATATTAGATAGCCAGAGGTTCACATACTTGATGTTAGATAGCCAGAGGTTCACAGATAGCCAGAGGTTCACATACTTGATGTTAGATAGCCAGAGGTTCACATACTTGATGTTAGATAGCCAGAGGTTCACATACTTGATGTTAAATAGTCAGAGGTTCACATACTTGATGTTAAATAGCCAGAGGTTCACAGATAGTAGATAGCCAGAGATTCACATACTTGATGTTAGATAGCCAGAGGTTCACATACTTGATGTTAGATAGCCAGAGGTTCACGGATAGTAGATAGCCAGAGGTTCACATACTTGATGTTAAATAGTCAGAGGTTCACATACTTGATGTTAAATAGCCAGAGGTTCACATACTTGATGTTAAATAGCCAGAGGTTCACAGATAGTAGATAGCCAGAGGTTCACATACTTGATATTAGATAGCCAGAGGTTCACATACTTGATGTTAGATAGCCAGAGGTTCACAGATAGCCAGAGGTTCACATACTTGATGTTAGATAGCCAGAGGTTCACATACTTGATGTTAGATAGCCAGAGGTTCACGGATAGTAGATAGCCAGAGGTTCACATACTTGATGTTAAATAGTCAGAGGTTCACATACTTGATGTTAAATAGTCAGAGGTTCACATACTTGATGTTAAATAGCCAGAGGTTCACAGATAGTAGATAGCCAGAGATTCACATACTTGATGTTAGATAGCCAGAGGTTCACATACTTGATGTTAGATAGCCAGAGGTTCACGGATAGTAGATAGCCAGAGGTTCACATACTTGATGTTAAATAGTCAGAGGTTCACAGATAGTAGATAGCCAGAGGTTCACATACTTGATGTTAAATAGCCAGAGGTTCACATACTTGATGTTAAATAGCCAGAGGTTCACATATGTTATATAGCCAGAGGTTCACAGATGTTAGATAGCCAGAGGTTCACAGATATTAGATAGCCAGAGGTTCACAGATGTTAGATAGCCAGAGGTTCACAGATGTTAGATAGCCAGAGGTTCACAGATGGTAGATAGCCAGAGGTTCACAGATGTTAGATAGCCAGAGGTTCACAGATGGTAGATAGCCAGAGGTTCACAAATGGTAGATAGCCAGAGGTTCACGGATGTTAGATAGCCAGAGGTTCACGGATGGTAGATAGCCAGAGGTTCACGGGTGTTAGATAGCCAGAGGTTCACAGATGTTAGATAGCCAGAGGTTCACAGATGGTAGATAGCCAGAGGTTCACAGATGGTAGATAGCCAGAGGTTCACAGATGGTAGATAGCCAGAGGTAATGGTAAGCATAAATCTGTGGGACATGGCAACAACCAGGACATTGGGCATGGATGAGACACACTTACAGAAACAAGTCAGAAAGTATAGCCAGACATGCTGGATTGGAACCTGCAGGGAAAGGGCCAAGAAGCACCAGGTAAAAAATGGTAGATCCTCTGGTTGGTCTGTCCTGAGACTAATTGTAAGGTTGTCCGAGCATGTCTCTCCATTTGACCCTATCCTCTGCAGTTCTTTTCATTTAATCATAAGCTTGTATTTTAATGTCTGCGATATAAAGGTGAGTCTGGGTCACCCTAGTACTCTCTTCCCTTGGCACTCTCTTCTGTAGAAGACTTTCATGTCTCATATTGTCAGAAGACGGTGATCCTGGATAACAGGCTGCAGCACGGCAGACTGGCTAAGGAGAAGGGATCGAAGAGGGAATGCTAACCCGGTACTAAAAAAATGCTTGCTGAAGTTGGATGTGTTGGACCGAAAGGTGCAAATATCGCAGTCAAGCTGTAAACTACAACACAACGTATTCCGTTCTCTGGACTACATTCTTCTACTTAAGCCCTTTTAGGGTTTGGTAGCGGGAGATTGAGAACGAACGAAGCCAAGCCATATTGTGAGAAATAAATCCATAGGTAAAATTGTCAGCTGATCATGAGCAAAAGGAGACCAATTCCAGAGCAACATGAAATATGCCATAGATGGATCAGCAAACATTCACAAATTAAGAAAGGATGAGACTGGAGTAGGCGACCTGTGCTTCTACAGGGGCAGATGTTTCTGTGTAGGTCCCAGCTCTGGTATGAGCTGGATGTAACCAGGAGAAGGGTGTCGAGCAGCTTATTACTCCACTGTGGTGAGACAAGTGCTGCAGAGTGTGGTAAACCGATGTGCCAGTCCATCTTAATAGACTCAGAACAGTAGAGCAAAGCGGACCCGTTGGCCGGTGTTATGCTATGTCACAGTTAGTTGCCTCTTATGACATGTTCTCTGTGGGGCAGTGATGCTGTTCTTGTCCTTCACAAAGACCCCTGGTTGACCAAATTGGGACCACACTGGAGTATGCCCATATTTGGGGGAGGGTGCTACCTCTGATGATTGTGCTTTCTTGTGATGTCATTCTGGCAGACAAACCAAAATGGGGGGATTGTTGCTAGTCACGGCCAGTAACTACCACAAGTAACATGAGCAGACCACCCATGCAATGTGTACCTATATCAATATGACAGGAGCCCAAAGATACAGCCAATCAGAGCTGGCCGCTTGCATACTGGTCAGTGAATCAGAACTGGCTGATTGCATACTGGTCAGTGAATGAGAGCTGGCTGAAGAGAATGAAGATGTGGACAAGCGTATTATGTCAAGAACTAATGAAGAGGTGGACAAGCGTATTATGTCAAGAACTAATAAAGAGGTGGACAAACGTATTATGTCAAGAACTAATGAAGAGAATGAAGATGTGGACAAGCATATTATGTCAAGAACTAATGAAGATGTGGACAAGCATATTATGTCAAGAACTAATGAAGATGTGGACAAGCGTATTATGTCAAGAACTAATGAAGATGTGGACAAGCGTATTATGTCAAGAACTAATGAAGAGGTGGACAAGCGTATTATGTCAAGAACTAATAAAGAGGTGGACAAACGTATTATGTCAAGAACTAATGAAGAGAATGAAGATGTGGACAAGCATATTATGTCAAGAACTAATGAAGAGGTGGACAAGCGTATTATGTCAAGAACTAATGAAGAGAATGAAGATGTGGACAAGCATATTATGTCAAGAACTAATGAAGATGTGGACAAGCGTATTATGTCAAGAACTAATGAAGAGAATGAAGATGTGGACAAGCATATTATGTCAAGAACTAATGAAGATGTGGACAAGCATATTATGTCAAGAACTAATGAAGATGTGGACAAGCGTATTATGTCAAGAACTAATGAAGATGTGGACAAGCGTATTATGTCAAGAACTAATGAAGATGTGGACAAGCATATTATGTCAAGAACTAATGAAGATGTGGACAAGCATATTATGTCAAGAACTAATGAAGATGTGGACAAGCGTATTATGTCAAGAACTAATGAAGAGAATGAAGATGTGGACAAGCATATTATGTCAAGAACTAATGAAGATGTGGACAAGCGTATTATGTCAAGAACTAATGAAGAGAATGAAGATGTGGACAAGCATATTATGTCAAGAACTAATGAAGATGTGGACAAGCATATTATGTCAAGAACTAATGAAGATGTGGACAAGCATATTATGTCAAGAACTAATGAAGATGTGGACAAGCATATTATGTCAAGAACTAATGAAGATGTGGACAAGCGTATTATGTCAAGAATTAATGAAGATGTGGACAAGCGTATTGTGTCAAGAACTAATGAAGATGTGGACAAGCGTATTATGTCAAGAACTAATGAAGAGAATGAAGATGTGGACAAGCATATTATGTCAAGAACTAATGAAGAGGTGGACAAGCGTATTATGTCAAGAACTAATGAAGAGAATGAAGATGTGGACAAGCATATTATGTCAAGAACTAATGAAGAGGTGGACAAGCGTATTATGTCAAGAACTAATGAAGAGAATGAAGATGTGGACAAGCGTATTATGTCAAGAACTAATGAAGATGTGGACAAGCGTATTATGTCAAGAACTAATGAAGAGGTGGACAAGCGTATTATGTCAAGAACTAATGAAGATGTGGACAAGCGTATTATGTCAAGAACTAATGAAGAGAATGAAGATGTGGACAAGCATATTATGTCAAGAACTAATGAAGATGTGGACAAGCGTATTATGTCAAGAACTAATGAAGAGAATGAAGATGTGGACAAGCATATTATGTCAAGAACTAATGAAGATGTGGACAAGCGTATTATGTCAAGAACTAATGAAGATGTGGACAAGCGTATTATGTCAAGAACTAATGAAGATGTGGACAAGCATATTATGTCAAGAACTAATGAAGATGTGGACAAGCATATTATGTCAAGAACTAATGAAGATGTGGACAAGCGTATTATGTCAAGAACTAATGAAGAGAATGAAGATGTGGACAAGCATATTATGTCAAGAACTAATGAAGATGTGGACAAGCGTATTATGTCAAGAACTAATGAAGAGAATGAAGATGTGGACAAGCATATTATGTCAAGAACTAATGAAGATGTGGACAAGCATATTATGTCAAGAACTAATGAAGATGTGGACAAGCATATTATGTCAAGAACTAATGAAGATGTGGACAAGCATATTATGTCAAGAACTAATGAAGATGTGGACAAGCGTATTATGTCAAGAATTAATGAAGATGTGGACAAGCGTATTGTGTCAAGAACTAATGAAGATGTGGACAAGCGTATTATGTCAAGAACTAATGAAGAGAATGAAGATGTGGACAAGCATATTATGTCAAGAACTAATGAAGATGTGGACAAGCGTATTATGTCAAGAACTAATGAAGAGAATGAAGATGTGGACAAGCATATTATGTCAAGAACTAATGAAGAGGTGGACAAGCGTATTATGTCAAGAACTAATGAAGATGTGGACAAGCGTATTATGTCAAGAACTAATGAAGAGAATGAAGATGTGGACAAGCATATTATGTCAAGAACTAATGAAGATGTGGACAAGCGTATTATGTCAAGAACTAATGAAGAGAATGAAGATGTGGACAAGCATATTATGTCAAGAACTAATGAAGATGTGGACAAGCATATTATGTCAAGAACTAATGAAGAGAATGAAGATGTGGACAAGCATATTATGTCAAGAATTAACAACGAGATGAAGAGAAAGACTACATTTTATATTCACATCTAAGGTCATCAATAAATAACAAAATACAAATGGCATTAATGATACATATGTTCCTATATTAGTCTCTCAAACACAAAGTAAATTAGGCAGCATAAAACACTATATGAAAACTTCCCAGCGGAAGAGATCTGACCAGGAAAGCATCTACAACAAGATATCTCATTGTTCTGGTGGCTTATGTTCCTAACAATTAAACTGATCTTGTATAGCAGATCAGCACTGTCTGCTTCCTTCATTGTTCTGTCTAAGGCTTCTAGTTTATCCCTGGTCAAGCTGTCACTTGGAGTGGTTAGTGCACTGGATTCCCAGTCAAGAGATTAGGGTTTAATCCCCAGTTGATGCAGGATATTTCCTCGATCATAAACTGGTTCTTGTGGTCGACCAGCCACAGAAATTGGGTACCAGAAACAAATCTGGGAAGTCAATGTGGCCGGTTTGATGCTGACCATCCACTAAGTGCAGTGAGTCACCAAATAATATGGGCCTAACACCACATTTCATGTACGCCTCGCATGGCATGACGGGATCTTGGCTTTTTACTGTCACTCTGTTCAGGTCATGGAGCTGACAGGCCTGGAAAACATGTCATAGAGCTGACAGGCCTGGAGAACATGTCATGGAGCTGACAGGCCTGGAGAACATGTCATGAAGCTGACATGCTTGGAGAACATGTCATCTGACAGACCTTGAGAACATGTCATGAAGCTGACAGACCTGGAGAACATGTCATGAAGCTGACAGACCTGGAGAATATGTCATGAAGCTGACATGCCTGGAGAACATGTCATGAAGCTGACAGACCTGGAGAACATGGCCAAATTTCTCCCCATCCTGACATTTCTATGAGTCACTGGTATAATGTCACTTCAGTTTCCAGGTGTGATGCAACAAGCCTGAACTCCTGGGTGACCCTCTGACATGGCTAATACTATAGCACCAATAACAAGACTGGGTGACCCTCTGACATGGCTAATACTATAGCACCAATAACAAGACTGGGTGACCCTCTGACATGGCTAATACTATAGCAACAATAACAAGACTGATTGACCTCCTGACATGGCTAATACTATAGCACCAATAACAAAACTGGGTGACCCTCTGACATGGCTAATACTATAGCACCAATAACAAGACTGGGTGACCCTCTGACATGGCTAATACTATAGCACCAATAACAAGACTGGGTGACCCTCTGACATGGCTAATACTATAGCACCAATAACAAGACTGGGTGACCCTCTGACATGGCTAATACTATAGCACCAATAACAAGACTGGGTGACCCTCTGACATGGCTAATACTATAGCACCAATAACAAGACTGGGTGACCCTCTGACATGGCTAATACTATAGCACCAATAACAAGACTGGGTGACCCTCTGACATGGCTAATACTATAGCACCAATAACAAGACTGGGTGACTCTCTGACATGGCTAATACTATAGCACCAATAACAAGACTGGGTGATCCACCAGGAGCAGCAGATTGTCGAGCACTTGAAACAAAAGACCAGAGACATCGCCCACTTCTCTTCAACTGTCCAAGTCTTCCAGCTTACTCCATGTCTATATTGTCTTCCTTTTGAATTCTGTCTGACATGCTTGTGTTCAGATGTGGCTTTGTTTCCTCTACCCAATATTTCTGACAGTCGCATGTCCCCTTGACACGTGCTCAGTGGTTGCTGACGTGCAGTCGATAACGTGATACCATATCTATTGCACATTTTGTCACCATTCTAAGATCAGATTTCACTCCTGTGTGCAAAATACAGAAGAAATATGACTTTGATGTGTTATTAACATTAGCATATTAAACAGTCTCTCAATATTAGAGCCTGCATATAAGTAGATCCGGTAGCTTCTGATGCATGTTGAGAAAGGTGGCTGAGGATAGTTGCGCATGGTGCTGGCAACCTCGTAATATAAATCAAGTGGTATAGAAATGTCTACTGCATAATTTTAGTGAGGTCTTTTCTACAAGAAGGCCACTGCAGTGGTGGCCTCATGTTCCTGTTACAGCGACCTAGGAAGGATGACGATTGTATATACGAAACCACTTTACACAGTGATTAGGACAAACTTCATTTCACACAATCCAAGATGCACACACAATCCATAAATGAATCAATCAATGCGCACACAATCCATAAATGAATCCATCAATGCGCACACAATCCATAAATGAATCCATCGATTGCACTTGTCCAGTCACTTCTAGCCATCAACATTTGTACTTGTCATTCCTGCTGTAAACCATCACCAGTCGTCTTGTCTGATGTCCTCCATCAGTCTGAAATGTCATGTAAAATGTGAATACTGTCAACTGATAAAACAGAAAAAGATGACAAGATGTTCAGTTTTTCTCATTGATAATGTATTGGCTTTCTTTCATACATTTATTAGCATGCTTCGTTCTTATCTAAGATGTTCAGTTTTTCTCATTGATAATGTATTGGCTTTCTTTCATACACTTATTAGCATGCTTCGTTCTTATCTAAGATGTTCAGTTTTTCTCATTGATAATGTATTGGCTTTCTTTCATACACTTATTAGCATGCTTCGTTCTTATCTAAGATGTTCAGTTTTTCTCATTGATAATGTATTGGCTTTCTTTCATACACTTATTAGCATGCTTCGTTCTTATCTAAGATGTTCAGTTTTTCTCATTGATAATGTATTGGCTTTCTTTCATACATTTATTAGCATGCTTCTTTCTTATCTTCAATTTACAAGGTCCACTTTGTATGTGTTATTTAAAGTTAAACTGGTTCTTAAGCAAATCAATTAGTTGCTTCTGCCTGATATAAACTCTTGCACTTTCTTCCTACCAAACAAATATGATTTTCCTCTCTTTTTGTTCTTTTCTTTCTTCCAATAACTAATTTCTTCCTCAATTAACTCTAGTGCATTATTTCTTATAAATAATTTGTAAATTGTTCATGAAAAATAAGTTACAAAATGATATGCAAACAAACACACAAAACTATAATCAGAAATAACAAATATGCAAAGTTAATATATTGGTAGAAATTTCAGAGGTACCATTTGCCTAATATGATTAAAAAAGAAAACAGAATACTTACAAAACTGCAAAGCTGTAGAATGATTTATTTGAGAAGAAAAAAAGTACAAATGTTACTGCAAGAACAAAGATAAGTGTTAACATAACTAAGACAATCTACCAGTTACTATCAAAACAATTCTTATCTTTGAATCAATGAAAAACGTATAAATCAAGTATTTGAAAACAGTCTCAAAATAGACTTTTTGTTCATGTCCAGCATTTGGCTTGCCTAACCAGCTTTGAGTAATTTGCAATGCTGTTTTGTAGCAATGCTTTCTAACATGATAATATTGCCAGTACTATGTAAAACATTCTTTGGTCACCTCTTACAACATACAAGGAAGTCCTATTCTGTTTTAACTCTGGAATCACTCAGTTACAAAATATCATGACATTAACACTCTACAGTCTAAATTGTCCAGTACAATCAAGTAGAGCAGCACCACGTAGTCTGATCTATCTAAAGTACAATCAAGTAGAGCAGCACCACTTACAGTCTGATCTATCTAAAGTACAATCAAGTAGAGCAGCACCACTTAGTCTGATCTATCTAAAGTACAATCAAGTAGAGCAGCACCACGTAGTCTGATCTATCTAAAGTACAATCAAGTAGAGCAGCACCACTTAGTCTGATCTATCTAAAGTACAATCAAGTAGAACAGTACCACTTACAGTCTGATCTATCTAAAGTACAATCAAGTAGAGCAGCACCACTTAGTCTGATCTATCTAAAGTACAATCAAGTAGAGCAGCACCACGTAGTCTGATCTATCTAAAGTACAATCAAGTAGAGCAGCACCACTTAGTCTGATCTATCTAAAGTACAATCAAGTAGAGCAGCACCACGTAGTCTGATCTATCTAAAGTACAATCAAGTAGAGCAGCACCACGTAGTCTGATCTATC
This sequence comes from Ariolimax columbianus, assembly GCA_036924085.1. Lineage (NCBI taxonomy): Eukaryota > Metazoa > Mollusca > Gastropoda > Stylommatophora > Arionidae > Ariolimax > Ariolimax columbianus. The sequence continues at coordinate 63,653,572 of JAVGWX010000018.1, forward strand.
TAAAGTACAATCAAGTAGAGCAGCACCACTTAGTCTGATCTATCTAAAGTACAATCAAGTAGAGCAGCACCACTTAGTCTGATCTATCTAAAGTACAATCAAGTAGAGCAGCACCACGTAGTCTGATCTATCTGAAGTACAATCAAGTAGAACAGTACCACTTAGTCTGATCTATCTAAAGTACAATCAAGTAGAACAGTACCACTTAGTCTGATCTATCTGAAGTACAATCAAGTAGAACAGTACCACTTACAGTCTGATCTATCTGAAGTACAATCAAGTAGAACAGTACCACTTACAGTCTGATCTATCTAAAGTACAATCAAGTAGAACAGTACCACTTACAGTCTGATCTATATAAAGTACAATCAAGTAGAACAGTACCACTTACAGTCAGATCTATCTGAAGTACAATCAAGTAGAACAGTACCACTTACAGTCTGATCTATCTAAAGTACAATCAAGTAGAACAGTACCACTTACAGTCTGATCTATCTAAAGTACAATCAAGTAGAACAGTACCACTTACAGTCTGATCTATCTAAAGTACAATCAAGTAGAACAGTACCACTTAGTCTGATCTATCTAAAGTACAATCAAGTAGAACAGCACCACTTAGTCTGATCTATCTAAAGTACAATCAAGTAGAACAGTACCACTTAGTCTGATCTATCTAAAGTACAATCAACAAGTAGAACAGTACCACTTAGTCTGATCTATCTGAAGTACAATCAAGTAGAACAGTACCACTTAGTCTGATCTATCTGAAGTACAATCAAGTAGAACAGAACCACTTAGTCTGATCTATCTAAAGTACAATCAAGTAGAACAGTACCACTTAGTCTGATCTATCTAAAGTACAATCAAGTAGAACAGTACCACTTAGTCTGATCTATCTGAAGTCACGTGTCACATATTAATAATTTCTGGTTATTTAGCTAAATTTGATTTATAAACAAAAGTTGTATTTTTAAATTTTAAAATCATAATTTTAGTTTTATTGCCTGTTTTTTGTCTGTTAGCCGTGAAACATATACAATGACTGTTCTTTTCTTGGCCATTAAGACTTATACGAGATGCCACAAGAGACACCAGACTACGAGCAGACCTAATCGACACAGTGGTCCTACCAGTGCTATGCTATGGAAGTGAAACCTGGTCTCTGACAAAAGCCACGGAGAACCAGCTAAGGACAAGACATGCCTCATTTGAGCACCGTCTCGTGGGCCTATCATTTGGGCATAGCTCTGGTAGGACCACTGAGTCGATTAGGTCTGCTCACAGTCTGGTGTCTCTTGTGGCATCTGTTGCCATCGTTATCAAGTTGAAGACGGCCAAGCCTGCTCATCAGCGCCTGGCAATCTTGGGCTTCAGGTTATTTTTTATGTTGAGGTGAAGACCGAGGTAGATATGTATTCGTCTACATTCTTTAGTGGTGTATCGTTTAGGGACACAAAGCGGTTGCGCATAGCTAAGTTAACGCACAGGGTCTAATTATATTTTGAAACAATCTGATCATAGACCCAATATTTAAGTTTCTAACTTGGGCAACAGACCAAAAATAAAGAATTGAAGGAGTGGTCAAAACATATAACAGTGTACCAAGGTGGAAACAGCACAAGATATTCATGAATGCCATAGTATCAGCTGATAGTAGAAGCAGATAAGTCATATTACAAATTATGAAGTTTTTTAATGCAAAAAAACTTACAAGTGCTTGCATCATCATTGGAGTCTCTTTCATCCATCATGTCTGTGTCAGGGTCATCATTTGTATCACTCTCCTCCTCTTCTTCTTCACATTCTTCCTCATCTTCCTCTTCTTCCTCACCTTCGTGATGCTTCAACAATTTTGAGATAGTCAGAGATGAAATTGAATTATTTGTTATGGCTGTAAAACAAATGACACTAAAATGTTTCTAATATCTGAACCACTGAGTAAAACTGAAGTGAACAAAGGGTAATGCTTGCTGTGACACTTTCTACACTACCAAGACTTGTTTATTTATACTCTTTTATAATAAATATACAATAGTTCCATGTTCTGTACGACACTGAAACACTAGCTTGTTTCTGTTAATATTAGCTACTGGTACCTTCGAGATTTCATGCAAACAAGTTACTGGTACCTTCAAGATTTCATGCAAACAAGTTACTGGTACCTTCAAGATTTCATGCAAACAAGTTACTGGTACCTTCAAGATTTCATGCAAACAAACAAAGATTTTCCTCAGCAAACAAGAAATAGACAAGAAAAGTAGACATGTTAACATGTTTTGGCTTGGCTTTGTTTGTTCTCAATCTCCCGTTACCAAACCATGAAAAGGGCTTAACTAGCAGAATGTAGTCCAGAGAACGGAATGTGTTGTATCATAGTTCACAGCTTGACTGTGATATTTGCACCTTTCGGTGCAACACATCCAACTTCAGAAAGCATTTTTTTAGTACCGGGTTAGCATTCCATCTTCCATCCCTTCTCCTTAGCCAGTCTGAAGAATGAAAGAAGATAGGCTCCATGTGAGGTCATGAGCCAGTGATCCAGGCCCCAAGTATGTTTGTTGGTAGAGGAGAGACAGCATAAGGCAGTACTCGCCATACCATAGACTAGACTGTAACCATGCCAGGAGAAATGCAGCATAGAAAAAGCCCTAACTGTTCTATCTTACAAACCTCTACACCTCAGGGTAGAAATGGAACAACTAGATAAGTAAGAACATCCCCAAAAATAACTACCAAAGTTTTACACATAAAAATATTTACCAAATATGAAATAAATGATCAAGATTGAATGTACACAATTCACTAATATCTATATATCTGATGTTCGTCCATCACAAGTGATGAAGACCACTCTCTGTTTTCAGCTGTGTGGACAGTCTTTTCTCTTGCTGTGTCTGCTGAAATGGGTGACGTGAGGTGGTTTGGAGGAAAGTGAAGAAACTGCGACTTTTGTCAACCTCACTCTCTGATCCTGAGCTACTCTTGGCCAGTGGCAACATATTTATCGAGACGACTGGAGATAGCACATGATGCAGATTTTTCCTCAGGGTTTACTCCCAAAGCCTTTCCCATAAACAGGCATACCACAAGGCAGCAGAAAGGGAGATGACAACTAACGTTGTGTGTCGTGCCTTCCCCATAACTGCAAAAGGTCGTAGGGACATCACTCGGCGTGCGAGTGACTTGGGCATCTCTCCCAAGCTGTATTCTAGTCCATTATAGTCATGTCTAAATTTTACACACCAACACCAAACCGACACTGTTTGCAGCTAGAGCGAAGGGAGCTAATCTGGTGAAGTTCAGCCGTGTGAACTAGACCGTGAAATATGACACATGTTTAAGAGTAGTGCTATTCATATAGCCGATGTCCAGATCAGGATAATCGGACGGAAGAAAACACAAAAAACAAACGAATTAACCAGTCCAAATGGAAAACAACACGTTTCCGTGAACACAAGTGTAAGCCATTGACTAGTGTAAATTCCAGGCAAATCCATGGTCTGGTGGCATCCATAATGAAATAAAACAGCAGTACAATGTAGACCCACAGCCGGTTACGGCGCCATCTTTACTGCACATATTTATATAGACCCACAGCCAGTTACGGCGCCATCTTTACTGCACATATTTATATAGACCCACAGCCAGTTACGGCGCCATCTTTAATGCACATATTTATATAGACCCACAGCCAGTTACGGCGCCATCTTTACTGCACATATGTATATAGACCCACAGCCAGTTACGGCGCCATCTTTACTGCACATATTTATATAGACCCACAGCCAGTTACGGCGCCATCTTTACTGCACATATTTATATAGACCCACAGCCAGTTACGGCGCCATCTTTACTGCACATATTTATATAGACCCACAGCCAGTTACGGCGCCATCTTTACTGCACATATTTATATAGACCCACAGCCAGTTACGGCGCCATCTTTACTGCACATATGTATATAGACCCACAGCCAGTTACGGCGCCATCTTTACTGCACATATTTATATAGACCCACAGCCAGTTACGGCGCCATCTTTACTGCACATATTTATATAGACCCACAGCCAGTTACGGCGCCATCTTTAATGCACATATTTATATAGACCCACAGCCAGTTACGGCGCCATCTTTACTGCACATATTTATATAGACCCACAGCCAGTTACGGCGCCATCTTTACTGCACATATTTATATAGACCCACAGCCAGTTACGGCGCCATCTTTACTGCACATATTTATATAGACCCACAGCCAGTTACGGCGCCATCTTTACTGCACATATTTATATAGACCCACAGCCAGTTACGGCGCCATCTTTACTGCACATATTTATATAGACCCACAGCCAGTTACGGCGCCATCTTTACATAGACATGCTAAAGACATAGCAAGTCTTCTTATCCTTGCACCTCTAGATCTTCTTCTTCTTCATCGTACGCAGTCAGACAGTAACCATTATTTTTTCTAAAAAAGCGGCGGTCATCCTGAGGCTGTCGCCACTGCCATAGAGCTTTTCTTGCAGTTCCACTGGTGATGGCCACATCTGCTCTCTCTGATCCTCGTATGTCGGGCAGTTCTGCAGCAGATGTTCAGCGGTCATTTTACCGGTACCGCACGGGCATTCGTCGGTACCACCTATCTTCAATTTGTTGAATAGGTGATACCTCAGTCTATTGAGGCCAGTGCGAAGTCTGAAGACAACGACCTGCTCTCTTCGGTTCAACTGGTAATAGGCATCGTTTTTGCACCTCTAGATCAACTTCAATATTTCTAAAGCGGTTGTCAGCCTCAGGTTATTCTATCTCCACAGAGCTGGTGATGGTCATACATACTTTCTATGTAAGACCATTTTCTTGCAGATGTTCTTCGTACCAATTTAACTAACATAGAATGCTATAACAAGTAACTAACCATTACTGTAGGTTTTTAAAAATTTACTATTAACAATAGGAAAATAACTTTACAATCTGTCTCAATGTTCAAATTATACATGCAGTGTCAAACCAAATATGTCTGCTTGAGAATGTTGTAGCATTTTAAAATGTAAATTTCTACTTTTCACATACCTCCGTTGACTTTCCAATAGGTGCAATGTTGCTGTCTTTCATTGCAATTGCGTTCATCTGAAATATAGAAATTGTTTAAAATAAACAATCCATGGACATCATACAAGTCTGCCAAACAAATTACAGAGTAAAAACATAATGCATCAATAAGTAACATATTGACTGGTATATGCAAGCATGTCCTCCAAGAACTTCTAGTGTAAGGAATTAAATGCTTGCTGCTTTGTTATGTGTCTCAGGTGACACTGACATTAGATTAGTAATATATACCTTTTCTCTATCACTTCTGTCTCTTTCCAACAATTCTGCTTGATGTTTTGTGGTACAACTTTCCTCATCTCAAAATGTGCAGAAGGAAAGCAGCTTCCCTTTTAGAACCTTGTAGCTAGCCCCTTCACAACACCATATTTGGAATTATTTGGTTTTATTGCTGATGTTCACTCCTAACATTGTTTGGAAAAAGCACATTCCAGTAGTACACTTGTATTGTTTGTTTATTTGTACCTTCTACTGCAGACCCTATAATAGTACATGTACATAGGAGCTCCCTTTCTTACAACAAACATACACATACAAACATGTCTTTATTGTTTTACATAACACAATATAAATAGAACTAAAAATAACTTCTAATTTAAAATATACTTCAATTGAATGCAAGGTTTCAAAAACGAAATAATTATTAGTATACACAATAACTGTCCACCAAATAAAAAATAAAAAGCTAAAGCTGGTTAGTATATGTTCTGTTTATGATAGCAAATACAAGTTTTTCAGAGCTTAAAGGTAAATGCTTTATTCTTTGTGAGATCTGTGCAACGGCTAAGCAAGCCAACAAAATTATTGACCATTCTATGCATTCCTTTCTCATTGGCTCTCATTAAAATTGTATAAAGTATAATTTTTACAAACATGATGCATGTCTTATTTTTGTTTTATTTTGCCATTCACAAGATGGCTAATTTTTTCTAATATATGTTGATTCAATTATACGATTTCTGCAATGCATACATTTCAAGATAGAATCAGTGTTAAACGAAAAACAGTTTTGGTTCCAGAAGGATAGAGGTACTAGAGATGCAGTTGAAACACTACAGTTTCCTTGCAGAGAGAATGATTGAACAGGATAGACTTCACTTTATCTGCTTTATTGGATATGAAAAAAACCTTTGACTGGTTGCCATGACAATTTTTGTTTCCCTATTTTCGAGAAGTATTTAGTGGATAGAGCAATAATTAATCTAATACAAAACCTAACATAAAAAGTGCTCAAGGGGGAAATAACAAGTGCAGCCCCAACCAGAAAAGGTTTAGACAGGGATGTTTATTATCACCAGGCCTTTGTAAGGCTTATTCTAAGGTGACGATGAACTACCAGAAATAAAATGCATTATTGGTGTTCAGTTGAATGGGGAATGTGTACCATCAAATTCTCAAATGATCAAGGCATCATAGAATGAACAGAGAATTCATTATAAAAAAGCTACTCATCAAGATCAACAACACAGCCAAAAGACATTTGATATAAAGATTAATGCCAGCAAAACAAAAGAACTATAGTAATACTAATAGCCAAACAAACCCAAAGAATAAATATTAGCATAGAGGGACAGACTGTAGAACATGTACATAGGTTTCTATATATGTGGGATGAATAATTATATGGATGTCCATTGTGAAGTTGAAATCAGAATTAGGATGGCAGTAGCAAAAGACATTCCAAAATGAGCAAAATCTGTTAACATCATTTAACATAAATATTGAATAATCACCATGCATATCTGACCAGTAGAACTATACAGCTCCAAAACATGGACTCTAAATAAAAAGATGCAAAGACCTTAGAACTTTTTAAGATACGCTATCGCAGGATGCAAAGAGTGAGGTGGACAGAAAAAAAGGTCTAATGAGCAAGTGCTTAATGATATAGCTTATAGAGGCACATAGACACTAATGAAAAATATACACAAAGGTAGATTATCTTGGAAACAATATGAGACTTGGACTACTTGGACTTGGAGGTTTGCTATTGAAAAGATTAGAATACAAAATTCAGGGGGGGGGGGGGAAAGGAGAGGACGCCCAAGGAACAATTACATCTCATAGGTTTGCAACAACATTCAGGTGGGGGGGGGGGGGCCTCAGACATATGCTGAGCTGGAGAGAGGACAGTGGGAGTGGTATGTTGTATTATCATATATCATATGTAACTTGACATGATCATATCATTATCAGATGACTTCAACACCAGTCTCTAGACTGACTAACATGATGATGATGATGCATTTTAAATAAAATAATGTGCTTACTACGCTGGCTGCAACATCTTGCAAGTATTCCTAAGTATTTACGTTGGTAACAAAGTCACAAGTACTGAAGTAGTATGTTATTATTAATATTATTTTATTGTTATTGTGCCACTGCCCACGGGCCACTTTGTGTTGGCCTTTAATCACTGTGTGGGGTCATTTTGCACCTAACTTGTGCACACTGCAGTTCAATTCATTTTAAACTATGAATGTTTCATAAATTGATAGTAGTGATAATGAGCAGGGTCAGGCACATCCTTTAATGTAATTCCACAATCTAACGGCACTTACCCAGGCGTTGTGCCGCTCCTCCAAAAGGGTTAATTCGTTCTCGTCATCTCTAGGTTTATCGACGTTAAACCACAAAGAATCGTCAACCTTTGGCAAAGAGGATGGAAAGAAAGGGTTCGCCATTATAGAAGTTTAAATAAACTATGAATTAATTGACTCCGACTTGCACTAAAATGACAATCTTCACCAAACAATGGCAATCCCAAACAGAACATGAAGCGGTCGTTTGGTGGACATCTCTAAAGTGTTAGGAGTCGTCTGCCCATAGCTGTACATACAAATGTCTTCCTCTTTTCCACAAAACAAAACACAGCATTTCCTGTTCCAACAAGATAGTATTAGGACTTCATTAGATGTTAACGTAAATGCTTGCACTTTGTAGATGTCATATTTTAAGTATTAAATGTAGAAACATGGAACACCATCTATATATCTGACATATTTTTAGTTTATTTCACTCAACGAAACTCCAGTAAATATGGAGTACTGTGGTGTGTACTGTGTAGTCAGTGTAGTGTGTAACTGTGTTGGTAGGGCTGTCACAAACCGTTAACATTACAAGAACACTACAGGACAGCTATTGGAGTTAACCGATTACGGGACTGGCAAAGTGATATAAGTTCCTGGAAAATTCTATCAAACCACGAAATGGCAGACTACACAAAGCAGAAAAGTCTTTTCAGTGTACCGTTTCCTATAATGGGAAAAATTGTTTGCGGCCTTCCACTTTTTGCCACTTTTTTTTGTGTGATTTGGTCGGTTATCTATGACTTCAAAGAGTCCACGGCCACTCATTGTAGGGTAAGTGATCCATTGTAGGGTAAGTGATCCATTGTAGAGTAAGTGATACATTGTAGAGTAAGTGATACATTGTAGAGTAAGTGAACCATTGTAGAGTAAGTGATCCATTGTAGAGTAAGTGATACATTGTTAGCATTGTAGAGTAAGTGATCCATTGTAGAGTAAGTGATACATTGTAGAGTAAGTAATCCATTGTTACTCATTGTAGAGTAAGTGATACATTGTAGAGTAAGGGATACATTATAGAGTAAGTGATCCATTGTAGAGTAAGGGATACATTGTAGAGTAAGGGATACATTGTAGAGTAAGTGATCCATTGTAGAGTAAGGGATACGTTGGAGAGTAAGTGATCCATTGTAGAGTAAGGGATACATTGTAGAGTAAGTGATCCATTGTAGAGTAAGGGGTACATTGTAGAGTAAGTGATCCATTGTAGAGTAAGGGAACCATTGTAGGGTAAGGGAACCATTGTAGAGTAAGTGATCCATTGTAGAGTAAGTTATAAATTGTAGGGTAAGGGAACCATTGTAGGGTAAGGGAACCATTGTAGAGTAAGGGATACATTGTAGAGTAAGTGATCCATTGTAGGGTAAGGGATACATTGTAGAGTAAGGGAACCATTGTAGAGTAATAGATACATTGTAGAATAAGTGAACCATTGTAGAGTAAGTGATACATTGTAGAGTAAGGGATACATTGTAGAGTAAGTGATCAATTGTAGAGTATGGGATACATTGTAAGGTAAGTGACTTATTGTAATGTAAGGTAAGTCAAAGTGACTTATTGTAGGGTAAGAGTAAGTGATATGTTGAATGGTACGTAAGTGACTTATTGTAGGGTATGTATATGATTCATTGTAGGATAAGTGACTCATTGTGAGGTAAGGGATCCATTGTAGGGTACGTAATTAATTTGTATCATTGTAGGGTAAGTGACCCTTTGAATGGTAGTGACTTATTGTAGGGTAAGAGACTTATTGTAGAGTTAGTGACGTATTGTACAGTAAGTGACATATTGTAGGGTAAGTGACAAATTATCACTCCCATATCATTATCATCCCATTATCAGTCCCATAATGTAGTGTATGTGATTTATTGTAGAGTTAGTGAATTATTGTAAGGTAAGTGATGCATTGTCTGGTAAGTGACATATTGTATGGTATGTGACTATTGTAGGGTTAGGGACTTACTGCAAGGTAAGTGATGCATTGTCTGGCAAGGGACTTATTGTAGGGCTAGCAACTTATTGTAAAGTAAGTGATGCATTTTCTGGTAAGTGACAAATTATAGGGTAAGTGACTTATTGTAAGGTAAGTGACTTATTGTAAGGTAAGTGACTTATTGTAAGGTAAGTGACACATTGTCTAGTAAGTGATATATTGTAGGGTAAATCACTTATTGTAGAGTAAGTGACATATTTGACTCAAATATTGACATGCTTGGAAAGCATACTTGCACCAGTATGTGGTACAGGCATAGACAACAACACCAGTATGTGGTACAGGCATAGACAACAACACCAGTATGTGGTACAGGCATAGACAACAACACCAGTATGTGGTACAGGCATAGACAACAACACCAGTATGTGGTACAGGCATAGACAACAACACCAGTATGTGGTACAGGCATAGACAACAACACCAGTATGTGGTACAGGCATAGACAACAACACCAGTATGTGGTACAGGCATAGACAACAACACCAGTATGTGGTACAGGCATAGACAACAACACCAGTACCCGGTACAAGCAATGCAACAACAACTTTTGCCATCCTAAACAACATTTGGAAATCTTTCTAGTATTGCTCAAACACCAAACTACAATACAAGGGTTGCATACTTTCTATACTTCTGTTCTGTTCTGCGTGCTGGTCGGCAACAGGAAAACTATTTTAAAATTGTCTTCCACACAACGTGCTCATGATAAGTTCCTGCCATTGTCTGACCACACACCATCCACAATTAAGAACTGCTTACCCAGAGTAACCAAAAATTTACACATGCCATCATAGCTGGCCTACATTGGAATTGGATTGGCATAAGCCATAGAAGAGACCTGGATACAGTTACCAGAACTGCCATGCCGTTGACTCCAGAAGGAAGACGAAGGAGAGGCAGACTTAAAACACCTAAATAGACCAATAAAACTCTAAATGAAAATCGTGACCCAGAGCTGGAGGACCATATGAAGCATGAACATAGATAGAATGAGATGAGATGGAGTGGTCATAGTAGACGTCATCACTTAATGTCCATTGACTGCTTTGTCATTAGTCAGTCAAAGATGTTCTTAGTTACAGTTAAAAATGTGTCACCATACATTTGATCACGCATTGCTTGTCTATGATAAAATGGTTTACTTTCATATTCCCATATTGGCGTTATCATTTATATAAGACTAAACTTCTATTGACATAATTTTGTTAAATTATAACTTGGCATTTCCTGGAATGTTGCATTCAATTAACTTGTCTGTTTGTTGCTAGTATGACCTGGCTTTTCATTTATGATGACTTGAAAGTGTTTTATTTGCATTGAAAATACATTCTGTAAAATTTAATTTATCAATACCATTCAGCTCCCTGTAGAGCACAGGTCTCAACAAATACACATCTAGTCATTTTGAGAAGAACTGTTCCTTAAAGATAGCCACAACTTCTGTCTTCTTGCTGTTTTAGGTAGACTCTTTTTTAACTTGCCGTACAGCCTTCTCATTCATTTCCTCTTACTGTTTGACACTGTCACCTGATAATAAAGTTTATCTGCATGTACAAGGGTATTTACTCTAAGCAAATGCTGATGTTGTTGTCAGAGTATTGTCTTCGGCACATGATAGTGTCTTCTACTTTACAGTTAGAAGACATGACATGACCTAACTTGGTACTTTCTCCAATGGTGCATCCTTCACACCAGTAATGGTGGGTCAGGAAACAAACAACAAATCCCTCTGTAGATTAACAAGAGAAAGACTAGATGGATATAACATTCCTTCAGTCAGAGAAATGTCAAACACTATTACTTGATTTGACCTCTGCTAGAGTTCACAAGAAACAAAACAGCTAGGAAATGTAAAATATTTGGACAAGAACAGGAAGGTTAAATAACCTGAGTCTCACAGCAGCCTCGCTTTATTTTAGCCTCATAGGCTAAACAAAATGACTCAATGTATAAATCAACTAGAAGCAACACAGACATGTTTTTGTTCCACAGAAAGGAGAGGTGATGATAATCAAGATCCTCTTCTAATCTTTCACATCATCAACTGATCATCATTTGACGAGAAGTAATAAACATATTTTAAGTATCTCAGGTCAACATGATCAAGTTGGCTTTTTTCAAATGTTATGTTAATGCACTTTGTGAATAACTGGCAATTGTTTTTCTTTTCACAGGTGCCCAACTATTTACCATCAATAAGTTCAGCCATTGGCGGGTTTACCCCTCAACGATATGTGTGGCGTGTATGTATTTGTTTGCATGCGACTCCACGTCTGATGATTGCTGTTGCCTACTACTCATATCACACTTCTGTGCATGTTGGACGAGGCAATGAACTTTACAAGGGCTTAGCTGCCTTAGCCAGTCTTTGTAACATTGTAGAGATCAGCGCTTTGGTCGCTCTGACTTACATTTCTTCAATTGAGAACCACGGTAAATATTTGACTGTGTGTGCGATGTACAACTTCATATAGATATATAAGGTCACGTTAAGATCCTGTTAACACGCCTGTTTGACATATTGGAAATACAGTGTTAGGCTAACGACACACTAGGGCTGATATGGCCACCTTTATTTTCACAGATTGTTCTGGTACCCAACTTTTTAGGCTGGGTGAAACCCAGGAGCCATTTTACGAATGAGAAAAATTCTGCACCAACTGGGGACTGAACCCCAATCGCTCAGCTGAAAAGCCAGTGCAATAACCACTGCACTACCCTCTGCTCCCCATATATATATACACACTCATACAGATATGAATAAGGGCAAGTCAGTAAATAGGTCACTTGTAGCTATTTTAAACAAAACAATAAGAAAGTACAAGGGAGACACAAACATGAAAACCATTTATTACTGCACTTGGCTTGGCTTGGCTTCGTTCGTTCTCAATCCTCCACTTCCAAACCTTGAAAAGGGCTTAAGTAGCAGAATGTAGTCCAGAGAATGGAATGCGTTGTGTCATAGTTTACAGCTTGACTGCGATATTTGCACCTTTTGGTCCAACACATCCGACTTCAGCAAACATTTTTTTAGTCCCAAGTTAGCATTCCCTCTTCAATCCCTTCTCCTTAGCCAGTCTGCTTTGTTGCAGCCTGTTATCCAGGATCACTGTGGGGAGGTGTAAAAGGGTCTTGGCTGCTCTGGTTCGCAGGCTTTGGGTCGCTGACCGCTGCAGCTCTTGTGCTGCTCAGCATCTTGATCCCATTACTGCACTTATATTGTCCCTTCTTTCTCAACACAGTATCCACCAACATTGAGACACTTATCCCATGGCTTTATCAATGCACCAAAACCTGCAGCATGGAAGCCCTTGGTCTGCTGTCTCAGCCACATTTGCTTTTTTTACTTAGTTGCTCCTCTTCTACCGTGAGGTGTAGAGAGCCACATTTGCACCTTTTGATCATTCGCAAAACGTGTCCCACTAAGGTGGTTACCAGTGCACCAAACAAGTGGAAAAGGCTGGGGGCTAAGTCTGGGCTGTATGTTCAAGAAATTGTTAGCCTAGTGGTCAATTTTCTCCTGGGTTAGCTGAGTAGTATGGGACAATCAGGATGGCCAGGTTGGGCATCATTAACAATTTGTTAGCGTCCCTGAGAAATTGATTAACCCAGTTATGCACCGTTTGACACGACAAATACTTCTCACCATGAACAGGAAGCATTTCCCTTATGAATATCTTTTGCAGAAAGTTCTGCACAATTCTAGATGTTGCTGCCACGTAATGACACCTTTAGAAACTACCAACTACATGTTTCAGTTAAACCGTACAGTTTGACCTACTTACGACTTAATGTCGTGTGTATGTGTATATATGTATGAGATGTCTGCGGTGGGCTGCCAGCTTTTTCGGGAGAGACTGGTTGAGGAATGAGGGTATTCACAACAGTATCGGTTCCATCTACTGACTCGAATATATGTCCAGACAGAAGGCGTGATAGTTTGGTCATCTCATGAGAATGCTCCTTGACCGGAGTCCCCTGTGTCTTCCGACAAAGTGGACTCCAAGTGAGTGGGGCGTCTGAGGAGCAGGTGGATAGACAATGTAAAGATGATTGTTCAGCGACATAGGTTGAGGTGACTTTGGATCCCTACAATGACCACAAGTGGACAGATAACTAACCACCTGTTTGAATACATCAGAAGTGATATTCAATCTTCCGGTGATGCATCAGTGCAGACATGTGTAACTTCATCGCAGGCTAGATAGTAAATTTGGAGTATATCCATAACTTAAATGTGTACAAGTCTTAGTGCATCATTTCTTGTTGTCTATAACTTAAATATGTACAAGTCTTAGTGCAGAATTTCTTGTTGTCTATAACTTAAATGTGTACAAGTCTTAGTGCAGAATTTCTTGTTGTCTATAACTTAAATGTGTACAAGTCTTAGTGCAGAATTTCTTGTTGTCTATAACTTAAATGTGTACAAGTCTTAGTGCAGAATTTCTTGTTATATTAGTTATGCCCTTGGATGCCCAGGATATTCAACTCTCTCTTCCATTAACCGTGTCTCTCTTCCATTAACCGTGTCTCTCTTCCATTAACAGTGTCTCTCTTCCATTAACCGTGTCTCTCTTCCATTAACCGTGTCTCTCTTCCATTAACAGTGTCTCTCTTCCATTAACCGTCTCTCTTCCATTAATCGTGTCTCTCTTCTCTCTCTTCCATTAACCGTGTATCTCTTCCATTAACCGCGTCTCTCTTCCATTAACAGTGTCTCTCTTCCATTAACCGTCTCTCTTTCATTAACCGCGTCTCTCTTCCATTAACTGTGTCTCTCTTCCATTAACCGTGTCTCTCTTCCATTAACAGTGTCTCTCTTCCATTAACTGTCTCTCTTACATTAATCGTGTTTCTCTTCCATTAATCGTGTCTCTCTTCCATTAACCGTGTCTCTCTTACATTAACAGTGTCTCTCTTCCATTAACTGTGTCTCTCTTCCATTAACCGTATCTCTCTTCCATTAACCGTGTCTCTCTTCCATTAACCGTGTCTCTCTTCCATTAACAGTGTCTCTCTTCCATTAACCGTGTCTCTCTTCAATTAACCTTGTCTTTCTTCCATTAACCATGTCTCTCTTCCATTAACCTTGTCTTTCTTCCATTAACCATGTCTCTCTTCCATTAACCTTGTCTTTCCTCCATCAACCGTGTCGCTCTTCCATTAACCGTGTCTTTTTTCCATTAACTGTATGTCTCTCCCATTGTTCAGGTGTTCTTTTTTGTAATTCTCTTATTTCTTGCCCAACCCTCCCCATCCTTTATTCTGAGTCAAGTGTCAATGTCTGTGAGTTGTATAAGATATCCAGTGTCAATGTTTGTGAGGTGTATAAGATATCCAGTGTCAATGTCTGTGAGTTGTATAAGATATCCAGTGTCAATGTATGTGAGTTGTATACGATATCCAGTGTCAATGTCTGTGAGTTGTATAAGATATCCAGTGTCAATGTCTGTGAGTTGTATAAGATATCCAGTGTCAATGTCTGTGAGTTGTATAAGATATCCAGTGTCAATGTATGTGAGTTGTATAAGATATCCAGTGTCAATGTCTGTGAGTTGTATAAGATATCCAGTGTCAATGTCTGTGAGTTGTATAAGATATCCAGTGTCAATGTCTGTGAGTTGTATAAGATATCCAGTGTCAATGTTTGTGAGTTGTATAAGATATCCAGTGTCAATGTCTGTGAGTTGTATAAGATATCCAGTGTCAATGTATGTGAGTTGTATACGATATCCAGTGTCAATGTCTGTCGTTGTATAAGATATCCAGTGTCAATGTCTGTGAGTTGTATAAGATATCCAGTGTCAATGTCTGTGAGTTGTATAAGATATCCAGTGTCAATGTCTGTGAGTTGTATAAGATATCCAGTGTCAATGTTTGTGAGTTGTATAAGATATCCAGTGTCAATGTCTGTGAGTTGTATAAGATATCCAGTGTCAATGTTTGTGAGTTGTATAAGATATCCAGTGTCAATGTCTGTGAGTTGTATAAGATATCCAGTATCAATGTCTGTGAGTTGTATACGATATCCAGTGTCAATGTCTGTGAGTTGTATAAGATATCCAGTGTCAATGTCTGTGGTTGTATACGATATCCAGTGTCAATGTCTGTGAGTTGTATAAGATATCCAGTGTCAATGTCTGTGGTTGTATACGATATCCAGTGTCAATGTCTGTGAGTTGTATAAGATATCCAGTGTCAATGTCTGTTGTTGTATACGATATCCAGTGTCAATGTCTGTGAGTTGTATAGGATATCCAGTTTCAATGTCTGTTGTTGTATACGATATCCAGTGTCAATGTCTGTGAGTTGTATAAGATATCCAGTGTCAATGTCTGTGGTTGTATACGATATCCAGTGTCAATGTCTGTGGTTGTATACGATATCCAGTGTCAATGTCTGTGAGTTGTATAAGATATCCAGTGTCAATGTCTGTGGTTGTATACGATATCCAGTGTCAATGTCTGTGAGTTGTATAAGATATCCAGTGTCAATGTCTGTGAGTTGTATACGATATCCAGTGTCAATGTCTGTGGTTGTATACGATATCCAGTGTCAATGTCTGTGAGTTGTATAATATATCCAGTGTCAATGTCTGTGGTTGTATACGATATCCAGTGTCAATGTCTGTGAGTTGTATAAGATATCCAGTGTCAATGTCTGTGGTTGTATACGATATGCAGTGTCAATGTCTGTGAGTTGTATAAGATATCCAGTGTCAATGTCTGTTGTTGTATACAATATCCAGTGTCAATGTCTGTGAGTTGTATAAGATATCCAGTGTCAATGTCTGTGGTTGTATACGATATCCAGTGTCAATGTCTGTGGTTGTATACGATATCCCTCCTTGTGTACCTAGTCCATCTTCTCCTTCCAGCCATTATTAATTGTTAGTGTACACGTTATGGGCAGTACACATTTGTTGTTAGAGGGAGTGTTTAGTGTACACGTTATGGGCAGTACACATTTGTTGTTAGAGGGAGTGTTTAGTGTACACGTTATGGGCAGTACACATTTGTTGTTAGAGGGAGTGTTTAGTGTACACGTTATGGGCAGTACACATTTGTTGTTATAGGGAGTGTTTAGTGTACACGTTATGGGCAGTACACATTTGTTGTTAGAGGGAGTGTTTAGTGTACACGTTATGGGCAGTACACATTTGTTGTTAGAGGGAGTGTTTAGTGTACACGTTATGGGCAGTACACATTTGTTGTTAGAGGGAGTGTTTAGTGTACACGTTATGGGCAGTACACATTTGTTGTTAGGGGGAGTGTTTAGTGTACACATTATGGGCAGTACACATTTGTTGTTAGAGGGAGTGTTTAGTGTACACGTTATGGGCAGTACACATTTGTTGTTAGGGGGAGTGTTTAGTGTACAGGTTATGGGCAGTACACATTTGTTGTTAGGAGGAGTGTTTAGTGTACACGTTATGGGCAGTAAACATTTGTTGTTAGAGGGAGTGTTTAGTGTACACATTATGGGCAGTACACATTTGTTGTTAGGGGGAGTGTTTAGTGTATACGTTATGGGCAGTACACATTTGTCGTTAGGGGGGGGGGAGGGCTGTTTATTGTATATATTGTTATGGGCAGTACACATTTGTTGTTAGGGGGGTGTTTAGTGTACACGTTGTTATGGGCAGTACACATTTGTTGTGGGGGGGGGGTATTTAGTGTACACGTTGTTATGGGCAGTACACATTTGTTGTTAGGGCGGGGGGGGGGGGTATTTTGTGTACACGTTGTTATGGGCAGTACGCATTTGTTGTTAGGGGGAGTGTTTAGTGTACAAGTTGTTATGGGCAGTACACATTTGTTGTTAGGTGGGTGTTTAGTGTACACGTTGTTATGGGCAGTACACATTTGTTGTGGGGAATGTGTGGTCAAGTGGTTGAAGTAAATACCCTTGACTGAAGGCATACAGGACTGTCTAAACACAATTTTCTGTCAGAGGTAAGTAGAAAACTGACCTGCACTATGTGTGATGACTGCAGGAGCAAACAGCCTTTATTTCTCAAGCCCTATAAATTCCCTGGCAGATCCCAGCAGGGCAGTATACACAGCTTAATGATATTTTTTGTCTGTGCACATCTGTTGTTTGCATCCAAGATAGATTTATTTTCTTGTTGCACAAAAAAGTGGTAAAATGAAGAAATAAGTGCCTATAGCAGTGAGCCAACATCCTGTAGCAGTGAGCAACGTGCCACAGCAGTAAGCCAACATCCTGTAGCAGTGAGCCAACATCCTGTAGCAGTGAGCGAACATCCTGCAGCAGTGAGCCAACATCCTGTAGCAGTGAGCCAACATCCTGTAGCAGTGAGCCAACATCCTGCAGCAGTGAGCCAACGTGCCACAGCAGTAAGCCAATATCCTGTAGCAGTGAGCCAACATCCTGTAGCAGTGAGCCAACATCCTGTAGCAGTGAGCTAACATCCTGTAGCAGTGAGCCAACATCCTGTAGCAGTGAGCCAACATCCTGTAGCAGTGAGCCGACATCCTGTAGCAGTGAGTCAACATCCTTTAGCAGTGAGCCAACATCTTGTAGCAGTGAGCCAACATCCTGTAGCAGTGAGCCAACATCCTGTAGCAGTGAGCCAACATCCCACAGCAGTGAGCCAACATCCTGTAGCAGTGAGCCAACATCCTGTACCAGTGAGCCAACATCCCACAGCAGTGAGCCAACATCCCACAGCAGTGAGCCAACATCCTGTAGCAGTGAGCCAACATCCCACAGCAGTGAGCCAACATCCTGTAGCAGTGAGCCAAAATCCCACAGCAGTGAGCCAACATCCCACAGTAGTGAGCCAACATCCTGTAGCAGTGAGCCAATGTGCCACAGCAGTTAGCCAACATCCTGTAGCAGTGAGCCAACATCCTGTAGCAGTGAGCCAACATCCTGTAGCAGTGAGCCAACATCCTGTAGCAGTTAGCCAACATCCTGTAGCAGTGAGCCAACATCCTGTAGCAGTGAGCCAACATCCTGTAGCAGTGAGCAACGTGCCACAGCAGTAAGCCAACATCCTGTAGCAGTGAGCCAACATCCTGTAGCAGTGAGCGAACATCCTGCAGCAGTGAGCCAACATCCTGTAGCAGTGAGCCAACATCCTGTAGCAGTGAGCCAACATCCTGCAGCAGTGAGCCAACGTGCCACAGCAGTAAGCCAACATCCTGTAGCAGTGAGCCAACATCCTGTAGCAGTGAGCCAACATCCTGTAGCAGTGAGCTAACATCCTGTAGCAGTGAGCCAACATCCTGTAGCAGTGAGCCAACATCCTGTAGCAGTGAGCCGACATCCTGTAGCAGTGAGTCAACATCCTTTAGCAGTGAGCCAACATCTTGTAGCAGTGAGCCAACATCCTGTAGCAGTGAGCCAACATCCTGTAGCAGTGAGCCAACATCCCACAGCAGTGAGCCAACATCCTGTAGCAGTGAGCCAACATCCTGTACCAGTGAGCCAACATCCCACAGCAGTGAGCCAACATCCCACAGCAGTGAGCCAACATCCTGTAGCAGTGAGCCAACATCCCACAGCAGTGAGCCAACATCCTGTAGCAGTGAGCCAAAATCCCACAGCAGTGAGCCAACATCCCACAGTAGTGAGCCAACATCCTGTAGCAGTGAGCCAATGTGCCACAGCAGTTAGCCAACATCCTGTAGCAGTGAGCCAACATCCTGTAGCAGTGAGCCAACATCCTGTAGCAGTGAGCCAACATCCTGTAGCAGTGAGCCAACATCCTGTAGCAGTGAGCCAACATCCCGTAGCAGTGAGCCAATGTGCCACAGCAGTGAGCCAACATCCTGTAGCAGTGAGCCAACATCCTGTAGCAGTGAGCCAACATCCTGTAGCAGTGAGCCAACATCCTGTAGCAGTGAGCCAACATCCTGTAGCAGTGAGCCAACATCTGGTAGCAGTGAGCCAACATCCCACAGCAGTGAGCCAACATCCTGTAGCAGTGAGCCAATGTGCCACAGCAGTGAGCCAACATCCTGTAGAAGTGAGCCAACATCCTGTAGCAGTGAGCCAACATCCTGTAGCAGTGAGCCAATGTGCCACAGCAGTGAGCCAACATCCTGTAGCAGTGAGCCAACATCCGGTAGCAGTGAGCCAATGTGCCACAGCAGTTAGCCAACATCCTGTAGCAGTGAGCCAACACCCTGTAGCAGTGAGCCAATGTGCCACAGCAGTGAGCCAACATCCTGTAGCAGTGAGCCAACATTCTGTAGCAGTGAGCCAACATCCTGTAGCAGTGAGCCAACATCCTGTAGCAGTGAGCCAATGTGCCACAGCAGTGAGCCAACATCCTGTAGAAGTGAGCCAACATCCTGTAGCAGTGAGCCAACATCCTGTAGCAGTGAGCCAATGTGCCACAGCAGTGAGCCAACATCCTGTAGCAGTGAGCCAACATCCGGTAGCAGTGAGCCAATGTGCCACAGCAGTTAGCCAACATCCTGTAGCAGTGAGCCAACACCCTGTAGCAGTGAGCCAATGTGCCACAGCAGTGAGCCAACATCCTGTAGCAGTGAGCCAACATTCTGTAGCAGTGAGCCAACATCCTGTAGCAGTGAGCCAACATCCTGTAGCAGTGAGCCAACATCCTGTAGCAGTGAGCAACGTGCCACAGCAGTAAGCCAACATCCTGTAGCAGTGAGCCAACATCCTGTAGCAGTGAGCGAACATCCTGCAGCAGTGAGCCAACATCCTGTAGCAGTGAGCCAACATCCTGTAGCAGTGAGCCAACATCCTGCAGCAGTGAGCCAACGTGCCACAGCAGTAAGCCAACATCCTGTAGCAGTGAGCCAACATCCTGTAGCAGTGAGCCAACATCCTGTAGCAGTGAGCTAACATCCTGTAGCAGTGAGCCAACATCCTGTAGCAGTGAGCCAACATCCTGTAGCAGTGAGCCGACATCCTGTAGCAGTGAGTCAACATCCTTTAGCAGTGAGCCAACATCTTGTAGCAGTGAGCCAACATCCTGTAGCAGTGAGCCAACATCCTGTAGCAGTGAGCCAACATCCCACAGCAGTGAGCCAACATCCTGTAGCAGTGAGCCAACATCCTGTACCAGTGAGCCAACATCCCACAGCAGTGAGCCAACATCCCACAGCAGTGAGCCAACATCCTGTAGCAGTGAGCCAACATCCCACAGCAGTGAGCCAACATCCTGTAGCAGTGAGCCAAAATCCCACAGCAGTGAGCCAACATCCCACAGTAGTGAGCCAACATCCTGTAGCAGTGAGCCAATGTGCCACAGCAGTTAGCCAACATCCTGTAGCAGTGAGCCAACATCCTGTAGCAGTGAGCCAACATCCTGTAGCAGTGAGCCAACATCCTGTAGCAGTGAGCCAACATCCTGTAGCAGTGAGCCAACATCCCGTAGCAGTGAGCCAATGTGCCACAGCAGTGAGCCAACATCCTGTAGCAGTGAGCCAACATCCTGTAGCAGTGAGCCAACATCCTGTAGCAGTGAGCCAACATCCTGTAGCAGTGAGCCAACATCCTGTAGCAGTGAGCCAACATCTGGTAGCAGTGAGCCAACATCCCACAGCAGTGAGCCAACATCCTGTAGCAGTGAGCCAATGTGCCACAGCAGTGAGCCAACATCCTGTAGAAGTGAGCCAACATCCTGTAGCAGTGAGCCAACATCCTGTAGCAGTGAGCCAATGTGCCACAGCAGTGAGCCAACATCCTGTAGCAGTGAGCCAACATCCGGTAGCAGTGAGCCAATGTGCCACAGCAGTTAGCCAACATCCTGTAGCAGTGAGCCAACACCCTGTAGCAGTGAGCCAATGTGCCACAGCAGTGAGCCAACATCCTGTAGCAGTGAGCCAACATTCTGTAGCAGTGAGCCAACATCCTGTAGCAGTGAGCCAACATCCTGTAGCAGTGAGCCAATGTGCCACAGCAGTGAGCCAACATCCTGTAGCAGTGAGCCAACATCCTGTAGCAGTGAGCCAACATCCTGTAGCAGTGAGCCAACATCTTGTAGCAGTGAGCCAACATCCTGTAGCAGTGAGCCAACATCCTGTAGCAGTGAGCCAATGTGCCACAGCAGTGAGCCAACATCCTGTAGCAGTGAGCCAACATCCTGTAGCAGTGAGCCAACATCTTGTAGCAGTGAGCCAACATCCTGTAGCAGTGAGCCATCCTTTTAAATGTAATGCAGTTGTTCAAATCTCTAGCAGGTAATGAACTGAATTGATTGCACATTAGCATGGCTGAGAAGGAAACATTAAATGTTGTATAGTTTTGAATGAAAGAGATAACGTTGCTGCCTCTTTCAGATCTCCACGAGAGCCTGTTTATAGTCTTCATGGTATCAGCTCTCCTGTACATGATCCTTACCATCTACCTGATGTGGAAGAGGCAGTCCAGCAAGGCCACTACAGCCGAGGTTCGTCTGATCTTAGACACACAAGTGGAGGATGGGGTGTGAGCCTGTCTCAGTTGGTTTCTTGTCTCTCAAAGTAGATTTTGTTTCTTGTCTCTCAAAGTAGATTTTGTTTCTTGTCTCTCAAAGTAAATTTTGTTTCTTGTCTCTCAAAGTAGATTTTGTTTCTTGTCTCTCAAAGTAGATTTTGTTTCTTGTCTCTCAAAGTAGATTTTGTTTCTTGTCTCTCAAAGTAGATTTTGTTTCTTGTCTCTCAAAGTAGATTTTCTTTCTGTCTCTCAAAGTAGATTTTGTTTCCTGTCTCTTAAAGTAGATTTTGTTTGTTGTCTCTCAAAGTAGATTTTGTTTCTTGTCTCTCAAAGTAGATTTTGTTTCTTGTCTCTCAAAGTAGATTTTCTTTCTGTCTTTCAAAGTAGATTTTGTTTCTTGTCTCTCAAAGTAGATTTTGTTTCTTGTCTCTCAAAGTAGATTTTGTTTCTTGTCTCTCAAAGTAGATTTTGTGTGTGCTGGTCTTTTAATATTGCTTGGAGTGTTCAGTTGGAGATAAAAAATATATGCACGGAGATCAGATTAATGTGTACATTGGTCCTGTCAATCTTCCGCTATGCTTGTGAGACATGGACAATTACAGTTGACCTGCAGTGAAGGATACAGGCCTTGGAGATGAGATGTTTCTGAAGATTTCTAAACATCACATACAAAGATCGAGTTAGAAATGAGGAAATACGAGATAGAATTACAACAGCAATAGGACCTTTTGAAGACCTCTTGGCAACTCTCAAAAGAAGGCAACTCGCTTGGTACGAGCACGTATTGAGATCTAATGGTCTTGCCAATACGACCATGGAAGGGTGCAAGGCAGATAATGAAGAGGTCGTCCCAAAAAGAGGTGGGAGGACAACATAAAAGAATGGACCAATCTCCGACCAGAGGAGGCACAGTAGGCGGCCTCTGGCAGAGAGGGATGGTGTGGGGGATGCCTTCATGATAAAAGCTCCTGGCTACAGACATTTAGAAATTAATTTCTGAGTATGAACTCTCATGATGAGACAACTGATGAGCACAGGAAACTCAGTACAGCCAGATGCTGCCCCATTCAGCAAAACATTGGTAATATGTTGAACAAGATACAGAAATGATTGGAAATGACTAAAACTGCTAGACTCAGGTGAGTCCAAGAGGCAGCCAGGCTAGGAGCAGGGATCTCACCCTGGGGGCAACTCTTCTCTTACCTCCCCCTGTTTCATTTGACTCTGTCCTACAGTCACACTCTTGCACAACTTTCACACGCGTCCTCATGGTGAGGCCCTTCCATTGCACTTTGGTTGGGCTAGCTTCTGAGGGCGCACAAACCTAACATAGGTACATACAGACGCACACATGCATCCAAGCACTGGTTTATGCGTCCTGATATCGCCCAATGGACTACGGTCTGGGGTGGAAAATGGCGCGCCTCCGCCAGTAGAAACTAGTGAGGCAAACATCTAAGCAAAAAAAAAAAAAAAAAAGAGTCCAAGAGGCAAGCAGTCACTCACTGACAGATCCCAACAATAGATAGGCTTCCACAGATGTGTCAGACCGAAAGGTGTAAATATCGCAGTCAATCTGTAAACTAGTGACGCAACACATTCCGTTCTCCGGACTACATCCTGCTACTTGCAGGGCTTGATAGTAGAGGATTGCGAAGGAACACAAGAAGAAGAAGTAGAAGAAAATCTTCCAGTTGTGCAACACAAGTGTTAAGTAACACAACAATAGAATTTTGTCTATAACATAAACATGTTACTGGACAATAGAATTTTGTCTATTACATAAACATGTTACTGGAGAATAGAATTTTGTCTATTACATAAACATGTTACTGGAGAATAGAATTTTGTCTATAACATAAACATGTTACTGGACAATAGAATTTTGTCTATTACATAAACATGTTACTGGACAATAGAATTTTGTCTATTACATAAACATGTTACTGGAGAATAGAATTTTGTCTATAACATAAACATGTTACTGGACAATAGAATTTTGTCTATTACATAAACATGTTACTGGACAATAGAATTTTGTCTATTACATAAACATGTTACTGGACAATAGAATTTTGTCTATAACATAAACATGTAACTGGACAATATAATTTTGTCTATAACATAAACATGTACACATGTTACTGGACAATAGAATTTTGTCTATAACATAAACATGTAACTGGACAATAGAATTTTGTCTATAACATACACATGTACAGATGTTACTGGACAATATAATTTTGTCTATAACATAAACATGTTACTGGACAATATAATTTTGTCTATTACATAAACATGTACACATGTTACTGGACAATTGAATTTGTTTTGTGTACATCCACTACAGGAGTCCAAGTCACTGAGTCTGAAGAAAGCTCTCTTCACGACGAACATCTCCATCTTTTTCCTGTCTGTTTACATCTTTTTAAGGCACAACTGGTACTGTGAGTCTGGAGGTATGTACATGTTGTGTGTGTGTCATCAGTTGTGTGTGTGTCATCAGTTGTGTGTGTGTCATCAGTTGTGTGTGTGTCATCAGTTGTGTGTATCATCAGTTGCGTATGTGTCATCAGTTGTGTGTATGTCATCAGTTGTGTGTGTCATCAGTTGTGTGTGTGTCATCAGTTGTGTGTGTCATCAGTTGTGTGTGTCATCAGTTGTGTGTGTGTCATCAGTTGTGTGTTTCATCAGTTGTGTGTGTGTCATCAGTTGTGTGTGTGTCATCAGTTGTGTGTGTGTCATCAGTTGTGTGTGTGTCATCAGTTGTGTGTTACCAGTTGTGTGTTTGTCATCAGTTGTGAGTGTGTCATCAGTTGTGTGTGTGTCATCAGTTGTGAGTGTGTCATCAGTTGTGTGTGTCATCAGTTGTTTGTGTCATCAGTTGTGAGTGTGTCATCAGTTGTGTGTGTGTCTGTCATCAGTTGTGTGTGTGTCATTAGCTGTGTTTCATCAGTTGTGTGTGTGTCATCAGTTGTGTGTGTGTCATCAGTTGTGTGTGTCATCAGTTGTGTGTCATCAGTTGTGTGTGTGTCATCAGTTGTGTGTGTGTGTCATCAGTTGTGTGTGTGTCATAAGTTGTGTGTGATCAGTTGTGTGTGTGTCATCAGTTGTGTGTTACCAGTTGTGTGTGTGTCATCAGTTGTGTGTGTGTCATCAGTTGTGTGTGTCATCAGTTGTGTGTATCATCAGTTGTGTGTCATCAGTTGTGTGTGTGTCATCAGTTGTGTGTCATCAGTTGTGTGTGTGTTATCAGTTGTGTGTGTGTCATCAGTTGTGTGTGTGTCACCAGTTGTGTGTGTGTCATCAGTTGTGTGTGTGTCATCAGTTGTGTGTCATCAGTTGTGTGTGTGTCACCAGTTGTGTGTGTCATCAGTTGTGTGTGTGTCATCAATTGTGTGTGTCATCAGTTGTTTGTGTGTCATCAGTTGTGTGTGTGTGTCATCAGTTGTGTGTGTGTCATTAGCTGTGTTTCATCAGTTGTGTGTGTCATCAGTTGTGTGTGTCATCAGTTGTGTGTGTCATCAGTTGTGCGTGTGTCATCAGTTGTGAGTGTGTCATCAGTTGTGAGTGTGTCATCAGTTGTGTGTGTGTCATCAGTTGTGTGTGTGTCATCAGTTGTGAGTGTGTCATCAGTTGTGTGTGTCATCAGTTGTTTGTGTCATCAGTTGTGAGTGTGTCATCAGTTGTGTGTGTGTCTGTCATCAGTTGTGAGTGTGTCATCAGTTGTGTGTGTGTCATCAGTTGTGTGTGTGTCATCAGTTGTGAGTGTGTCATCAGTTGTGTGTGTCATCAGTTGTGTGTTTCATCAGTTGTGTGTGTGTCATCAGTTGTGTGTGTGTCATCAGTTGTGTGTGTGTCATCAGTTGTGTGTGTGTCATCAGTTGTGTGTTACCAGTTGTGTGTTTGTCATCAGTTGTGTGTGTGTCATCAGTTGTGTGTGTGTCATCAGTTGTGTGTGTGTCATCAGTTGTGAGTGTGTCATCAGTTGTGTGTGTGTCATCAGTTGTGTGTGTGTCATCAGTTGTGTGTGTGTCATCAGTTGTGTGTGTGTCATCAGTTGTGAGTGTGTCATCAGTTGTGTGTGTCATCAGTTGTGTGTTTCATCAGTTGTGTGTGTGTCATCAGTTGTGTGTGTGTCATCAGTTGTGTGTGTGTCATCAGTTGTGTGTTACCAGTTGTGTGTTTGTCATCAGTTGTGTGTGTGTCATCAGTTGTGTGTTACCAGTTGTGTGTTTGTCATCAGTTGTGTGTGTGTCATCAGTTGTGTGTCACCAGTTGTGTGTTTGTCATCAGTTGTGTGTGTGTCATCAGTTGTGTGTCATCAGTTGTGTGTGTGTCATCAGTTGTGTGTGTGTCATCAGTTGTGTGTGTGTCATCAGTTGTGTGTCATCAGTTGTGTGTGTCATCAGTTGTGTGTGTGTCATCAGTTGTGTGTGTCATCAGTTGTGTGTGTCATCAGTTGTGTGTGTGTCATCAGTTGTGTGTGTCATCAGTTGTGTGTGTCATCAGTTGTGTGTGTGTCATCAGTTGTGTGTGTCATCAGTTGTTTGTGTGTCATCAGTTGTGTGTGTGTCATTAGCTGTGTTTCATCAGTTGTGTGTGTCATCAGTTGTGTGTGTCATCAGGTGTGTGTGTGTAATCAGTTGTGTGTGTGTCATCAGTTGTATGTCATCAGTTGTGTGTGTGTGTCATCAGTTGTGTGTGTGTCATCAGCTGTGTGTGTGTGTCATCAGTTGTGTATGTGTCATCAGTTGTGTGTGTGTCATCAGTTGTGTGTGATCAGTTGTGTGTGTGTCATCAGTTGTGTTTTATCAGTTGTGTGTGTGTCATCAGTTGTGTGTGTCTTGAGGCCAACCTGAGCAACCCTCGACACTTGGACATTATGTTGCTGATGAATGACCATTTGTCTAGAGATTTCTTTGATTATTGTACTGTACACTATTGGGGGGCTGTTTCTAGAAATTTCTGTCCAGCCTAGAATGAAACCTAACAGCACCACTAGACAAATAGTGGAGATGTTAGAGAACATTGGAGAGGTCAGAGAACATTGGAGAGGAGACAGAATATTGGAGAGGTGAGAGAACATTGGAGAGGTGACAATATTGGAGAGGTGAGAGAACATTGGAGAGGTGACAATATTGGAGAGATGAGATAATATTGGAGAGGTCAGAGAACATTGGAGAGGTGACAATATTGGAGAAGTGAGAGAATATTGGAGAGGTGAGAGAACATTAGAGAGGTGAGAGAACATTGGAGAGGTCAGAGAACAGTGGAGAGGTCAAAGAACATTGGAGAGGTGAGAGAACATTGGAGAGGCCAGAGAACAGTGGGGAGGGGAGAGAGAGAACATTGGAGAGGTCAGAACAATGGGGAGGTCAGAGAACAGTGGGTAGGTGGAGAACAGTGGAGAGGGGAGAGAACAGTAGAGAGGTCAGAGAACATTGGAGAGGTCAGAGAACATTAGGGAGGTCAGAGAACAGTGGAGAGGTCAGAGAACAGTGCGGAGGTCACAGAACATGGAGAGGTCAGAGAACACTGGGGATGGGAGAGAACATTGGAGAGGTCAGAGAACATTGGAATGGTGAGAGAACAGTGGAGAGGTCAGAGAGCAGTACAGAGGTCAGAGAACATTGGGGAGGGGAGAGAACACTGGGGATGGGAGAGAACATTGGAGAGGTCAGAGAACAGTAGAGAGTTCAGAGAACAGTGGGAGGTCAGAGAACAGTGGGGAGGGGAGAGAACATTGGAGAGGTCAGAGAACAGTGGGGAGGGGAGAGAACAGTAGAGAGGTCAGAGAACAGTGGGGAGGGGAGAGAACATTGGGATGGGAGAGAACATTGGAGAGGTCAGAGAACAGTGGGGGGGGGGGGGGAGAACAGTAGAAAGGTCAGAGAACAGTGAAGAGGTCAGAGGACAGTGGGAGGTCAGAGAACAGTGAAGAGGTCAGAGAACAGTGGGGAGGGGAGAGACCAGTTGAGAGGTCAGAGAACATTGGAGAGGTCAGAGAACATTAGGGAGGTCAGAGAACAGTGGAGAGGTCAGAGAACAGTGCGGAGGTCACAGAACATGGAGAGGTCAGAGAACACTGGGGATGGGAGAGAACATTGGAGAGGTCAGAGAACATTGGAATGGTGAGAGAACAGTGGAGAGGTCAGAGAGCAGTACAGAGGTCAGAGAACATTGGGGAGGGGAAAGAACACTGGGGATGGGAGAGAACAGTAGAGAGGTTAGAGAACATTGGAGAGGTCAGAGAACAGTGGGGAGGGGAGAGAACAGTGGGGAGGGGAGAGAACATTGGGGAGGTCAGAGAACAGTGGGGAGGTCAGAGAACAGTAGAGAGGTCAGAGAACAGTGGGGAGGGGAGAGAACAGTAGAGAGGTCAGAGGACAGTGGGAGGTCAGAGAACAGTGAAGAGGTCAGAGAACATGGAGAGGTCAGAGAACACTGGGGAGGTCAGAGAACAGTGGGGAGGTCAGAGAACAGTAGAGAGGTCAGAGGACAGTGGAGAGGGGCAAGAAAAGTCGGAAGGGGGAGAGAAAAGTGGGGAGGTGAGAGAAAAGTGGGGAGGGAAGAGAAAAGTGGGGAGGGAAGAGAAAAGTGGGGAGG
Organism: Ariolimax columbianus; assembly: GCA_036924085.1. Lineage (NCBI taxonomy): Eukaryota > Metazoa > Mollusca > Gastropoda > Stylommatophora > Arionidae > Ariolimax > Ariolimax columbianus. Next base: position 63,682,294 of record JAVGWX010000018.1, read on the forward strand.
TGAGAGAAAATCTGGTGAAGTGTGGCTACTTAACTTAACTTAACTTAACGTCTTTATACTGGTTTAGAAGACCCTGCCGAGTCTGTATACAACCAGTTACATTTACATCACCTTGCTCTAAAAGCTATGCGCATCCAGTTTATTTTTAAATGCATTAACTGTCCCTGCCTCCACTATCTCCCCTGGCAATGCATTCCAAGCAGACACCACTCTCTGACTAAAAAAATATTTCCTAATATCTAACCTGGACCTCTCTTTAGTCAGCTTGTAGCTATGCCCTCGTGTTATTGTAGGTGGCTGTATTTTAAAAAACTTGTTATAGTCTAATTTATCGAGGCAACGAGTGATTACATACCACGCTGCGTGGAGGGAGTTTGTTACTGCCATGAAAAAGTAATGGTCGCCGACTGTTTTGTTTTGAACATCAACTAAGGATTCAAGAATATAGAAAACAAGGCCTCTGATCTATATTGGTGGAGTGTGGCTACTGTTGATCTATATTGGTGGAGTGTGGCTACTGTTGATCTATATTGGTGGAGTGTGGCTACTGTTGATCTATATTGGTGGAGTGTGGCTACTGTTGATCTATATTGGTGGAGTGTGGCTACTGTTGATCTATATTGGTGGAGTGTGGCTACTGTTGATCTATATTGGAGGAGTGTGGCTACTGCTGATCTATATTGGTGAAGTGTGGCTACTGCTGATCTTGTGAAGTGTGGCTACTGTTGATCTATATTGGTGAAGTGTGGCTACTGTTGATCTATATTGGTGAAGTGTGGCTACTGTTGATCTATATTGGTGAAGTGTGGCTACTGTTGATCTATATTGGTGATGTGTGGCTACTGTTGATCTATATTGGTGAAGTGTGGCTACTGCCAATTTTTTCTATAGAATGGAAAGGGGAAATTGAAACAATCGCTGCGCAGATATTGTAAGGTTACAAGAGTAGCAGCACCTGGGTCATGTGGGATTGTAAGGTTACAAGAGTAGCAGCACCTGGGTCATGTGGGATTGTAAGGTTACAAGAGTAGCAGCACCTGGGTCATGTGGGATTGTAAGGTTACAAGAGTAGCAGCACCTGGGTCATGTGGTCTGCCTCTGTGTCATCAGTTCATGAACGTTGTAATGGCACACCTGGCAGGTAACAGTGGACTTATTCTGTGCTCACCTGTCAGGTAGTGCTGACATGTTTGGCTTAATTAAGTAAGGCTAGGCTTACATTTGTTTAATATGTGGTCCATTCACTGACATGTTCGTTTATTAGCATTCGTTTCTTAAAACTCTTCAGTGTACACGGCTTTTGCTGCCTGCGAATATCTAGTGATTGTGACGAACATAGCCTTTCATGGCACTGCTATCATTGATTTTGAGCCTTACTCATTGGCGTATGCCAGTACGGACCTCATCACGGCACAAACAGCCAGCTCCAGGCTTAAAGCTGACTAGATGTGGGTACCATGTGTGTTACTTGTCTAGTCTACTCCTTAATAGTGCCACCAACATCATCATGAACCATGGCCACACACCAAACAAAGTGGAGGGAGTTTGTTGACAAGAATGAAGTTGATCCAGAGCCGGGACATCATACAAACCTGAACCAAACCTGACGGTCTGTACAACGAGTGATTACATACCACGCTAAGTGGAAGGAGTTTGTTACTGCCATGAAAAAGTAATGGTCACAGACTGTTTCAAGAATATAGAAAACAAGGCCTCTGACAGCATATTTCTGTTGTGGAGGAGCACAGAGTACATGTGACGAGCAGGAGGAGCACAGAGTACATGTGACAAGCAGGAGGAGCACAGAGTACATGTGACGAGCAGAAGCATAATTACAGAATGAGCGAGAACAATATTAGAAAGATAGAAAAAGAAAGGGACCTAGGGGTTATAATAGATCATACAGGAAAGGTGAGTGAGCAAGTTAAGGTAGCAGTAAAAAAGGCAATTGCAATGTTAGGTATGATAAAAAGAAATATTTAAACATAGGAGCAAGGAAGTGATAATCAAACTGTATAAAGCTTTAGTTAGACCTAGATTGGAGTACTGTGTACAGATGTGGAGTCCTTATCATAGAGGGGATATAAACATGCTGGACAGAATACAAAAAAGAGCGACAAAGCTGATAGTGGGATTCCAGTGGTACAGTTATGAGGAAAGACTCAGAAAAACCGGCCTACAGTGTCTAGAAGAGAGAAGAATTCGTGGTGACTTAATACATGTGTATAAGATGATCGGAGGAACGGATAAATTCGATTATAACAAGTTTTTTAAAACACAATCACCCACAAGAACAAGAGGGCATAGCTACAAATTAACTAAAGAAAGGTCCAGATTAGATATTAGTAAATTTTGTTTAGTCAGAGAGTGGTGAATGCAGGGAATGCATTGCAACAGGAAGTAGTGGAGGCAGGGACAATTAATACAATAATAGATTGGATGCCCATAGCTTTTAGAGCAAGGTAATGTAAATGAAACTGGTTGTATACAGACTCTGCAAAACCAGTATAAAAACATTGTTATATATATGTGACGAGCAGGAGGAGCACAGAACACATGTGACGAGCAGGAGGAGCACAGAACACATGTGACGAGCAGGAGCACAGAACACATGTGACGAGCAGGAGGAGCACATAATACATGTGACGAGCAGGAGGAGCACCGAGCACATGTGACGAGCAGGAGCACAGAACACGTGATGAGCAGGAGGAGCACAGAACACATGTGATGAGCAGGAGGAGCACAGAATACATGTGATCAGCAGGAGGAGCACAGAACACATGTGACGAGCAGGAGCACAGAACACATGTGATGAGCAGGAGGAGCACCGAACACATGTGATGAGCAGGAGCACAGAACACATGTGACGAGCAGGAGGAGCACAGAACACATGTGACGAGTATCGACATTGCCTTGTTGCACTTTAGTTGTTGTGTGACCGTTGCTGCAACACGTTGTGCAGACGTGATCTGCAGGTTGAGTTCTGTCTCAGCATTATCCTCTGTTGACTGTACCCTCTCCGTCATCGTGTAGACTGGCACAGGCAACCAGACCTAGTAATGTACTTTGATCTACCTTGTGTTATGTGCCATTGCCATAATGTTAAACAATTTAGTCTCTTCTCTGTTTGTCAATCTCTTCCACATTTGCCATCAATTTTGCATGTTGTCAACCTGTTGTACCTGCATCATGGAGTTCCATAGCCTAAATGAAGAACTGTTTGTATGTACATAAATTGTCCATAATGTTTCCACTCCACCACCCTGTGTTTCCACTCCACCACCCTGTGTTTCCACTCCACCACCCTGTGTTTCCACTCCACCACCCTGTGTTTCCACTCCACCGCCCTATGTTTCCACTCCACCACCCTGTTTCCACCCCCTGTTTCCACTCCACCACCCTGTTTCCACCCCCTAATGTTTCCACTCCACCACCCTGTGTTTCCACTCCACCACCCTGTGTTTCCACTCCACCACCCTGTGTTTCAACTCCACCACCCTATGTTTCCACTCCACCACCCTGTTTCCACCCCTTAATGGTTCCACTCCACCACCCTGTTTCCACTCCACCACCCTGTTTCCACTCCACCACCCTGTGTTTCCACTCCACCACCCTGTTTCCACCCCCTAATGTTTCCACTCCACCACCCTATGTTTCCACTCCACCACCCTGTTTCCACTCCCTCCCCCCCCCCTTTCAACCACCCTGATGTTTCTCAACCCCCTGTTTCCACCCCCTAATGTTTCCACTCCACCACCCTATGTTTCCACTCCACCACCCTGTTTCCACTCCACCACCCTGTTTCCACTCCCTCCCCACCCCTTTCAACCACCCTGATGTTTCTCAACCCCCTGTTTCCACCCCCTAATGTTTCCAATCTTGTTTTCCAGTGTACACACTTTTTGCTGCTTGTGAGTATGTGATTGTGGTGACCAACATCTGCTTCCATTATATGGCAGTTTTGGACTTTGGGTCATCCCAACTTTTACTAAACTGGATCCAAGAATCGGGGTCATCATACAGCACTCTTGGCAAGAGCTACCTGCCGAGGTGACCAGATGAAATCTCATCTCGTTTATTGTTTGTAAAAATGTATTTATACATGTTTGTTATCTATTCAGAATATTTGTTGACGTGTTACGAAAACAAAGTTATCCATATATAATGTTGATATTTTAAAATTGTTAATTATTTTTTCATATTTGCTGTGTGCTTGAGGACATCAGCATGTAACTACGATAAGAGAGAATCATGTATGGTGTTAGAACTATATTTGGTGTGAATGGAGACAGGAGAATGTATGGTGAAACAAAGTGTATTTCCCACTACCAATTCATGAAAAGGGCTCTGCAGATAGCAGTAGTCTAGAGAATAGAATATGTTGTGGTTTACAGCTTGACTGCGATAGTTGCACCTTTTGGTCCAGCACATCTGACTTCAGCATGGCATTGTTGGGTACCATGTTAGCATTCCCTCTTTGATCTCTTCTCCTCAGCCAGTCTGCTGTACCGTGTTAGCCTTCCCTCTTTGATCTCTTCTCCTCAGCCAGTCTGCTGTACCGTGTTAACCTTCCCTCTTTGATCTCTTCTCCTCAGCCAGTCTGCTGTACCGTGTTAGCCTTCCCTCTTTGATCTCTTCTCCTCAGCCAGTCTGCTGTACCGTGTTAACCTTCCCTCTTTGATCCCTTCTCCTCAGCCAGTCTGCTGTACCGTGTTAGCCTTCCCTCTTTGATCTCTTCTCCTCAGCCAGTCTGCTGTACCGTGTTAACCTTCCCTCTTTGATCTCTTCTCCTCAGCCAGTCTGCTGTACCGTGTTAGCCTTCCCTCTTTGATCTCTTCTCCTCAGCCAGTCTGCTGTACCGTGTTAACCTTCCCTCTTTGATCCCTTCTCCTCAGCCAGTCTGCTGTACCGTGTTAGCCTTCCCTCTTTGATCTCTTCTCCTCAGCCAGTCTGCTGTACCGTGTTAACCTTCCCTCTTTGGATCCCTTCTCCTCAGCCAGTCTGCCCTGTTGTAGTCTATTATCCAGGATCACCATGCAGAGATGAAGAAGGATCTTGTCAGCTCTGGGTCACTGGCCCCGACTCTAGCAGTCAGCTTTTGGTCGCTGACCGCCACAGCTCATCATCTTGATCCCCAAACAAAGTATTACAGCGACCATGAAAGGGCAAACATTATTCTGAGATGAGATTCCATTCATAGACATCTCAGTCTTTGCCGACCATGCGTGTGGCACCCTGTGAATAGCCTGCCTGGGCGCTGAATATGGAGACCTTGGGCTGCCCAAACTGCAGGATCCGCCTCTCGGCCTCGCTGGTATAATCCAAAGGATGACAATTTGGCCCCAGCTCAGCTGCAGGAACAAGTTCACAATTTTGAAATCATCCTCCTTAGGTACTACCACTCCGTATTTTCTGTCTGGGTTTACTCCCGTAGCCCTACCCTTCCCTGAGGTCTCCACAAGGCAGTGGAGTCGTTGCCCGCAGATGCTAGTTACTCGAGACATTCGATGATACTCTCATCGTTCCAAGACTAGCCAACACTCTCAGGGACTTGTGGGTTTACTATCAGAGTTCCTCCTCTCCTAGGCGAACTGCCTGAACAGGCTAACGAGCTTTGTCTGCCCGAGTTTAGAGTTTACCTTCTCTCAGATTGGCTGCCAACCAAGGCTAATGAGCCCAGTCTGAGATGAGAGCACAGCCACAAAAGACCGATGCTGTATTAAACGAGCTTAATGAATTAAACAAAAATTGACATCAATAAAGCAACGGGAGCAAATGCGTACACAAACTGACAACTTGTGTTGATAGAACCAATCCAAACTTGATAACATCAAAGATAATATTGAAGAGAACATGCTCACACAAATGAAGTTGATAGATTTGACCTAAAGTGAGACAGAAAACTGACTATAGAACATGCCTTAACTTCTTTATACTGGTTTAGAAGACTCTGCCGTCTGTATACAACCGGTTTCTGCTACCTCGATCTAAAAATAACTGCATCCAATCTTTTCTTGAATGCATTAACTGACCCAGCCCCCATAATTTCCTGTGGCAATGCATTACAAGCATTCACCACCTAATGTCAATAAAACAAAGAATATATCCGAAAGTAACTGTGTGTACCATGGTAGAACACTCATTTCTCTTGGAAATGGTCTCGGACCCACATACTTTGGTCATTTATTGTCACAAACTAAGGATGCCACACTCACCAGTTTTATAATTTGAGTAGCACATGGAGTCACGGTTGTTCAATCAGAGACCTTAAAATTGGAAGAAATGAAATGCTAATACCTGAGAAGTCAGTCACACAACTACAATGATGACATCATTGTGTAATGTCAGATGTTTTTATAAAGGAGAGAATAGAGGCTATCCCACATGTCATATACCGGGGGGGGGGGGGGGGGGGGGCCTTCAGATGAAAACATGAGATAATTAGAAAAACCTTGCATGGTTATATGCCCTTTGTTTCACTTTTTAATATGGTTGCTAAGGATGTCAAGTGTCCTGCATGTGCAATCACAGAACAGATGAACAACATGACACCATAATTGCAATTAAAAGATGGCCGCCTCGCTATTGACATGCACCACAATGAGGAGCAGCGTTCTGTTATCCGTTTTTTTGAGCAGCGAAGGATGAAGCCCATAGAAATTCCTCGACGAATGAATGTCCAGTCACTCCAGCAAGTGTATGAGTGGAGTAGGAAGTTCCAAAATGGCGTGAGTTTTGTGACAGACTGATCACGATAGGGTCCGGCACACGCAGTAGTGACGCCCAGAGACGATTATAGTCGTTGACCACCTTGTAAAGGAAAATTGCAGCACATCTGGACATCAGTCAAGGTTCACCACATCGGGACATCAGTCAAGGTTCAGCACATCTGGATATCAGTCAAGGTTCAGCGCATCGGGATATCAGTCAAGGTTTAGCACATCTGGACATCAGTCAAGGTTTACCTCACCGTATCCATGGTGTGCTACAGTACCGTAAAGTGTCTGCAAGGTGGGTGCCACGGCAGCTTACTCCAGAATTGAAATGACGAGTTAATGCCTGTCAGAAACTTTTGCTGTGTTTTGAAGCAGGCGGTGATGGTTTTCTAGCAAGAATTGTTACTGGACATGAAACCTGGGTTGATGGTGTCCTAGCAAGAATTGTTACTGAGATGAAACCTGGGTTCACTACTACAACCCAGAAACAGAGCGAGCAATCGACAAAGTCCAGCATGCAGCAATCTGTAGGGAAGGTTATGCTGTCTCTTTTGGAATGAACGAGGTGTAATTTTAAAGCACTACATGCCTAGGGGGAACACAGTCACCAGTGCCATGTATGACCTTATCAGGAATCATCTTCGACCTCCTATCAAATCCAAAACAATGTGGACTTCTGAGTTAATGTTCGACTCCCTACTATGGCTGCAACCATCGAGAACCTCCTCTTTCAGTGTCTACCACAACTGCCCTACTCACCAGGCATAGCCCAAGTGATTTCCACATCTTTGGATGACTGAAAGAGGCATTAGGAGGAAAAGGAAAGACTTTCAGGTCTAAGAACGAGGTCCAGCAGGTGGTGCATGAGTGGTTACACACACGAAAAGATGTTTCTACAGGAATCCATGCACTTTATAGGTGCCGGGTGACTTGTATCCAACATTCTACAGGAATCCATGCACTTTATAGGTGCCAGGTGACTTGTATCCAACGTTCTACAGGAACCATGCACTTTATAGGGTGACTTGTATCCAACGTTCTACAGGAACCATGCACTTTATAGGGTGACTTGTATCCAACGTTCTACAGGAACCATGCACTTTATAGGGGGACTTGTATCCAACGTTCTACAGGAATCCATGCACTTTATTGGGTGACTTGTATCGAACATTCTATAGGAACCATGCACTTTATAGGGGGACTTGTATCGAACATTCTACAGGAACCATGCACTTTATAGGGGGACTTGTATCGAACATTCTACAGGAACCATGCACTTTATAGGTGCTGGGGGAACTTGTATTGGACGTTCTAATGAATGAGGTGCTGAGAACTTAAAAGAAATCGCCCGGAAAAGATGGGGTTGGGCCAAACAGTAAAGAGGAAGTTACTTTCAGTCCTGAACGAAAGCGGGAAAAAAGAAATTGTACAGCAGGCATGGAAAGATGCTGTACTTATACCAGTACCGAAGAAAGAAAAAGATAGAACAGATCCAAATGGATACAGGCCCATCAGTCTACTGAGCTGTGTAGGTAAACTGATGGAGCGTATGATAAACACCAGACTGATGTGGCACCTGGAAGCAAAACACATACTAATTCCACAGAAAGCAGGCTTTAGACAGCACAGATCCACTGAGGACCAGATCACTCTCATAGCACAGGAAATAGAGGATGCTTACCAGGAGAAAAAAAACACACAGTAGCGGTTTGGAAGGATTTAGAAAAGGCATTTGATAAAGTGTGGAAAGAGGGACTTAAAGTCAAGCTACGAAGAAGTGAAGTATCTGGAAAGATGTACAGATGGATCAGCCACTACCTCGAAAACAGAACAGCTTGAGTTCAAGTACAAGGGCAGATGAGCAGAAAGGTGACACTGGAGCAAGGAGTACCCCAAGGGGGAGTACTATCACCCACACTTTTTCTGGTGTATATAAATAACATCACAGAGAATATACCAAGAAGAGTCCACAGCTCCATGTTTGCAGACGATCTGGTATGTGGACCTCTGAAAAAAATCTCACCATAGCAAACAATCGGATGCAGCAGGCCCCAACATCGTTGGAGGAGTGGGCGAAATCATGGCTGGTAAAAATAAATGAAGAAAAAACAATATGTACGATATTCTCGCTTTCAAACAAACCACAGAACACCAAAATAAGTCTTAACGGTAAATATCTGCCGCCAAACGATAACCCAAACTACCTGGGAGTCACATTTGATCGGCGCATGACATGGAAAAGTCAGATCGAGAGAAACCGAATGAGAGCCAGACAAAGAATGACAATCATGAGGAAACTTGCTGGCACAAGCTGGGGAGCAGACGAAAGTATACTAAAGAAACTGTACACTGGAAGAGTGAGACCAGTTCTCGAGTATGGCTTTGCGGCATGGACAACAGCAGCAAAGGCGAACTTTGATAAAATTAGCAAACTTCAAAACCAAGCCATGAGAGTTATAACAGGAGGCATGAAGTCAACGCCAATTGTAGAACTTGAAAAGATTACAAATCTGCAATCCATGACCGACTTGTATCCAACGTTCTACAGGAATCCACGCACTTTGTAGGTGCTGAGAGACGTATCCAAACAATGGTGACTGCGTGGAAAACTGATAGTTGTGTTTTCACTTTTTCAGAATAAATTTGACCAAATGAATATATTTAAGGTTTTCATTTGGAGCCTCCTTGTTATTATCCACAGGTAAGGTTATCTAGTGAACTGGCCAGCGTTTTTAATGAAAATTTAAATTTGCATGTTTATTGTTTAATATAACTCATAAAACTGCACTCTGGGTTGTTCAGTGTTTTTCAGCAAATAACAAAGAGCATTTATGCTGAAAGTTGCATGTAACCTCATGACCTGTAACTGACTGGCTGTACAGACTCGTGACCTGTAACTGACTGGTTGTACAGACTCGTGACCTGTAACTGACTGGTTGTACAGACTCGTGACCTGTAACTGACTGGTTGTACAGACTCGTGACCTGTAACTGACTGGTTGTACAGACTCGTGACCTGTAACTGACTGGTTGTACAGACTCGTGACCTGTAACTGGCTGGTTGTACAGACTCGTGACCTGTAACTGACTGGTTGTACAGACTCGTGACCTGTAACTGGTTGTACAGACTCGTGACCTGTACTGTCAGACATACTACCCTACAATTCATATCAAATTCTGTTGCTTGAGGATTGCTAATTGATAAACTGCAGTGTTTTCCTTTGGCTCTTCCTGAGTGCAGTGACATCAGTTGATATTACATCGTGCTATCATGTAATAGATGGCCATTGAATTAATTAATTTTTATTATTAAATCTGTGTTCTGTAGTTGATGATATATTAAACATATTTTCAATATATCATTATGTGACAGGATACTGGTAGTGTTATATGTATGGTGTATCTTGTGATAGGACAACGATAATGACATATTTGTTGCTGAATTGTGATTCTGCATCTATAAGCGAGGTTGTGAGTCTACAAATCAAGTATGTTGCTTGCGCATGCCCGCGTCTCGAGTTCCAGGGTCACCAAATTTGACATGGCGATCGCACTTCAGTTTTAGTGCACATTAGAATGAAAGAGGAAAGTATGTTATATGATTTTTTGAAAAATGTACAAAGGCTACTACCATCTAACATCCCTTTATGTCTGGGCTCCATCACCACGTAGCTACTACTAACATCCCTTTATGTCTGGGCTCCATCACCACGTAGCTACTACTAACATCCCTTTATGTCTGGGCTCCATCACCACATAGCTACTAACATCCCTTTATGTCTGGGCTCCATCATCACGTAGCTACTACTAACATCCCTTTATGTCTGGGCTCCATCACCACGTAGCTACTAACATCCCTTTATGTCTGGGCTCCATCACCACGTAGCTACTAACATCCCTTTATGTCTGGGCTCCATCATCACGTAGCTACTACTAACATCCCTTTATGTCTGGGCTCCATCACCACGTAGCTACTAACATCCCTTTATGTCTGGGCTCCATCACCACGTAGCTACTAACATCCCTTTATGTCTGGGCTCCATCATCACGTAGCTACTACTAACATCCCTTTATGTCTGGGCTCCATCACCACGTAGCTACTAACATCCCTTTGTCTGGGCTCCATCACCACGTAGCTACTAACATCCCTTTATGTCTGGGCTCCATCATCACGTAGCTACTACTAACATCCCTTTATGTCTGGGCTCCATCACCACGTAGCTACTAACATCCCTTTGTCTGGGCTCCATCACCACGTAGCTACTAACATCCCTTTGTCTGGGCTCCATCACCACGTAGCTACTACTAACATCCCTTTATGTCTGGGCTCCATCACCACGTAGCTACTACTAACATCCCTTTATGTCTGGGCTCCATCACCACGTAGCTACTACTAACATCCCTTTATGTCTGGGCTCCATCACCACGTAGCTACTAACATCCCTTTATGTCTGGGCTCCATCACCACGTAGCTACTAACATCCCTTTATGTCTGGGCTCCATCACCACGTAGCTACTAACATCCCTTTATGTCTGGGCTCCATCACCACGTAGCTACTACTAACATCCCTTTGTCTGGGCTCCATCACCACGTAGCTACTACTAACATCCCTTTATGTCTGGGCTCCATCACCACGTAGCTACTAACATCCCTTTGTCTGGGCTCCATCACCACGTAGCTACTAACATCCCTTTGTCTGGGCTCCATCACCACGTAGCTACTAACATCCCTTTATGTCTGGGCTCCATCACCACGTAGCTACTACTAACATCCCTTTGTCTGGGCTCCATCACCACGTAGCTACTAACATCCCTTTGTCTGGGCTCCATCACCACGTAGCTACTAACATCCCTTTGTCTGGGCTCCATCACCACGTAGCTACTACTAACATCCCTTTGTCTGGGCTCCATCACCACGTAGCTACTAACATCCCTTTGTCTGGGCTCCATCACCACGTAGCTACTAACATCCCTTTGTCTGGGCTCCATCACCACGTAGCTACTACTAACATCCCTTTGTCTGGGCTCCATCACCACGTAGCTACTAACATCCCTTTGTCTGGGCTCTATCACCACGTAGCTACTACTAACATCCCTTTATGTCTGGGCTCCATCACCACGTAGCTACTAACATCCCTTTGTCTGGGCTCCATCACCACGTAGCTACTAACATCCCTTTGTCTGGGCTCCATCACCACGTAGCTACTACTAACATCCCTTTATGTCTGGGCTCCATCACCACGTAGCTACTACTAACATCCCTTTATGTCTGGGCTCCATCACCACGTAGCTACTACTAACATCCCTTTATGTCTGGGCTCCATCACCACGTAGCTACTAACATCCCTTTATGTCTGGGCTCCATCACCACGTAGCTACTAACATCCCTTTATGTCTGGGCTCCATCACCACGTAGCTACTAACATCCCTTTATGTCTGGGCTCCATCACCACGTAGCTACTACTAACATCCCTTTGTCTGGGCTCCATCACCACGTAGCTACTACTAACATCCCTTTATGTCTGGGCTCCATCACCACGTAGCTACTAACATCCCTTTGTCTGGGCTCCATCACCACGTAGCTACTAACATCCCTTTATGTCTGGGCTCCATCACCACGTAGCTACTACTAACATCCCTTTGTCTGGGCTCCATCACCACGTAGCTACTAACATCCCTTTGTCTGGGCTCCATCACCACGTAGCTACTAACATCCCTTTGTCTGGGCTCCATCACCACGTAGCTACTACTAACATCCCTTTGTCTGGGCTCCATCACCACGTAGCTACTAACATCCCTTTGTCTGGGCTCCATCACCACGTAGCTACTAACATCCCTTTGTCTGGGCTCCATCACCACGTAGCTACTACTAACATCCCTTTGTCTGGGCTCCATCACCACGTAGCTACTAACATCCCTTTGTCTGGGCTCTATCACCACGTAGCTACTACTAACATCCCTTTATGTCTGGGCTCCATCACCACGTAGCTACTACTAACATCCCTATGTCTGGGCTCCATCACCACGTAGCTACTACTAACATCCCTTTGTCTGGGCTCCATCACCACGTAGCTACTACTAACATCCCTTTGTCTGGGCTCCATCACCACGTAGCTACTAACATCCCTTTGTCTGGGCTCCATCACCACGTAGCTACTAACATCCCTTTATGTCTGGGCTCCATCACCACGTAGCTACTACTAACATCCCTTTATGTCTGGGCTCCATCACCACGTAGCTACTAACATCCCTTTATGTCTGGGCTCCATCACCACGTAGCTACTAACATCCCTTTATGTCTGGGCTCCATCACCACGTAGCTACTAACATCCCTTTATGTCTGGGCTCCATCACCACGTAGCTACTACTAACATCCCTTTATGTCTGGGCTCCATCACCACGTAGCTACTACTAACATCCCTTTATGTCTGGGCTCCATCACCACGTAGCTACTAACATCCCTTTATGTCTGGGCTCCATCACCACGTAGCTACTAACATCCCTTTATGTCTGGGCTCCATCACCACGTAGCTACTACTAACATCCCTTTATGTCTGGGCTCCATCACCACGTAGCTACTAACATCCCTTTATGTCTGGGCTCCATCACCACGTAGCTACTACTAACATCCCTTTATGTCTGGGCTCCATCACCACGTAGCTACTACTAACATCCCTTTATGTCTGGGCTCCATCACCACGTAGCTACTAGCATCCCTTTATGTCTGGGCTCCATCACCACGTAGCTACTAACATCCCTTTGTCTGGGCTCCATCACCACGTAGCTACTAACATCCCTTTGTCTGGGCTCCATCACCACGTAGCTACTACTACCATCATAATGTGGAATATTATCAATGGTTGTGACAATGCCAAAACTAGGTAGAGAGGAATGAAGTTGGAATGAACAGGTCTCTCCACAATCAACAGGATCAGCAATGAACTACCAATATCTGCTTCTGATGATTGACAGAAAAAGCAATTGAAAGAAGAAAGTATTTTCAAGGTCTTGATATAATAAATAACAGCATACAGATATCACATGTTGTCTCTCTCTCCAGTCAAAAGTATGTGGCCTTCCCTATTTGTGTCTCCATTACAAGTGGTTTCTAGCATCCACAGACACACAGAGGGAGACCAGAGGACCACTTATATCCTAACCAGTAGATGTCCTAGTATCCACAGAGAAAAACATGACTTTTTACTGAACAAAAACTGACAATTCTAGGGGTTCATCATCTGACAAGACATTGACTTGTTATCAAATTTTCAGATTTAATACATAATACAAAACATAATATTACAAACAATGATTTATTATAGGCAGAGGAGGAAATGGTATTACCAAATACAGGCAGGTACCGACCCACACATACACAATCACCTGAAAGTCAGGGCTTTGTTCTTACCACATGGCTCATCTTTGTATCCAACCAAGGTCAAGGATGGCTGTGTTTGTATTCAATCAGGGTCAAGGATGGCTCATGTTTGTATCCAACCAGGGTCAAGGATGGCTGTGTTTGTATTTAACCAGGGTCAAGGATGGCTCATGTTTGTATCCAACCAGGGTCAAGGATGGGTGTGTTTGTATTCAACCAGGGTCAAGGATGGCTGTGTTTGTATTCAACCAGGGTCAAGGATGGCTGTGTTTGTATTCAACCAGGGTCAAGGATGGCTCATATTTGTATCCAACCAGGGTCAAGGATGGCTCATGTTTGTATCCAAGGTCAAGGATGGCTCGTGTTTGTATTCAACCAGGGTCAAGGGTGGCTCATGTTTGTATCCAACCAAGGTCAAGATACACAGACAATCTAATAACAGCCAACAAATGGAAGTTTGGCATTGACCAGTAGATGTTCCTTAACCTAGCCAAACAAGCCCAGGTCAATAACAATCAGTGTCAGCTAGATTACTGCACGGCTCTGCACCACAAATCTCCAGTTCCCCGTTGGGTTCGCAATGGTTTCTCACATGATACAGTCTCTTATTCAGAGTTCTTTTTCTTTCTCATTCCTTCTCTCATCCATTTATGAGTGTTGTTGCTATGAATCCAGCCTCTCACCCTACAGCCCAATGCCATGTTGTTTAGTGTCCCATCAATCTTGTCTCGGAGGACGTAGCATTTACCTGACATCGAGTGCCGGGCGCTCAGAAATGACCAATGGTTTCGTGTACACAGCTGGCACGCTGAAGTGTGTTGTGTTTGGATTCTGTTCAGGTGCTTGTTTAGTGGGATGTGTTGGGTTCTCAGTCGGATAATGGTGCTTTGATCCTTCCTTGTGAGTTGATTGATGCTGTCATTTGGATTGTGGCCTGCCATTTGTCTGTATACCTCCATCCTCATGTTTCCCATGGCCCATCTGTTCAGCAAAGTTTCTTTGTTTGCTATTTGTAAAGTTGTTGCTTGTCTTGATCCCTTCTTTGCTAGTCTGCCTGCCTTGTCATTGCCAGGTGTGTTTGAGTGTCCAGGGATCTACTGCCCATTTATGATTGAAAGAATTGTATTTGCTGACAAGTTTCCACAACAGATTTGGTCGAAGAATACTTTGACTGGTTATCTTTGTGTAGACGTAACTGACATTTCTCCTTCGCTAGTATCCAGGTATGTACAACAGTTCTTGGGGAGAAAGACTAACGTCTAGTCAGGCTAAATATACTTATCAATACCCACACCTTGGCTTCCTAGTAGCCCCTCCCTGGAAACAGGAAGTTTTCATGGCAGCCTGGCTAACGAGGTGAGGGATCGACATGATCTCTATAGTAGTGAGTGACACACAGATGAAGCCAAGCATAGCACAACAGCCTTGAGGACCCCAGTCCACCATCAGCAAGCTCGGAATGTGAGGAAAGCTACTGCAACCCGCCACTTAACGTACTTTTCAGGGGGCACAAAAGAGTGGCCTACTCTTGTTGTAGGCATTCAACAACAATGCTTTGTGATTTATTGTTGACTTCAAATGGATACGTTTATCTCTGAGATGGGAGAGCATAGATGGTTGACTTCAATTGTTACGTTTATCTCTGAGATGGGAGAGCATAGATGGTTGACTTCAATTGTTACGTTTATCTCTGAGATGGGAGAGCATAGATGGTTGACTTCAATTGTTACGTTTATCTCTGAGATGGGAGAGCATAGATGTCAAATCCATAGCTCAAATATGTGCCTTCCAGCCCATGACTGTCTTTTGTGCAACATTAAAAATGGATGACGGAGGAACAAAAGTCAAACAAACTAAAATGTTTTGTTGTTTTTGATGGGTCTTGGTACAAGTCCAGGAGGAAAACAAGACATCGTACCATGAGAGATACAGAGACAGGAAAACAAGACACCGTACCATGAGAGATACAGAGACAGGAAAACAAGACACATCACCAGAGAGCTATGGAGACAGGAAAACAAGACACATCACCAGAGAGCTATGGAGACAGGAAAACAAGACACCATACCATGAGAGAGACAAGAAAAAAAGACACTGTACCATGAGATACAGAGACAGGAAAACAAGACATCGTACCATGAGAGATACAGAGACAAGAAAACAAGACACAATACCAAGAGAGATACAGAGACAGGCAAACAAGACACATCACCAGAGAGCTAAGGAGACAGAAAAACAAGACACATCACCAGAGAGCTATGGAGACAGGAAAACAAGACATCGTACCATGAGAGCTACGGAGACAGGAAAACAAGACATCGTACCATGAGAGCTACGGAGACAGGAAAACAAGACATCGTACCATGAGAGCTACGGAGACAGGAAAACAAGACATCGTACCATGAGAGCTACGGAGACAGGAAAACAAGACATCGTACCATGAGAGCTACGGAGACAGGAAAACAAGACATCGTACCATGAGAGCTACGGAGACAGGAAAACAAGACATCGTACCATGAGAGCTACGGAGACAGGAAAACAAGACATCGTACCATGAGAGCTACGGAGACAGGAAAACAAGACATCGTACCATGAGAATGGAGCACTACGGACATAGCTATCACCACGAATTCCACAATATGATCACACAGGAACATATACAAATGTTCGGAGCAGTTTTACTTTATCGCTTCACAAGTTAAGAGTTGGTCAACAAGGTCTTACTCAGGCCAAAACAACGTTACCTGCCGGCATTAAATTGGCTTTTGGTGGACAAATGACGAGGGCTTAGTGAGTTGTGGGGCCGAAGATACAGCAGAGCGTATGAGCTGACAGCAGTTGGATACGTCTAGCCGGATGGTCAGCGAACCAAAACTGACCAAGACACTACTCCGCCTCCAAGCAGCTGCCCTTTAAACAGGCTGTACTAGTCTAGACTGGCTAAGTCAATAGGGACGGCAAACCCGGTACCCACAAATACCAGCTCAAACAGGACGTGTCGGCCGAAAAGCGCAGATATCACAGCCTCGCTGTAAACTACAACACAACATCCTTTTCATGAAGAACACCAAAAAAGAAGTATGAACGTAGCTGTTTCATCGACTTAATACTGGACCACACACAGATATTGTTTGACAGGTGTGGTGCATGAGACTAGCTACCTGGGTCGAGAATGAGTTGAATGGTGTCCTGGAGTAATGCAGTCTGCCTCATCTTGGTGTTAGCCAGCCATTCATGTCAGTCTGTTGGTCAACAAAACCTCTCAGACTGGTGTCAGTCTGTTGGTCCAACAAAACCTCTCAGACTGGTGTCGGTCTGATCTCTAAAAAGGCACAAAAATACTCAGTGACCTATACTGGGAGCGAACTGGCACAGTAAGACCTGACACAATTGACCAAACATGTAAATCTCAAAAAAGTGGAAGCCGGTCAGATAAAACCATCAAGGCAGAGACTGGTCTTTGGAGATCCATTGCTACTGACCTTAGATGTGGACATGGCAACTCAACAATGCTCTGGGCCAAAGAGCGCCCAAATACTGCTGGATCAAACAAGTGGCTGTTGCACATTGCGGACCCTCTGAACTCACCATGGTGCTCTCATGGCAAACAAAGTAGCAGTTATTCGCAAAAACCTCATTTAAAAATCTAAAACTTGGAAACATTAAGAACTGTCTATCTGTAACTGTACACAAATGCAGAATGTGAATCAATTGTCCATCTGTAACTGTACACAAACGCAGAATGTGAATCAACGTTCCATCTGTAACTGTACACAAACACAGAATCTGAATCAACTGTCCATCTGTAACTGTACACAAACGCAGAATGTGAATCAATTGTCCATCTGTAACTACACAAATGCAGAATGTGAATCAATTGTCCATCTGTAACTACACAAATGCAGAATGTGAATCAATTGTCCATCAACTGTACACAAACACAGAATGTGAATCAATTGTCCATCAACTGTACACAAACACAGAATGTGAATCAATTGTCCATCAACTGTACACAAACGCAGAATGTGAATCAATTTTCCATCAACTGTACACAAACGCAGAATGTGAATCAATTTTCCATCAACTGTACACAAACGCAGAATGTAAATCAATTTTCCATCAACTGTACACAAACGCAGAATGTGAATCAATTGTCCATCAACTGTACACAAACGCAGAATGTGAATCAATTTTCCATCAACTGTACACAAACGCAGAATGTGAATCAATTGTCCATCAACTGTACACAAACGCAGAATGTGAATCAATTGTCCATCAACTGTACACAAACACAGAATGTGAATCAATTGTCCATCAACTGTACACAAACGCAGAATGTGAATCAATTTTCCATCAACTGTACACAAACGCAGAATGTGAATCAATTTTCCATCAACTGTACACAAACGCAGAATGTGAATCAATTTTCCATCAACTGTACACAAATGCTTGCTATCTCTTAGCAAACTCATTCCAGAAAATGGAAAGTATCAATAACATGAATATAAAACAGAATCCAATATAAGTGGACACACCCAAGAGACTACTCCATCTCTAGCATGCGGGCTCTGGTCAAGGCTTGAAGTTCTTGTAATGTGTAGTCCTCCGGCATAGGAAGTTCTGGAATGTGCTTGCTCAGCATTCTGAGAAAAGACAACAGGTCAGGTGATTATGTATAAACCATTGATAAAGAAGACAAAGCACACAGCCTACAGACAATACTCAGACACAGACATTGGCTATGATGAATTCATTCATTATTAGAAAAGATGAGTGACCAATGAGTAACAGCTGGAAACCAAGGCAGCTCAGCAAAGCTGAGAAACCTGGCCCAGAATAATAATGGGAGCCCTACTTCACTGGGGAAGTCACAGCCCCATCTCCCTGGGGAAGTATCCATGACAGCCTTACTTCACTGGGGAAGTATCCATGACAGCCCTACTTCACTGGGGAGCCCTACTTCACTGGGGAAATGTCCATGACAGCCCTACTTTACTGGGGAAGTATCCATGACAGCCCTACCTCCCTGGGGAAGTATCCATGACAGCCCTACCTCCCTGGGGAAGTATCCATGACAGCCCTACCTCCCTGGGGAAGTATCCATGACAGCCGTACTTCCCTGGGGAATTATCTATGACAGCCCTACCTCGCTGGGAAAGTATCTATGACAGCCCTACCTCGCTGGGAAAGTATCTATGACAGCCCTACCTCACTGGGAAAGTATCTATGACAGCCCTACCTCGCTGGGAAAGTATCCATGACAGCCCTACCTCGCTGGGAAAGTGTCCATGACAGCCCTACCTCCCTGGGGAAGTATCTATGACAGCCCTACCTCCCTGGGGAAGTATCTATGACAGCCCTACCTCCCTGGGGAAGTATCTATGATAGCCCTATTTCATTGGGGAAGTATCTATGACAGCCCTACCTACATGGGGAAGTGTCTATAACAGCCCTACTTCCCATGACAGCCCTACCTCCACGAGGAAGTGCCCATGACAGCCTCCTCCCGACTACATCAAGCTCACCCCAGAGCTGGAACCTGTACGTTTCGCCAAAATGACAACTAAACCAACAACAGACACTTGATCCAGAGAAAAATGACAGGTCTCACACAATGATAAAAAAAACACAAAAGCCCACCAACACATGCACAAAACAATCATGTGACTTATTAACAAAACAATCATGTGACTTATTAACAAAACAATCATGTGACTTATTAACAAAACAATCATGTGACTTATTAACTAAACAATCATGTGACTTATTAACAAACCTGACTGGTGACTCTCCATGCAACATTAAGAATGTTCTCAACAAATTTGCTGAAGTTTTCGACATCTCTGCCTGACAAAGACGGTCTTTAGAGTTGTGACATGTCAGTCCCTTGACACGTATACATAACGACACGACGTCTGGCTGCAGCTCTTCTAAGTCATAGGCTGCTGGCTCGGACTGCAAATAGTCATAGAAATGTATTCATGTCAAGGTATCATTGGACCCTACCATACTGTCATGCCAAGGTATCATTGGACCCTACCATACTGTCATGTCAAGGTATCATTGGACCCTACCATACTGTCATGTCAAGGTATCATTGGACCCTACCATACTGTCATATTCATGGCCAATGGACATAAGCCCATATTTGTTGTAGCTGGTCAATGTACATAAGCCCATATTTATTGTAGCTGGTCTCCCTGAAAGTACCACATGCATGTCCCATACAACTTTAAACAGCAAGAAAGCGAGACAGAGAAAAGCCTACCTGTTTGAGTTGCTCAAGACGTCTGCGAATATTGATGAAGTCCAGGAAAACCTTGCCATTACTCATCCAGTTGAGAATGCCGAGACTCCGCTCAGGTGGTGCCAGATCTTCTAGATATTTCTTTAGATAATCATCATTTTCTGTACATAGAACAAACTGATGAGCTTATTATAACACATGGTTCAGTAGTGAGAGTAAGGGAGAACACAAGGTAAGCAGTGAGAGTAACGGAGAACACAAGGTAAGCAGTGAGAGTAATGGAGAACACAAGGTAAGCAGTGAGAGTAACGGAGAACACAAGGTAAGCAGTGAGAGTAACAGAGAACACAAGGTAAGCAGTGAGAGTAACGGAAAACACAAGGTAAGCAGTGAGAGTAACGGAGAACACAAGGTAAGCAGTGAGAGTAACGGAAAACACAAGGTAAGCAGTGAGAGTAACGGAGAACACAAGGTAAGCAGTGAGAGTAACGGAGAACACAAGGTAAGCAGTGAGAGTGAATGGAGAACACTAAGCAGTGAGAGTAACGGAGAACACAAGGTAAGCAGTGAGAGTAACGTAGAAGTTTAGGACATGATTCAGTCAGAGACTTCTTCAGTTAATGATCCCCTAGGTAAGCAAATCAGTTATTCTTCTATTTCTGCATCATATATGGGCTATTGTCTCGAGCTTTCTTTGATTTCTGCATCAATGGGCTATTGTTTCTAGAGCTTTCTTTGATTCCTGTATCATATATGGGCTATTGTTTCTAGAGCTTTCTTTGATTCCTATATCATATATGGGCTATTGTTTCTAGAGCTTTCTTTGATTCCTGTATCATATACGGGCAATTGTTTCTAGAGCTTTCTTTGATTCCTGTATCATATAGGAGCTATTGTTTCTAGAGCTTTCTTTGATTCCTGAATCATATATGGTGTATAAAAGTTCATGTCTGCTGTCAGCTGATTCCTTATTGATTCAGATTCGACCTTGAACAGACGTCAGCACCAGTGCCAATGCTTCAGAGGTGATAAAGAAACAATTTCAAACACATCTGGTACCTCTACGTCTTACAATAACTGGACATTAACAACATTCAGATGCTATGTCTCTGTTACAAGAACTAATGGAAATGCTATGTCTGTGTTACAAGAACTAATGGAAATGCTATGTCTGTGTTACAAGAACTAATGGAAATGCTATGTCTGTGTTACAAGAACTAATGGAAATGCTATGTCTGTGTTACAAGATCTAATGGAGATGCTATGTCTGTGTTACAAGAACTAAACATTGACAACATGGAAATGAATAGAAGTACACAATGTCTGTATTCAACCATCAACCTGCATTCAACCATCAACCTCCAACCTCCATTCAACCATCAACCTCCATCCAACCATCAACCTGCATTCAACCATCAACCTCCATCCAACCATCAACCTCCATCCAACCATCAACCTCCATCCAACCATCAACCTCCATTCAACCATCAACCTCCATCCAACCATCAACCTCCAACCTCCATTCAACCATCAACCTCCATTCAACCATCAACCCCCATCCAACCATCAACCTCCATCCAACCATCAACCTCCATCCAACCATCAACCTCCATCCAACCATCAACCTCCATCCAACCATCAACCTCCATTCAACCATCAACCTCCATCCAACCATCAACCTCCAACCTCCATTCAACCATCAACCTCCATTCAACCATCAACCTCCATCCAACCATCAACCTCCAACCTCCATCCAACCATCAACCTGCATTCAACCATCAACCTCCATCCAACCATCAACCTCCATCCAACCATCAACCTCCATCCAACCATCAACCTGCATTCAACCATCAACCTCCATCCAACCATCAACCTCCAACCTCCATTCAACCATCAACCTCCATTCAACCATCAACCCCCATCCAACCATCAACCTGCATCCAACCATCAACCTGCATCCAACCATCAACCTCCATCCAACCATCAACCTCCATCCAACCATCAACCTCCATCAACCTGTATCCAACCATCAACCTCCATCCAACCATCAACCTGCATCCAACCATCAACCTCCATCCAACCATCAACCTCCATCCAACCATCAACCTCCATCCAACCATCAACCTCCATCAACCTGTATCCAACCATCAACCTCCATCCAACCATCAACCTGCATCCAACCATCAACCTGCATCCATTTCTCTACAGATATGAATTTAGAAAAATGCCTTTTTGAGGGTAAGACTAGCAAGCAGTAGCCATTGATTGTCCTGCACAGATTCTCTACAAGGGAGTAGCTACTGAGATGGTCTTCATAATTTGGACATTAATCTCTTTGAACATAGGAGGAACAACTTTAAATTCAGATATTGTAATCATGTCAATGACACCATTGGGAATCAACAATCAAAATGTCTCTGGGTGT
Source organism: Ariolimax columbianus (assembly GCA_036924085.1). Classification (NCBI taxonomy): domain Eukaryota; kingdom Metazoa; phylum Mollusca; class Gastropoda; order Stylommatophora; family Arionidae; genus Ariolimax; species Ariolimax columbianus. The sequence goes on from JAVGWX010000018.1 coordinate 63,705,059, forward strand.
GGGTGTGTGGATGGTGGTTTTGTTTGTGTGTGTGTGGGGATGGTGGTTTTGTTTTGTTTCTGTGTTGCTTGTCAGTGGTTGTGTGTGGATGGTGGTTTTGTTTTGTTTCTGTGTGTGTGGATGGTGGTTTTGTTTCTGTGTGTGTGGTGCTTGTGTGTGGATGGTGGTTTTGTTTCTGTGTGTGTGGATAGTGGTTTTGGTTTGTTTCTGTGTGTGTGGTGCTTGTCAGTGGTTGTGTGTGGATGGTGGTTTTGTTTCTGTGTGTGTGTGGATGGTGGTTTTGTTTGTGTGTGTGTGGTGCTTGTCAGTGGTTGTGTGTGGTGGTTTTGTTTTGTTTCTGTGTGTGTGGTGCTTGTCAGTGGTTGTGTGTGGATGGTGGTTTTGTTTTTGTGTGTGTGGTGCTTGTGTGTGGATGGTGGTTTTGTTTCTGTGTGTGTGGTGCTTGTCAGTGGATGGTGGTTTTGTTTTGTTTCTGTGTGTGTGGTGCTTGTCAGTGGTTGTGTGTGGATGGTGGTTTTGTTTTGTTTCTGTGTGTGTGGTGCGTGTGGATGGTGGTTTTGTTTTGTTTCTGTGTGTGTGGATGGTGGTTTTGTTTTGTTTCTGTGTGTGTGGTGCTTCTGTGTGGATGGTGGTTTTGTTTCTGTGTGTGTGTGGTATTTGTCAGTGGTTGTGTGTGGATGGTGGTTTTGTTTCTGTGTGTGTGGTGCTTGTCAGTGGTTGTGTGTGGATGGTGGTTTTGTTTTGTTTCTGTGTGTGTGGTGCTTGTCAGTGTTTGTGTGTGGATGGTGGTTTTGTTTCTGTGTGTGTGGTGCTTGTCAGTGGTTGTGTGTGGATGGTGGTTTTGTTTCTGTGTGTGTGGTGCTTGTCAGTGGTTGTGTGTGGATGGTGGTTTTGTTTTGTTTCTGTGTGTGGATGGTGGTTTTGTTTCTGTGTGTGTGGTTAGTGGTTTTGTTTTGGTGTGTGTAGTGCTTGTGTGTGGATGGTGGTTTTGTTTCTGTGTGTGTGGTGCTTGTCAGTGTTTGTTGTGTGTGTGGTGCTTGGTGGTTTTTGGTATGTGCTTGCATGCATGTGTTTTTAATGTCTTGAATGGGTCATCATTATTTTGAAATAGTGGAACAACAAAGACTTACCATTGATGATAGCATCCGCAGCAATGTGCCGGATGACAATAGTGTGTCCTGTGTTGTAGTGGCCAGCAAGGATCCAATGGGTGGCCTCAGCATCATGATCTCCTTCATGCCGAGCTCGGATGGCCTGGAACATCAAGTCAATGACAATCAGGCATGTTATACATATAGTCTGCACTCGTCTCAAACAAAGTGCTAGAGAGATGTATTGGGGCATGCTGTCTGCACGGATGACATGACAAGAAGTTTGAACAGATGTCCTCATAAAACACTGGTCTCTTACAGCAAAGGGATCAGTTTCATCAAGGGTTTCAACATACACTTATTTAGCAGATCACAAATGGGTCCTGGCCTCAGGTAAAGGTGACTTCTAGTGCAATGAGGTCTCTTAACACTTCATCACTGATGACATTCTACAAGACCTACCTTCACCCCTGATGTCAGCTTGACATTTAACCTTTAGCACGCTACATCTTTTTTTAAGAAAAATTTGCATCTCACTATGGTAGCTTTCAACATTTGTAACTTTACTGTTTGTTTGTCAATAAATATGATTTTCTTGTGTGTGGAGACACAATTGAATAACGAACATGCGAGTATTATTGTTTTTGTTGTGTGTTTGTTAGTTTCTGAGTTACAAAAAGTTGATTTCAAAAATTGTCTACTCGACCGCTAGGCCTAGTCGCTCCGATAGAAAACCATGGAAACCACAACAACGTATCGATACTGTGTTTACAATATCGACACAACTGTTAGTTTTCAATTCAAACGTAGTTCTTTCATCTAAACAAACAAAATAAACAGATCTACTCGATAAAGATCTTTTCCAACAACCTACTTCACCTTTCGCAAAAAGTCGGCTTGCTCCAAACGGCATATACAAAATTAAAACTTCAAAAGCCATTTGTAATCTAACATATGATACTTTAACCGGCAAAATAGCGTGTGTATATGGTGACGTATTCAGCATTTAAAAAATGGCTGTCGGGAGCGTCTCCGTTAACACCGTTTTTGTGTATGGAGCGTGAGTCTAGACATTCTTGACCAGTGCGCGCTAAAGGTTAATGAACAAATGACATGTCTCAGCCTGAAACTCATCACAGTTGGCACTCTCACAAAAGATATTTACATTTAAAAAAATTGAATATTTAAACTAATATTATACCTGGTCATAAACGATGATGCATTCTTGACTGGGGCATTCATGTAGTAAAAGGTGATTAACTCTTAAAGGCCATATGAACGCTGTCAGCGTTCATGGTAGCGTCCGATTGATGCCAGAAAAACGCTCATATCATTAACAGCACATTGAACAAAATTTGTTTCGTTTTTCCAGCGTTTCTAAATTTGAATGAACATTTCATGGTAAGGCAAGTAACTCTTATTTGTGTTTCAGTTTTAATGGCTGCGACGTGCATTGTGAGGACAATCAAAGTTTGAAAACATTCGTCATCTTTCAAGTCAGTTTATCAGAAAAATGTGTAGCGAACCTAGCACTTCAAGATTGTCTAGCAAACCTAGCACTTCAAGATTGTCTAGCAAACCTAGCACTTCAAGATTGTCTAGCAAACCTAGCACTTCAAGATTGTCTAGCAAACCTAGCACTTCAAGATTGTCTAGCAAACCTAGCACTTCAAGATTGTCTAGCAAACCTAGCACTTCAAGATTGTCTAGCAATCCTAGCACTTCAAGATTGTCTAGCAAACCTAGCACTTCAAGCTTGTCTAGCAAACCTAGCACTTCAAGATTGTCTAGCAAACCTAGCACTTCAAGAGTGTCTAGCAATCCTAGCACTTCAAGATTGTCTAGCAAACCTAGCACTTCAAGATTGTCTAGCAAACCTAGCACTTCAAGATTGTCTAGCAAACCTAGCATTTCAAGATTGTCTAGCAAACCTAGCACTTCAAGATTGTCTAGCAAACCTAGCACTTCAAGATTGTCTAGCAAACCTAGCACTTCAAGATTGTCTAATAGTAGATTGTTTTTATCTGTAGTAAAGGCTAGGGAGTTGTGTACTCTAGATGAATTTAGTGATGAGGATTCACATTTTTCTGATGTTGAATTGAAGTTAGCCACAGAATATAATATTATTCAACCTACGCAGCCTACTGAATCTGATGCTGAAGATGAGGGGGCGTTGTCACAGCCAGGACCTAGTGCTGCTAAAAGGCAAAAACATTTGACTGCACCATCAACAAAAAAATGAAGATGCAATATTTCTAAACCAAATTCTAGTGAACATGATAGCGAAAGGGTTTCAATACCAAATTCCATCACCACTACTGTGTAAAAAATAATTTTTATTTAAAAAAATGACAATATAATATTTTATTAAATTCTACAAGACCTTCGTATTCTTACTGCATATTCATTTTCCTTTAACTTGATATATAACATGTTTGTCTTAACTGTGAAATAATTAAGAAAAGTTGTCTTCCAAGTGAAATAATTAAGAAAAGTTGTCTTCCACGTGAAATAATTAAGAAAAGTTGTCTTCCATGTGAAATAATTAAGAAAAGTTGTCTTCCAAGTGAAATAATTAAGAAAAGTTGTCTTCCACGTGAAATAATTAAGAAAAGTTGTCTTCCATGTGAAATAATTAAGAAAAGTTGTCTTCCAAGTGAAATAATTAAGAAAAGTTGTCTTCCACGTGAAATAATTAAGAAAAGTTGTCTTCCATGTGAAATAATTAAGAAAAGTTGTCTTCCAAGTGAAATAATTAAGAAAAGTTGTCTTCCATGTGAAATAATTAAGAAAAGTTGTCTTCCAAGTGAAATAATTAAGAAAAGTTGTCTTCCACGTGAAATAATTAAGAAAAGTTGTCTTCCATGTGAAATAATTAAGAAAAGTTGTCTTCCAAGTGAAATAATTAAGAAAAGTTGTCTTCCATGTGAAATAATTAAGAAAAGTTGTCTTCCAAGTGAAATAATTAAGAAAAGTTGTCTTCCACGTGAAATAATTAAGAAAAGTTGTCTTCCATGTGAAATAATTAAGAAAAGTTGTCTTCCAAGTGAAATAATTAAGAAAAGTTGTCTTCCATGTGAAATAATTAAGAAAAGTTGTCTTCCAAGTGAAATAATTAAGAAAAGTTGTCTTCCACGTGAAATAATTAAGAAAAGTTGTCTTCCATGTGAAATAATTAAGAAAAGTTGTCTTCCAAGTGAAATAATTAAGAAAAGTTGTCTTCCATGTGAAATAATTAAGAAAAGTTGTCTTCCAAGTGAAATAATTAAGAAAAGTTGTCTTCCACGTGAAATAATTAAGAAAAGTTGTCTTCCATGTGAAATAATTAAGAAAAGTTGTCTTCCAAGTGAAATAATTAAGAAAAGTTGTCTTCCACGTGAAATAATTAAGAAAAGTTGTCTTCCATGTGAAATAATTAAGAAAAGTTGTCTTCCATGTGAAATAATTAAGAAAAGTTGTCTTCCAAGTGAAATAATTAAGAAAAGTTGTCTTCCATGTGAAATAATTAAGAAAAGTTGTCTTCCATGTGAAATAATTAAGAAAAGTTGAAGCTTTATGAAGAGACTGCTTTTATAGAAAAAATAATTCTGGCAAAACTAGTTACAAAGAGAGTTGTGCATATAGCTAGCAGCCTCATCATGTAAAACTATTGGCTATAACAACTGTCAACACAAGAGCACATAGAACACAAGACTTTCAGAAAAGGGGATATCTACAGTTGTGACTCTATGCTTTGTATGGAGCCAAACAGAGGAGCAGAAAAATGAAAGTTTACCTTGACCTGGTGCAGCCATTCTGCAGGTATGTATAGCTCGTCAATCAGAAACTGTTCTTGCTCGTTCATGTCTTCTCCAACTTGTAGGTGACGCTGCAGCACAGACATAACTGCGCTGTGCCGCTGGTAGCTGTTGCGTATGTGCAGCAACACAAAGGCAGCCCAGTGCCAGAGTCCTTGAGACTCCAGCTGTGAGGCAAAGCTGACATGGATGCTGTCCACATGGTAGTCAGACAGGTGCCTGTATTCGAGAGCCTGGAGAACCTGCAGCAGGTGCCAACTGGAAGAAGGAAGTTGGGTCAGCAAATATTAACTGTGTTAAACTGTGTTGATGGAGACATTCAACAGACAAACAAGTCACTGACACTCTGGAGCTGAACAAGACATGGAGTCATTCAACAGACAAACAAGTCAAGTCACTGACACTCTGGAGCTGAACAAAACATGGAGACATTCAACAGACAAACAAGTCACTGACACTCTGGAGCTGAACAAGACATGGAGTCATTCAACAGACAAACAAGTCACTGACACTCTGGAGCTGAACAACAAAACATTGAGGCATTCAACAGACAAACAAGTCACTGACACTCTGGAGCTGAACAAGACATGGAGTCATTCAACAGACAAACAAGTCACTGACACTCTGGAGCTGAACAAAACATTGAGGCATTCAACAGACAAACAAGTCACCGACAGTCTGGAGCTGAACAAAACATTAAGGCATTCAACAGACAAACAAGTCACTGACACTCTGGAGCTGAACAAAACATTGAGGCATTCAACAGACAAACAAGTCACCGACAGTCTGGAGCTGAACAAAACATTAAGGCATTCAACAGACAAACAAGTCACTGACACTCTGGAGCTGAACAACAACCAGGTCTCCAGGTAGCGAAGGTCCCTCAGTGAAAGAAGGACATGAGTTAGTGAATTCAGTCAACCAGACACCAGGTACAAACGTATCTGTCACTCCAGTGCACTGACTATCAGCATGACAACACAACCATCATAGCTAAGAAGACAAGAAGCTAAGAAGACAAGAAGCTAAGAAGACAAGAAGCTAAGGAGACAAGAAGCTAAGAAGACAAGAAGCTAAGAAGACAAGAAGCTAAGGAGACACAAGAAGCTAAACTGCACTGACCTCAACCTGAAGTCTAGATGTGAGGCTGTAGAGGATGTTGGTGACAGTAGAGCCTCCAGGCTGTATGTTTTATCAGCGTACAGACACATCAGGTGATACGCTGTGTCGTATATCTGCTCATCAATGTCGGCTCCCTCCATCTCAAGGTACGGAGGAAGTGGGGCGGCACAGTAAGGCTTGCTGTGTTTGGTGCCCTGGAAACCTTGCTGGTATTGGCGCAGGGCATTCTGTATGGATGAATTTGGAGGGCACTTGTACCTGGGGAAGACAGAAAATAGTGCACATTCTAGCATCAAACCAGAGGGGATGAGAAATAGTGCACAATACAGCATCAAACCAGAGGGGATGAGAAATAGTGCACAATATAGCATCAAACCAGAGGGGATGAGAAATAGTGCACAATATAGCATCAAACCAGAGGGGATGAGAAATAATGTAACAATAAAGCATCAAACCAGAGGGGATGAGAAATAGTGCACAATATAGCATCAAACCAGAGGGGATGAGAAATAGTGCACAATATAGCATCAAACCAGAGGGGATGAGAAATAATGTAACAATAAAGCATCAAACCAGAGGGGATGAGAAATAGTGCACAATATAGCATCAAACCAGAGGGGATGAGAAATAGTGCACAATATAGCATCAAACCAGAGGGGATGAGAAATAGTGCACAATATAGCATCAAACCAGAGGGGATGAGAAATAATGTAACAATAAAGCATCAAACCAGAGGGGATGAGAAATAGTGCACAATATAGCATCAAACCAGAGGGGATGAGAAATAATGTAACAATAAAGCATCAAACCAGAGGGGATGAGAAATAGTGCACAATATAGCATCAAACCAGAGGGGATGAGAAATAATGTAACAATAAAGCATCAAACCAGAGGGGATGAGAAATAGTGCACAATATAGCATCAAACCAGAGGGGATGAGAAATAATGTAACAATAAAGCATCAAACCAGAGGGGATGAGAAATAGTGCACAATATAGCATCAAACCAGAGGGGATGAGAAATAGTGCACAATATAGCATCAAACCAGAGGGGATGAGAAATAATGTAACAATAAAGCATCAAACCAGAGGGGATGAGAAATAGTGCACAATATAGCATCAAACCAGAGGGGATGAGAAATAATGTAACAATAAAGCATCAAACCAGAGGGGATGAGAAATAGTGCACAATATAGCATCAAACCAGAGGGGATGAGAAATAGTGCACAATATAGCATCAAACCAGAGGGGATGAGAAATAGTGCACAATATAGCATCAAACCAGAGGGGATGAGAAATAGTGCACAATATAGCATCAAACCAGAGGGGATGAGAAATAGTGCACAATATAGCATCAAACCAGAGGGGATGAGAAATAGTGCACAATATAGCATCAAACCAGAGGGGATGAGAAATAGTGCACAATATAGCATCAAACCAGAGGGGATGAGAAATAGTGCACAATATAGCATCAAACCAGAGGGGATGAGAAATAGTGCACAATATAGCATCAAACCAGAGGGGATGAGAAATAATGTAACAATAAAGCATCAAACCAGAGGGGATGAGAAATAATGTAACAATAAAGCATCAAACCAGAGGGGATGAGAAATAATGTAACAATAAAGCATCAAACCAGAGGGGATGAGAAATAATGTAACAATAAAGCATCAAACCAGAGGGGATGAGAAATAATGTAACAATAAAGCATCAAACCAGAGGGGATGAGAAATAATGTAACAATAAAGCATCAAACCAGAGGGGATGAGAAATAATGTAACAATAAAGCATCAAACCAGAGGGGATGAGAAATAATGTAACAATAAAGCATCAAACCAGAGGGGATGAGAAATAATGTAACAATAAAGCATCAAACCAGAGGGGATGAGAAATAGTGCACAATATAGCATCAAACCAGAGGGTAGGAGAAATAGGGGAGAAATAGTGCACAATATAGCATCAAACCAGAGGGGAGGAGAAATAGGGGAGAAATAGTGCACAATATAGCATAAAACCAGAAGAGAGGAGAAATAGTGCAGAATCTAGCATCAAACCAGTGGAGAGGAGAAATAGGAGAGAAATAGTGCACAATATAGCATCAAACCAGAGAGTAGGAGAAATAGGGGAGAAATAGTGCAGAATCTAGCATCAAACCAGAGGAGAGGAGAAATAGTGCAGAATCTAGCATCAAACCAGTGGAGAGGAGAAATAGGGGAGAAATAGTGCACGATATAGCATCAAACCAGAGGAGAGGAGAAATAGTGCACAATATAGCATCAAACCAGAGGGTAGGAGAAATAGGGGAGAAATAGTGCACAATATAGCATCAAACCAGAGGGGAGGAGAAAGAGGGGAGAAATAGTGCACAATATAGCATAAAACCAGAAGAGAGGAGAAATAGTGCAGAATCTAGCATCAAACCAGTGGAGAGGAGAAATAGGAGAGAAATAGTGCACAATATAACATCAAACCAGAGAGTAGAAGAAATAGGGGAGAAATAGTGCAGAATCTAGCATCAAACCAGAGGAGAGGAGAAATAGTGCAGAATCTAGCATCAAACCAGTGGAGAGGAGAAATAGGGGAGAAATAGTGCACGATATAGCATCAAACCAGAGGAGAGGAGAAATAGTGCACAATATAGCATCAAACCAGAGGGTAGGAGAAATAGGGGAGAAATAGTGCACAATATAGCATCAAACCAGAGGGGAGGAGAAATAGGGGAGAAATAGTGCACAATATAGCATAAAACCAGAAGAGAGGAGAAATAGTGCAGAATCTAGCATCAAACCAGTGGAGAGGAGAAATAGGAGAGAAATAGTGCACAATATAGCATCAAACCAGAGAGTAGGAGAAATAGGGGAGAAATAGTGCAGAATCTAGCATCAAACCAGAGGAGAGGAGAAATAGTGCAGAATCTAGCATCAAACCAGTGGAGAGGAGAAATAGGGGAGAAATAGTGCACGATATAGCATCAAACCAGAGGAGAGGAGAAATAGTGCACAATATAGCATCAAACCAGAGGGTAGGAGAAATAGGAGAGAAATAGTGCACAATATAGCATCAAACCAGTGGAGAGGAGAAATAGGAGAGAAATAGTGCACAATATAGCATCAAACCAGAGAGTAGGAGAAATAGGGGAGAAATAGTGCAGAATCTAGCATCAAACCAGAGGAGAGGAGAAATAGTGCAGAATCTAGCATCAAACCAGTGGAGAGGAGAAATAGGGGAGAAATAGTGCACGATATAGCATCAAACCAGAGGAGAAGAGAAATAGTGCAGAATCTAGCATCCAACCAGAGGGGATGTTCACTGAGGAGAAAACAAGAAGACAATAATACATTACTAGGCTTGTTGTTAAAGGTTGACAAGGATTAGGTGATGACAACATAAAGAAGTAATGGCTCAGTGACTGTACCAGGACAACAAAACCCACATGGAGAAGAAAAAAAAAAAAAAAAAAGAAAAAAACAAAAGACAGACATGATGTGTGACAGCAACACAATATGGATTGAGTTGGCAGTCATTACAAGGAAATCAGTGGCCAGGAACATGCGAGTCATGGCATGCCAGTTATGAACAAGAGTAGATCAAATAATAAATTGTCAATTTATCACCTGTAAAACTAATACAAATGAAAAACTGCACAAGGAATTACAAGCTTAACAAGGTGTTACACAAACCGGCAATGCTAGAGTTGATGAGGAGGGTTTCTTTATGGGGTTTACATGTTTAACTAAGTGTTACAGAAACCAACGATGTACGAGCTAAATGTTTTAGTCCAGACTTCCTCCAAGGACGCTTCATTAGGTAGGTATATTTGCACCAATTTAGCGAGTTCAAGCACAGATCAAACCTCTGACTGGTGTGAAACAAGACACATCAGATGCTGGGGAATCAAATGAGTAAAGAAGATTTAACCCAACCTTCCTGCCATGAACAAGAACAACCTTCCTGTCAGAAAGATGCAACCCAACCTTCCTGCCATGAAGAACCCAACATTTCTGCTGTGAAGTTTCAACCCAACATTTCTGCCATGAACAAGAACAACCTTCCTGTCAGAAAGATGCAACCCAACCTTCCTGCCACGAAGAACCCAACATTTCTGCTGTGAAGTTTCAACCCAACATTTCTGCCATGAACAAGAACAACCTTCCTGTCAGAAAGATGCAACCCAACCTTCCTGCCATGAACAACCCAACATTTCTGCTGTGAAGTTTCAACCCAACATTTCTGCCATGAACAAGAACAACCTTCCTGTCAGAAAGATGCAACCCAACCTTCCTGTCATGAAGATTCAACTCACCATAGATGTAGAGCTAGAGCCCGCTTCCAGTCCAGATCCTGGCATGTGTTGACCTCTTGGTCTTGACAGCACCAGACAAGCTGACCAGCCAGAAGACAGTAGATTTTTTGCCTCAGCTCATTGATGAACTGGAATGCCTAGAAGAGATGGAGCACACGACAATCAAGGTACAATTCACTGTTCAAAAACAAATTTCAGAAATAAGTCAGTCATTATTCCACAAATCAGTCATTCCACAAATTTCAGAAATCAGTTATTATTCCACAAAGAAAGAATTGTACAGGTCCTTACCCAAACATCAGTGGACTGCACCCTTACCCAAACATCAGTGGGCTGCAGCCTTACCCAAACATAAGTGGGCTGCAGCCTTACAAAGAAGAATTAATCACAAGGCGAAACTTGGGTTGCCAACACAACCAACAAAAATAGATATCAACCACTTATGCTAAGACCAACAAAAGCCACACAACAAATGTAGACAAGATTAACTAACAATAGACTTACATCCAGCTCAGCCCACTTGGAGAGCTGCACGTTGAGCATCTGTCTAGTGATGGTGTTACCAGCTGCTTGAGCCAGTAACAGGGCTAAGCGGTGATCTCGCCCCCTCTGTGCAAGCATACAGGCATCAGATATTTCCCGCACTGTCAGCTTGGAGAAAACAGCTTTCATGTGGCTTTCAGCACTCTACAAGGACAGGCATGTTCAGTTAGGATTTGTATTCTGACTACTCATATTATACAGGCTAACATTCTGACTACTCATATTATACAGGCTAACATTCTGACTACTCATATTATACAGGCTAACATTCTGACTACTCATATTATACAGGCTAACATTCTGACTACTCATATTATACAAGCTAACATTCTGACTACTCATATTATACAGGCTAACATTCTGACTACTCATATTATATAGGCTAACATTTTGACTACTCATACAGGCTAACATTTTGACTACTCATATTATACAGGCTAACATTCTGACTACTCATATTATACAGGCTAACATTTTGACTACTCATATTATACAGGCTAACATTCTGACTACTCATATTATACAGGCTAACATTTTGACTACTCATATTATACAGGCTAACATTCTGACTACTCATATTATACAAGCTAACATTCTGACTACTCATATTATACAAGCTAACATTCTGACTACTCATATTATACAGGCTAACATTCTGACTACTCATATTATACAGGCTAACATTTTGACTACTCATACAGGCTAACATTCTGACTACTCATGTTATACAAGCTAACATTCTGACTACTCATACAGGCTAACATTTTGACTACTCATACAGGCTAACATTCTGACTACTCATATTATACAGGCTAACATTCTGACTACTCATATTATACAGGCTAACATTCTGACTACTCATATTATACAGGCTAACATTCTGACTACTCATACAGACTAACATTCTGACTACTCATGTTATACAGGCTAACATTTATGTACCTGGGCAGTAATTGCCAACTTTTCACTGGGACCTCTAAAAATAAGTATGGACAGACTAAATATAATCTACAATAAGTGTGGACAAATGAAATATAATCTACAATAAGTATGGACAGACTAAATATAATCTACAATAAGTATGGACAGACTAAATATAATCTACAATAAGTATGGACAAATGAAATATAATCTACAATAAGTATGGACAGACTAAATATAATCTACAATAAGTATGGACAGACTAAATATAATCTACAATAAGTATGGACAGACTAAATATAATCTACAATAAGTATGGACAGACTAAATATAATCTACAATAAGTATCAACAAATGAAATATACTCTACAATAATTATGCTAATGCTTTTACCCTCATATGATCATGTTTACACCTGCTGCACCTCGCCCCCTCCGCCTTCTCACTAATAAATGATCCAGTCAGAAAGACGTTGTTATATCTTTTCTGAGCCTCATTTGATACATCCCCTGTACCCTTCCCACCTTCATATCAGCATCATCACGTGGCCACTCCGGTAGGTAAAGTATAGGTCCAAGACTGTTTGGTTTACCCAACCAGCTCCAAGGGAATCCTGGATTAAATTATTTGCAGTGTGGTTTCAATTGCCAGTCCCATGCATAACCCTACTTAATCACCTCTTACAAAGGAAACATTGACTGTTTGCTGCAGGAACCACTTGGGTGCCGCATCCTTACTTCAATTAGTAAATGAACACTTATACAGAGATGGTGATACTGTTTTTGTGGAGATCCACGCAAGAGGTGAAGAATTGCAACTCTCTAAGAACCTCAACTAGAATAGAAGATCAAGAGAAATGAGGAAACCAGATGGATAGTTATAACTACTAATGTTACAACAACTTACCTATGACATGTTACGACAACACTCGGATGACATGTTACGACGTATAGTATAAACTGACAGAGAATTGAGTGGCTTTGATGCGACACTCCGCTCTCCTGACAACATTCTGCTACTCACAAAGCTGTGTTCAGGACTTGGTAGCGGGAGATTGAGAACAAATGCAGAAGATGAGTGGCTTGGACATGTGACAAGAGTATCCCCAAATCTACCCATTTGGACATGACAAGAGTATCCCCAAATCTACCCATTTGGACATGACAAGAGTATCCCCAAATCTACCCATTTGGACATGACAAGAATATCCCCAAATCTACCCATTTGGACATGACAAGAATATCCCCAAATCTACCCATTTGGACATGACAAGAGTATCCCCAAATCTACCCATTTGGACATGACAAGAATATCCCCAAATCTACCCATTTGGACATGACAAGAGTATCCCCAAATCTACCCATTTGGACAAGTGACAAGAATATCCCCAAATCTACACATTTGGACATGTGACAAGAATACTCCTAAATCTACCCATTTGGACAAATCTACCAATAGAGCAAATCTTTAACACCCTATAGCAAAGCTTCAGAACAAGAGGGAGACCCACAAAAATGATGGACTGACAGTGCTAATAATCACTATAGAGGCATGAATTGAAAATAGCAATGGTCACACACATGACTCATGAATGAATATGTGCACGTCTCCACAACACAAGTGGACATACAAGATGAGTACCATTTTGTGACTGTCCGGACACATCTACTCACAATGATAGGACATGACTCCATTTCTGCAGCCACTTTCAATGAACTTGCGTCGGACAACCACTGTGACAGAGCCTCTCTTCTCAGCTGCGTCTCCCGATAAATCTCTTCTTTTTCTGCACAAATGAATAGAGGCAAACAATGCTACATTTCTGTGCCAGATTGTACATGGTCATTACTAAGTCCTAGTACTCTAGTGTGGAAATGGTCAAGACAATTGAGTTGCTTCTCTTGTGTACCAATATTTGATCATAACATACAAGCACAGTCTAGTCTAATTGATTAGATTAGTTGTCTTAATCCTTAACAGCCTGGTCTGATTAGATTAGTTGTCTTAACCCTTTACAGCCTGGTCTGATTAGATTAGTTGTCTTAACACTTTACAGCCTGGTCTGATTAGATTAGTTGTCCTAACCCTTTACAGACTGGTCTGATTAGATTAGTTGTCCTAACCCTTTACAGCCTTGTCTGATTAGATTAGTTGTCCTAACCCTTTACAGCCTGGTCTGCTTAGATTAGTTGTCCTAACCCTTTACAGCCTGGTCTGCTTAGATTAGTTGTCCTAACCCTTTACAGCCTGGTCTGATTAGATTAGTTGTCCTAACCCTTTACAGCCTGGTCTAATTAGATTAGTTGTCCTAACCCTTTACAATACAAGTCAGGCCTACAAATGAACAGGCCTGCAAGTCAAAATATACCGTTCACGACCATCACCTACAGTTCACCTAAAAACTAGGCGGGAACGATGGCAAATAGTCCCTTGTCAATTTCCCTTCATTCACTCGATAACGCATGACCTATTTATATAAGTATGGTGTTATAAATAGCTATATGATTTACAGGCGAGTAGTTAAAACATAATGATAAGTAAACTCGCCAAGGGATCGCAACGACAAATTTGTAATGGCAAATATACTTGACACGAATCTATTCAATTAGATCAGACTGCAAAGGGTTAATTTTCTTCTCGCTCTCTGTTTTTAATGATGTCCACACATGAAGTCCAGTTCTCTAGATGGAGGTTGTTGTAGTAGAGAGTTCTTCAAAGCTTCCAAACAGCGTTAAGAGAGGATAACTCTTCACCAATAGTGAGTACCTTATCCTTTAGCACGTCACATCATTTTTTACGAGCAATTTGCATCTCGCTATCGTAGTTGACTTTCAAAATTTATAACTTTTCTGTTTGTTTGTCAATAAATATAATTTTCTTGTGTGTAGAGATACAATTGAATAAAGAACTTGTGGGTGTTATTGTTTTTGTTGTGTGTTTGTTAGTTTCTGAGATACAAAAAGATGAAGTTGAAAATGTATGGTAATCTCAAATAAAATTTGGACTCGACCTCTAGGCCTAGTCGCTCCGATAGAAATCCATGGAAACCACAACAACGTATCGATACTGTGTTTACAATATCGACACGTTAGTTTCCAATTCAAACGTAATTATTTCATCTAAACAAACAAAATAAACAGATCTACTCGATAAAGATCTTTCCCAACAACCTACTTCACCTTTCGCAAAAAGTCGGCTTGCTCCAAACAGCGTACAGGAATAAAAATTGTTCAAAAGCCATTTGTAATCTAACATACAATACTTTAACCAGCAAAATATCGTGTGTAGATGGTGACGTATTCAGCATTTTTAAAAATGGCTATGGGTAGGGTCTACGTGCCCCAAAAAACAATTTTTAAAAAAAATCCAATTTTGTAGGTCGAGCTGGTCGAATGAGTCTTGACCGTAGCGCGCTAAAGGTTAAGATAAACACAAAATATTCTTTAGTCTAGAAAAAAACAAGGAGTAAACACAGAGGGAGATGTTAGAACTAATTAGACAGAAAAATGTACCCCATAATGTGTTTTAACCTTTATCTAACCAGATTAGAAAATTACATGGTTTCACGCAGCTGCTTTATTTTTCGAGTACGTCACATCAGGTTGTTGATTTTGAGAAACTAATTTAAAATAATGTTTTTGGGTCTGTGTTTAGAAACATATATTATTTACAGTGCGCACTTCACAGTTTGTGATTTACGTTATCCTAGCATAGCGACGGTCGCTATAATCAAATGAAAAAACTACTGACTACGTTGAAATAGTCTGAACAGTACTGCTCTTTGATTGTAGAGAGTTCCGACTTCCACCAAATACAGCTAGATACCAACAATGGCGATTTTGGAAATAATTTTAGGCGTTTGGAAATGATTTATGTTTTTCACTTGGATTTGAAGATTCATCCATTGTTGAGAATGGGGGCGTCAAGTTATTGCAACAGATTTTTCTGAGATAGAATTCTTCTTACGCTGTCAAACGTCAACCTGTATTTACTCGAAGAAAGCAGTGGTCATCCTGAAGCTGTCAACACTGCCATAGAGCTTGTCTAGTGTTGCCATTGGTGATGGCCACATGTGCTTTCTCTGATCCTCGTATGTCGGGCAGTTTTGCAGCAGATGTTCAGCAGTCATTATCACGGTACCACAAGTGTATTCGTCAGTGCAACCTATCTTCAGTTTATTGAATAGGTGGTACCTCAGTCTGTTGTGGCCTGTGCGGAGTCTTCTGTTCAACTGGTAATAGGCATAATTTTTTGTGTAGCCAGTATATTCTGTTTCCCATTTGGCCATGTATCTGGCCCTAATAAGCCTTTTGGACTCTTCGTAGGTCACACTAAAATCTGGTTGTGTTAGTCTTGCACCTTCTTTTGCCAGTCTGTCTGCCTCCTCGTTGCCTTGGATGTTACAGTGGGATGGAACCCACTGTACCACTACTCTTTTTGGTGCGGACTGCTGGCATAGTTGACAGAGTACTGCTCTTAAATCATTGTTCAGTATTTTTATGGCGTTTTAGTGCTGTGACTACGGCCAAGGCACCTGTAAACAGGACTATCTGGCTTTTATCTGTCAGCATTGCTTCTACTGCTGCCCTCAGTGCCTCTGCTCTGAAATTGCTTGAGTATTTTCCAGTTGCCACTGACAGTGTTATTTTTCTACCATTTGGTAGGCTCAGGAATACCCCTACCCCTCCATTCTGTGTTGTGATTGTTACAGAACCGTCGGTGTATGCATGGGTCCAGTCCATGCTTGGGTAGTTTTCCCATTATGTACCTCGGGGTTATGTCTTTTTTTTCCAGTCTGGCTGTTATTGTTTCCAATACCTGGTATATTTTCTACCACCTCCGGAATGATATGCTGATTCCAGGTAGGTTTGCATACAGTAGGGATGGGCTTTGGTGTTGTTAATGTGTTCATAGGGTCTTCGCTCATCTTTGCTTTGGCTATTTCTTCAAAGTTTCTCCGCTTTAGTTTCCCATTTCCAAATCTATTTAGTCTCTTATGCGTTGGATGGTCTGTCAGTCTTCTGAGTTTCTCTGCTTGCTGCTGGGCTCTGCAGTCTCTTCTGTCGGTCATGGATTGCAGATTTGTAATCTTTTCAAGTTCTACAATTGGCGTTGACTTCATGCCTCCTGTTATAACTCTCATGGCTTGGTTTTGAAGTTTGCTAATTTTATCAAAGTTCGCCTTTGCTGCTGTTGTCCATACCGCAATGCCATACTCGAGAACTGGTCTCACTCTTCCAGTGTACAGTTTCTTTAGTATTCTTTTGTCTGCTCCCCAGCTTGTGCCAGCAAGTTTCCTCATGATTGCCATTCTTTGTCTGGCTCTCATTCGGTTTATCTCGATCTTACTTTTCCATGTCATGCGCAGATCAAATGTGACTCCCAGGTAGTTTGAGTTGTCGTTTGGCTGCAGATATTTGCCGTTAGGACTTATTTTGGTGTTCTGGGGTTTGTTTGAAAGCGAGAATATCGTACATCTTGCTTTTTCCTCATTTATTTTGACCAGCCATGAGTTCGCCCACTCCTCCAACGTTGTTAGGGCCTGCTGCATCCGATTGCTTGCTATGGTGAGATTTTTTTCAGAGGTCCACATAGCCAGATCGTCTGTAAACATAGAGCTGTGGACTCTCTTGGTATATTCTCTGTGATGTTTATATACACCAGGAAAAGTGTGGGTGACAGTACTCCCCCTTGGGGTACTCCCTGCTCAAGTGTCACCTTTTTGCTCATCTGCCCTTGTACTTGAACTCTGGCTGTTCTGTTTTTGAGGTAGTGGCTGATCCATCTGTACATTTTCCAACAAACTTCACTTCTTCGTAGCTTGACTTTTCCCACTCTTTCCCTCTTTCCACACCTTGTCAAATGCCTTCTCTAAATCCACCCAAACCGCTACTGTGTGTTTTTTCTCCTGGTAAGGATCCTCTATTTCATGGGCTATGAGAGTGATCTGGTCCTCAGTGGATCTGTGCTGTCTAAAGTTTGCTTGCTGAGGAGTTAGTATTTGTTTTGCTTCCAGGTGCCACATCAGTCTGGTGTTTATCATACGCTCCATCAGTTTTCCTACACAGCTCAGTAGACTGATATCCATTTGGATCTGTTCTATCTTTTTCTTTCTTTGGTACTAGTATAAGTACTGCATCTTTCCATGCCTGCGGTACAATTCCCATTTTCCAGCTTTGGTTCAGGACTGATAGTAACTTCCTCTTTGCTGTTTGGCCCAACCCCATCAGCATTTCATTTGTTACCCCATCTTTTCCGAGCGATTTATTTTTCTTTAATGTTCTCATGGCCTCATCCATTACATTCATTGTTAGTTTTGCTATCATGTGCTCATCTGTTGTCATCTTGATGTTGTCGTGGCTCTTTTGTTCTTCACTAATGTCTGTATGCCTATCTGTAGGGACATCAATGTGGTTTGCTCTGGCATAATGTTCTATAAAGGTGTTTGCTGCTTTTTTTCCGGTAAGCATGTTGTCGTCCTGCTTGATGGTAATTTGTTTATTTGATGGTGTTTCGTCATTCATGGCTGACTAAATTCCATAGTTTGTTCTCTTCTTTGTCTAAATTGAGGCTTTCTGTTTTGTTTTTCCAGCTGTCTCTTGTTATTTGGTTAAGTGTTCTTTTGTATTTCGCAGTGATGACCTTGAGGGCGATATTGGCTTCCATAGATTGCTCTATCTCTGCCATGTTCCTAGCCTTTGAGACTTCATCCTCCGCTTTCTGCAGTTCATGATTCCAATATAGATTGTAGTTTTTCCTTGCCCCTCTTGGGATGGTTTCGGTGGCTGCTTGCAGTATTGCTTTGCTTAGGCTACCCACCATAGGTTTCATATTGTTATTTCGTGTGTTGATGGTTTCACAGTCCATCTGTCAGGATTGCAAATCTGTCCCAGTCGGCTCGTCTATAGTTCCAACGTGGCAGCGGTTTTATTTCCTGGGGGCCGACTTCCATATAAATTTCTAGCTTAATTGGCCTGTGGTCGCTACCTGCCAATTGGTCGAGCACCTGACGATCTATTTTGTGGTGAATATCCCCCGTGGAGAAGGCCAGGTCTGGAGTGGAGGTGGTATGCCATGTTCTAGAATAGAAGCTAGGGCTGTCGTCCGACCTATTGATAAGATAGAGATTTGTGTCTATCTCCCAGTCTTCCACTTCATCACCTCTGCTGTCTGTATCTGAATATCCCCATCTCTCCGAGTGACTGTTGAAGTCTCCAACCACTAGGCAGCTGAAGTCCTTGATTTCCATACTCGAGAGCGACAGGTCTTTGTTGGGTGGGCCATACAGGTTGAATATACGGGTTTTCGTTTCCTGTGTCATTATGTCGACTCCTACAATTTCTGCTTGTCCCGTGTGATTTACAGATACTGCGCTACTTGGTATGCAGTAACATATCAGTATCAGAACCCCTCCTTTGTGACCTTCTCTATCAAGACGGAAGGTCTGGTATCCTCTGATTGAGAATCTGTGGTTTTTGTTGAGGAGCGTTTCTTGGATACATGCCATGTCAATCTTACATGCGATTTGTTAGAGAAAGCTTTTTGTTAAGGACTCCCTCCGCGTTCCACTGTAGTATTTTAAGTGTCTTGAGGTTTTGGTCAATAGCTCTTACCCCATCTCCGTGTGCCTTGACTCCACATGGGTGGGTGACCACCAGTAGCATCAGGTGGGGTTTATTTAGATACAATAATTATGTTTGTAGTCGAAACTGACAGATACGGCCATTACGTTTACCTTTTTCAACTAAGGAACGCTGAAAGCGAGTCTAAATGTGTGTGTTGTTTTTCAACACAATCACCTGAATTTTTTTAAATCTCAGAAACACACACACAACAAAAACACCAACATATTCTTTATTTCTCTACTCACTAACAAATCATATCAGTAGACCATCAAATAAAAATGTTACAGGCTCTCAAAGTCGCAACCATAGTTAAACGATGTGACGTCATAAAATGTAGTGATAAGGGAAATTGCATTAATTTGTTACGTAGTTTTCATCTAACCGTACATGACGGAAGTTGGAACTCTCTACAAGAAAAAAGAGCAGTATGTTCAGCCGTTTCTATGGCACTAATTCGGTAGTTTATATAATGATAAAGCGATGATCCTAGAGCTGGCGTAGAATTACGACTGCTGTATGAAACGAACAGTTTATAATTTCACGCCGCTAGTACGGTACAGGTTAATATGAAATGAAGTCTCTGATTCCGACAGACGGAAGAAATGAACAAAATACTTCTTACCAAGGTCAGGGGCAGCTAATAGCTTGCCCCAGAGAGCCACACACAAACACAACACTCTCCTCATTTGATGTTGAAACGGGGCATCAGGCTGGCAGTCTGAAACAGTGTCATACTTATCATGACAATATTCATAAGAAACACACATACAAGTATGTTGAAGCATAGGTCCAATCCTGCATTTGTTGAAGCATAGGTCCAACACTGCATTTGTTGAAGCATAGGTCCAATCCTGCATTTGTTGAAGCATAGGTCCAACACTGCATTTGTTGAAGCATAGGTCCAACACTGCATTTGTTGAAGCATAGGTCCAACACTGCATTTGTTGAAGCATAGGTCCAATCCTGCATTTGTTGAAGCATAGGTCCAACACTGCATTTGTTGAAGCATAGGTCCAACACTGCATTTGTTGAAGCATAGGTCCAACACTGCATTTGTTGAAGCATAGGTCCAATCCTGCATTTGTTGAAGCATAGGTCCAACACTGCATTTGTTGAAGCATAGGTCCAACACTGCATTTGTTGAAGCATAGGTCCAACACTGCATTTGTTGAAGCATAGGTCCAACACTGCATTTGTTGAAGCATAGGTCCAATCCTGCATTTGTTGAAGCATAGGTCCAACACTGCATTTGTTGAAGCATAGGTCCAACACTGCATTTGTTGAAGCATAGGTCCAACACTGCATTTGTTGAAGCATAGGTCCAATCCTGCATTTGCTGAAGCATAGGTCCAACACTGTATTTGTTGAAGCATAGGTCCAACACTGCATTTGCATAGGTCCAACACTGCATTTGTTGAAGCATAGATCCAACACTGCATTTGTTGAAGCATAGGTCCAACACTGCATTTGTTGAAGCATAGGTCCAACACTGCATTTGTTGAAGCATAGGTCCAACACCCCATTTGTTGAAGCATAGGTCCAACACCCCATTTGTTGAAGCATAGGTCCAACACCCCATTTGTTGAAGCATAGGTCCAACACCCCATTTGTTGAAGCATAGGTCCAACACTGCATTTGCATAGGTCCAACACCCCATTTGTTGAAGCATAGGTCCAACACTGCATTTGTTGAAGCATAGGTCCAACACTGCATTTGTTGAAGCATAGGTCCAACACTGCATTTGTTGAAGCATAGGTCCAACACCCCATTTGTTGAAGCATAGGTCCAACACCCCATTTGTTGAAGCATATGTCCAACACTGCATTTGCATAGGTCCAACACCGCATTTGTTGAAGCATAGGTCCAACACTGCATTTGTTGAAGCATAGGTCCAACACTGCATTTGTTGAAGCATAGGTCCAACACTGCATTTGTTGAAGCATAGGTCCAACACTGCATTTGTTGAAGCATAGGTCCAACACTGCATTTGTTGAAGCATAGGTCCAACACCCCATTTGTTGAAGCATAGGTCCAACACCCCATTTGTTGAAGCATAGGTCCAACACCGCATTTGTTGAAGCATAGGTCCAACACCCCATTTGTTGAAGCATAGGTCCAACACCCCATTTGTTGAAGCATAGGTCCAACACTGCATTTGTTGAAGCATAGGTCCAACACTGCATTTGTTGAAGCATAGGTCCAACACCCCATTTGTTGAAGCATAGGTCCAACACTGCATTTGGCTCCCCTAACCAGATTTTAGGAAAGCCTTGATTCCCATTATTTGCAGTGCAGTTTTACAGCAGTGGTTTTTGCATAGTGAGGTTACCAACATTATGCACAAACTTCTTTAGTTGCCTCTTACGACATGGATGGAAGAAAACAATGGTGTTATTCTGTTTGACCCGGGAACCACACAAGTGCTACAGGTGTTGGGTCTGCACATTTATGATGTGTGTTGTGGATAGATGTGGTTAACGATGATACAAGTAAGGATAGATTCAGCAAAGGTTGATACAAGTAAGGATAGGTTCAGCAAAGATTGATACAAGTAAGGATAGGTTCAGCAAAGGTTGATACAAGTAAGGATAGGTTCAGCAAAGGTTGATACAAGTAAGGATAGGTTCAGCAAAGGTTGATACAAGTAAGGATAGGTTCAGCAAAGGTTGATACAAGTAAGGATAGTTCAGCAAAGGTTGATACAAGTAAGGATAGGTTCAGCAAAGGTTGATACAAGTAAGGATAGGTTCAGCAAAGGTTGATACAAGTAAGGATAGGTTCAGCAAAGGTTGATACCAGTAAGGATAGTTCAGCAAAGGTTGATACAAGTAAGGATAGTTCAGCAAAGGTTGATACAAGTAAGGATAGGTTCAGCAAAGGTTGATACAAGAAGGATATATTCAGCAAATGATACAAGGATATATTCAGTAAAGGATGGTACAAGGAGGATAGATTCAGTAAAGGATGGTACAAGGAGGATAGATTCAGTAAACGATGATACAAGAAGGACAGATTCAGTAAACGATGATACAAGAAGGACAGATTCAGTAAACGATGATACAAGAAGTACTGATATCAAATTCCAACATGTATTTTGTGTTGGCACAGTCTTCCCTTGTGACATCTGCCCAGCTCACTTACTCATGTCTGTCATGACAGTCTTCCCTTGTGACATCTGCCCAGCTGACTTACTCATGTCTGTCATGACAGTCTTCCCTTGTGGCATCTGTCCAGCCCACTTACTCATGTCTGTCATGACAGTCTTCCCTTGTGACATCTGCCCAGCCCACTTACTCATATCTGTCATGACAGTCTTCCCTTGTGACATCTGCCCAGCCCACTTACTCATGTCTGCCAGGCTGATGTTGATACACTCAGCCAGCTGGTGCAGTGCCTCCACCCCAGGTTGTGGCACAAACAAGGGACATCCCTCCTCCACACTCACTCTGGACTTGTCTAACTGGATCTTCAGCAAATCCTCCTGCTGTTTCTAGACAAACAAGTACATCACATGATGTATAACTGACTGACAAGTACACCACATGATGTATAACTGACTGACAAGTACATCACATGATGTATAACTGACACAAGTACACCACATGATATATAACTGACACAAGTACACCACATGATGTATAACTGACACAAGTACACCACATGATATTTAACTGACACAAGTACACCACATGATGTATAACTGACACAAGTACACCACATGATATATAACTGACACAAGTACACCACATGATATTTAACTGACACAAGTACACCACATGATGTATAACTGACTGACAAGTACATCACATGATATATAACTGACACAAGTACACCACATGATATATAACTGACACAAGTACACCGCATGATGTATAACTGACACAAGTACACCACATGATATATAACTGACTGACAAGTACATCACATGATGTATAACTGACACAAGTACACATGATGTATAACTACTGCATTCAAATAAAGTATGATAGAAAGCAAGCAGGCAACATGTACCAGCAGAAAGACATATCTAGCTATTGGTGTTTTCCTGACATGAGCTGGAGGGTCTGACTGCTAGGGTCAGTGCCAGCAACCCAAAGCTGACCTTTCTACACCTCCAAGTGATGATCTTAGATAGCAGGCTACAACAGAGCAGACTGGCTAATGAGAACAGATCGATTGGGGACGGCTAACCCAGTACTAAAAAATGCTTGCTGATGTCGGATGTGGTGGACAAAAAGGTTCAAATATCGCAGTCAAGCTGTAAACCACGAAACAACACATTCTATTCTCCAGACCACATCCTGCTACTTGCAAAGACCTATTCAGGGGCTTGGTAGCTGGAGATTGTGAACAATCGACGAAGAATCAATCCACAAAGAAGAGTGTTTTCTTAATGTCAGTGTATGTGTGTGTATATATATGAGATCTCATTAAAGTCCGGTAGGTAGTCCAATAGCAGGCCTGCTGTCTGTGATGAAGTGTTAGAGTCTTCATGGTACTCAAGTCAGGGTGTCAGTTCCCTTCCTTGCCTAACAATAAGTCTAGTACCTGTTTACAGCCTGATCAATTGGAGCATGCCGATAACAAGGATCAAACCTGATACATTTATGGTGAGAAGTGATCATTCTATAACTCTACTACTTGGACACGATTACATGAAATGTCACAAGAATTGATACATTGTCCACCTCGTCACATCTATTCCAAGAAATGTCCACAAGAATTGATACATTGTCCACATAGTCACATCTATTCCATGAAATGTCACAGGAATTGATACATTGTCCATCTTGTCATATTGTCCATCTCGCCACATTGTCCATCTCGTCAAGGGAAGAAAATCTGGTGGCAGTCAAAAGCCAGGAAAGTATGTCTGAACTAAAAGTGTGCCAAAATGGATGTAGACCATCGTAGTTCAACTATACGTGGCACAACATGTCTTACACTAGAACAAGAAAAGAACCAAAATATGGCATTGGGTTACGACGAGAGCCCTAAAGACGAGCATTTCTTACACTAAAACATGGTATTGGATCAAGACAAGAGCCCTAGGTCTGTAACCCAAGAGCATTTCTTACACTAAAACAAGGCATTGGATCAAGACAAGAGCCCTAGTTCTGTAACCCAAGAGCATTTCTTACACTAAAACAAGGCATTGGATCAAGACAAGAGCCCTAGTTATGTAACCCAAGAGCATTTCTTACACTAAAACAAGGCATTGGATCAAGACAAGAGCCCTAGGTCTGTAACCCAAGAGCATTTCTTACACTAAAACAAGGCATTGGATCAAGACAAGAGCCCTAGTTCTGTAACCCAAGAGCATTTCTTACACTAAAACAAGGCATTGGATCAAGACAAGAGCCCTAGGTCTGTAACCCAAGAGCATTTCTTACACTAAAACAAGGTATTGGATCAAGACAAGAGCCCTAGTTCTGTAACCCAAGAGCATTTCTTACACTAAAACAAGGCATTGGATCAAGACAAGAGCCCTAGGTCTGTAACGCAAGAGCATTTCTTACACTAAAACAAGGCATTGGATCAAGACAAGAGCCCTAGGTCTATAACCCAAGAGCATTTCTTACACTAATACATGGTATTGGGTTATGACAAAAGCCTTAGTTCTGTAAGAGTGTTCTAAAGTCTTACCAATACTTGAACATTTTGAACATCCATGCACTCTGCTATTTGGATCTGTTCAATGTGAGCCATCCAGCCTTTCATATGCGGACGTGTTTGAACCCGCCCTCTGACAGACGGCAGTATGGAGACTTCTTCCGTGTCATCTTCTATAGACAAAGAGAAAGTCTATTATTAGTCAAGTACTTGCATTTCTTCTTGCCAAATTAACCTATCTCTGTAACAGACTCACAATAATAAACCACAATCAGTCTTGCTCACAAGAATTGGACCACTGGATTAACATGAGATGAGTGCATGCATACTTAGTGTTCCCAAATGACATGCTAAACCATAATAACCCACTTCTATGGAACATCATAATCAATATACAAATGACATTTCAATGGTTGATACTTTAGAAATAAACGTATCCTAAATGACCACAAAAACACAGCAATAAATGTCAATTTCATGCATACAAATAATACAACTTTTCCAACCAGGAATCCATGATTAAAAATGTAATGTCTACACTCTCAACGAACCATGTGGCTTCAGCTCCCACCATGGGTGTGCCTCCAACTCAAACAATGTCAACCTAGACACGGATATCTCCCTGCCTTGAATGTCTATTCAACTCAAGCAATGTCAAACTAGAAACAGACATCTCCCTACCTTGAATGTGCTTTCAACTCAAAATAGACATGGACATCTCCCTATCTTGAATGTGCTTTCAACTCAAACTAGACATGAACATCTCCCTACCTTGAATGTCCCTTTAACTCAAGCAATGCCAAACTAGAAACAGACATCTCCCTACCTTGAATGTGCGTTCAACTCAAACTAGACATGGACATCTCCCTTTCTTGAATGTGCTTTCAACTCAAGCAATGCCAAACTAGACATGGACATCTCGAATGTGCTTTCAACTCAAACTAGACATGGACATCTCCCTACCTTGAATGTCCCTTCAACTCAAACTAGACATGGACATTTCCCTTTCTTGAATGTGCCTTCAACTCAAGCAATGTCAAACTAGACATGGACATTATCGTAATGAAATGTCAGTTGAAGAACATCGTGACAATGTCCCATGGTTATTTCTTACCTGGTATTCCTAAGAGGCTGCCACTGTGTACCACTGTCCAAGAAGGCCCCCAGCCCACTCGGAATGACCGGCCCATAAAACAGGCAGCATCTAGCAGCGGTTCCTGGTTTCTGTACAAGATAGAGTCCTTCACATGCACAATCCCGTGGCGGACTTTGGTGCCAACAATACGTGGCGGTAGGTCCTTAGGCTGTAGCCCACTGGGAATGAGTTTGTGTTCCATAACAGGGGGGTGGAGGAAGGTCTGAGGTACAGGACGCAGCAGATCTCTGCCAGAGCTGATATCAAACAATCCTGAGGACAAAATATGCAGATAACAAGAGTAACCTTTATACCAATTACTCTTACCAACAGTAACATATACACCAATTAATCTTACCAACAGTAACATATACACCAATTAATCTTACCAACAGTAACATACACACCAATTAATCTTACCAACAGTAACATACACGCCAATTAATCTTACCAACAGTAACATACACACCAATTAATCTTACCAACAGTAACATACACGCCAATTAATCTTACCAACAGTAACATATACACCAATTAATCTTACCAACAGTAACATACACACCAATTAATCTTACCAACAGTAACATACACGCCAATTAATCTTACCAACAGTAACATACACACCAATTAATCTTACCAACAGTAACATACACACCAATTAATCTTACCAACAGTAACATACACACCAATTAATCTTACCAACAGTAACATACACACCAATTAATCTTACCAACAGTAACATACACAATTAATCTTACCAATAGTAACATACACAATTAATCTTACCAATAGTAACATACACACCAATTAATCTTACCCAGAGTAGCACATATATCATCTACGAGGGACAGTCATTTTGTAACATTTTATTATGAAGTGCATGAACGAGTATGTACGAGAGAAAATCTTATTTCAGGCCACAATACTCCATGTAGGGATTGTGACGATCGAGCAGTATACACATGCTCAATATAGTGTACAACATGGCCACCCTACTGTCAGCTTGCACCGTGGAAGAACGAGGCGTTATTCGTTTTTTGTGGCCAGAGGGCGTGAAACCTGAAATCTAAGGTTCAGCATGGAGGACAGCTGTTAGTGCATGAATAGGTAACAAAACGGCATTGACGAACCGTGGCGTGGGAGACCAGCACGCTTGCAACTGACACAGTGAAATAGCATATAGACCAGCTGATTTGTGACAACAGGCGAGTCACTATTGATCAACATTCGTCACGGAACTGCGTACAAAATTGTCCATGATGACCTCGGTAATAGGATAGTGTGTAGCAGAAAGATGCCAAAGACGACTGACAATAAGGTAATGGGAGTAGTGAGAAATTGGTTAAAGGTCACATCAAAAAGCCTTTTTTTTATGGGGCACTCACAAGCTAGTGGACAGGTGAGCAAAGTGTGTTGGACATCCACAAGCTAGTGGACAGGTGAGCAAAGTGTGTTGGACATCCACAAGCTAGTGGACAGGTGAGCAAATTGTGTTGGGCATCCACAAGCTAGTGGACAGGTGAACGAAGTGTGTTGGACATCCACAAGCTAGTGGACAGGTGGACAAAGTGTGTTGCCAGGCATAGAGACTATGTCAAAAATAAGACATCAAATTTCTGGTTCGCACTTTTGTAAAAAAGTTTATAAAATTGTTATCACTTAACGACTGTCCCTCATACTTTTAGTTTCAAAACATGGATCGCACACAGAACTTATAAATAGGAAGGAATGAATAAGAAGAATTCATTCTACTTTGTACAAAGTATCAGGCAGTACACTTGAAAGGCTTTATGTTACAGATAGATTTGAGTTAATAATAAAGGCTAAGACTGTAAGGATACAGAAAATAGTAGTGGTTTTAATGATCTGTCTACGTACCAGACTTTGAAAGTGTTACTGGTTCATAGCCATCTTTCTCTAGTCCCTCCTTGTCAGAGAACGCAGGTGACTGAGGCAAGGATAATGTCGCAGGATGTTTGAAGGAGCCAAACAGACCTGAAGTGGATTTATTGCCAGATTTCTTCCAAACAGACCACATATCCACATCATAGTCGGTATCTTCTCTCATCATCTTCCCCTCTTTCTTACGGGCAAGGGCTGATGATAAAGAATAAAGATATCAAAGTTAGATTATAAGCTATTCAAGAGAAAAACACACATCACACATGTATGCAGTCATTTATATGTCACTCCACTTCACAATCTGATTAATAGGTAAATATGAGCTGGAGGTAGACTAAGAGACAGGTAGATTGAAGGTGTAAAGGAAACACTAGAGACACTGAAAACATCAGCGGTCACAGGGATGGCACATGAGAAAAGGTGGCACATCCCCATGATGTCCAAAAATAGATGAGATGATGTGAAGTGTGCACAACACACATTGAATGATATAATCTTTGATGTGAAGTCATCATGTTCTATAACCTGAAAGGTCATTGAGGCACCAATACTTCAGATTGTTGGACCAGTCCCGCCACTCCATTGAGGCACCATTACTTCAGATTGTTGGACCAGTCCCGCCACTCCATTGAGGCACCAATACTTCAGATTGTTGGACCAGTCCCGCCACTCCAGGCACCAATACTTCAGATTGTTGGATCAGTCCCGCCACTCCATTGAGGCACCAATACTTCAGATTGTTGGACCAGTCCCGCCACTCCAGGCACCAATACTTCAGATTGTTGGACCAGTCCCGCCACTCCATTGAGGCACCAATACTTCAGATTGTTGGACCAGTCCCGCCACTCCAGGCACCAATACTTCAGATTGTTGGACCAGTCCCGCCACTCCAGGCACCAATACTTCAGATTGTTGGACCAGTCCCGCCACTCCAGGCACCAATACTTCAGATTGTTGGACCAGTCCCGCCACTCCATTGCGGCACCATTACTTCAGATTGTTGGACCAGTCCCGCCACTCCAGGCACCAATACTTCAGATTGTTGGACCAGTCCCGCCACTCCAGGCACCAATACTTCAGATTGTTGGACCAGTCCCGCCACTCCAGGCACCAATACTTCAGATTGTTGGACCAGTCCCGCCACTCCAGGCACCAATACTTCAGATTGTTGGACCAGTCCCGCCACTCCAGGCACCAATACTTCAGATTGTTGGACCAGTCCCGCCACTCCAGGCACCAATACTTCAGATTGTTGGACCAGTCCCGCCACTCCAGGCACCAATACTTCAGATTGTTGGACCAGTCCTGCCACTCCAGGCACCAATACTTCAGATTGTTGGACCAGTCCCGCCACTCCAGGCACCAATACTTCAGATTGTTGGATCAGTCCCGCCACTCCATTGAGGCACCAATACTTCAGATTGTTGGACCAGTCCCGCCACTCCAGGCACCAATACTTCAGATTGTTGGACCAGTCCCGCCACTCCATTGAGGCACCAATACTTCAGATTGTTGGACCAGTCCCGCCACTCCAGGCACCAATACTTCAGATTGTTGGACCAGTCCCGCCACTCCAGGCACCAATACTTCAGATTGTTGGACCAGTCCCGCCACTCCAGGCACCAATACTTCAGATTGTTGGACCAGTCCCGCCACTCCATTGCGGCACCATTACTTCAGATTGTTGGACCAGTCCCGCCACTCCAGGCACCAATACTTCAGATTGTTGGACCAGTCCCGCCACTCCAGGCACCAATACTTCAGATTGTTGGACCAGTCCCGCCACTCCAGGCACCAATACTTCAGATTGTTGGACCAGTCCCGCCACTCCAGGCACCAATACTTCAGATTGTTGGACCAGTCCCGCCACTCCAGGCACCAATACTTCAGATTGTTGGACCAGTCCCGCCACTCCACTCATTTTTATGCCAGGATATTTGTTCTATCTATGGACCTTCCATTCCACTCTCTGATGTCTTCCCATATCTTTTTCTGCCTCCCTCTCTTAAGCTTCCCAGGCACAGTACATTGCAGGACCATTTTGGCCAACCCAGACGATCTTGAAACATGCCCATAACATGTGAGCTTGGCCAACTCAATCTTGAAACATGCCCATAACATGTGAGTTTGGCCAACCCAATCTTGAAACATGCCCATACCAAATGAGCCTGGTCAACCCAATCTTGAAACATGCCCATACCAAATGAGCCTGATCAACCCAATCTTGAAACATGCCCATACCATGTGAGTTTGGCGAACCCAATCCTGAAACATGCCCATACCAAATGAGCCTGGTCAACCCAATCTTGAAACATGCCCATACCATGTGAGTTTGGCCAACCCAATCTTGAAACATGCCCATATCATGTGAGCTTGGTCAACCCAATCTTGAAACATGTCCATACCATGAGAGCTTGCATGCTGTTACCATAGTCAATACATTTTTATATTGGCCTACTTCTCATGAGCTGCAGTGGTCAGCGACCCATAGCTGACTGCTAGAGTCAGGGCCAGCAAACCATAGCTGCCAAGACCCTTGATCGAATAGGGAATGCTAACCCAGCACTCAAAAAATGCTTGCTGAAGTCGGATGTGTTGGACCAAAAATTGCAAATATCACAGCCAAGCTGTAAACTACGATACAACGCATTCGTTCTCTGGACTACATTCTGCTACTTAAGCCCTTTCAGGGTTTGGTAGTGGGAGATTGAGAACGAACGAAGAAGAAGAAGAAATGCAGAGGATTCAATGAAGATTGCTCATCTTCATTGCACAAATTCTTCGCTCTACAACTTTGTCAGAGTTCAAGTTTCCTACGCATAAAGGTACACGGAAGTGACAAGTGCATACATTGAACTCAACTTGATCTTATCAATAGGCTGGAGGACAGCCCTAGCTTCTATTCTAGAACATGGCATACCACCTCTACTCCAGACTTGGCCTTTTCCACGGTGGATATTCACCGCAAAATAGACCGCCAGGTACTAAACCAATTGGCAGGTAGCGACCACAGGCCAATTAAGCTAGAAGTTGATATGGAAGTACGCCCACAGGAAATAAAACCACTCCCCCGTTGGAATTATAAACAAGCCGACTGGGACAGATTTGCAATCCTGACAGATGGGCTGTGTGAAACCATCAACACAGGGAATAACAATATGAAACCCATGGTGGAAAGCCTAAGCAAAGCAATAATGCAAGCAGCCACCGAAACCATCCCAAGAGGGGCAAGGAAAAACTACAAGCCATATTGGAATGATGAATTGCAGAAAGCGGAAGACGAAGTCTCAAATGCTAGGAACATGCAGAGAGAGAACAATCTATGGAGGCAAATATCGCCCTCAAAGCCAACACTGCGAAATACAAAAGAACACTTAACCAAATAACAAGAGACAGCTGGAAAAACAAAACAGAAAGCCTCAATTTAGATAAAGACGGAAACAAACTATGGAAGTTAGTCAGAGCCATGAATGACGAAACTCCATCAAACAAACAAATTACCATCAAGCAGGTCGACAACATGCTCACTGGAAAAAAAGCAGCAAACGCCTTTATAGAACATTATGCCAGAGCAAACCACATTGATGTCCCTACAGATAGGCATACAGACATTAATGAAGAACAAAAGAGCCACGACAACATCAATATGGCACTAGAGAAGCACATGATGGCAAAACTAACAATGAATGAAATGGAAGAAGCCATGAGAACTTTAAAGAAAAAGAAATCGCCCGGAAAAGATGGGGTAACAAACGAAATGCTGATGGGGTTGGGCCAAACAGCAAAGAGGAAGTTACTATCAGTCTTGAACCAAAGCTGGAAAAGGGAAATTGTACCGCAGGCATTGAAAGACACTGTACTTATACCAGTACCAAAGAAAGAAAAAGATAGGACAGATCCAAATGGATACAGGTCTATCAGTCTGCTGAGCTGTGTAGGAAAATTGATGGAGCGTATGATAAACACCAGACTGATGTGACATCTGGAAGAAAAACAAAATACTAATTCCACAGCAAGCAGGCTTTAGACAGCACAGATCCACTGAGGACCAGATCACTCTCATAGCCCAAGAAATAGAGGATGCTTACCAGGAGAAAAAAACACACAGTAGCGGTTTGGGTGGATTTAGAGAAGGTATTTGACAAGGTGTGGAAGTTACGTGGAAGCTACGAAGAAGTGAAGTTTGTTGGAAAATGTACAGATGGATCAGCCACTACCTCAAAAACAGAACAGCTTGAGTTGAAGTACAAGGGCAGATGAGCAAAAAGGTGACAATTGAGCAGGGAGTACCCCAAGGGGGAATACTGTCACCCACACTTTTCTTGGTGTATATAAAGTTCTTCTTCTTCTTACGCTGTCAGACGTCGACCTATATTTTTTCGAAAAAAGCAGCGGTCATCCTGAGGCTGTCGACACTGCCATAGAGCTTGTCTAGTGTTGCCACTGGTGATGGCCACATCTGCTCTCTCTGATCCTCGTATGTCGGGCAGTTTTGCAGCAAATGTTCAGCGGTCATTTTCCCAGTACCACACGTGCATTCGTCAGTGCCACCTATCTTCAATTTGTTGAATAGGTGGTACCTCAGTCTATTGTGGCCAGTGCGATGTATGAAGACCACGACCTGCTCTCTTCTGTTCAACTGGTGATAGGCATCGTTTTTTGTGTAGCCAGTATGTTCTGTTTCCCATTTGGTCATGTATCTAGCTCTAATAAGCCGTTTTGACTTTTTGTATGTCACACTAGTATCTGGTTGTGGTAGTCTTGCACCTTCTTTTGCCAGTCTGTCTGCCTCCTCGTTGCCTTGGATGTTGCAGTGGGAAGGAACCCGCTGTACCACTACCCTTTTTGGTGCGGACTGCTGGCATAGTTGACAGAGTACTTAAATCATTAAGTTCAGTATTTTTCTGGCTTTTTATTGCTGTGACTATGGCCATGGCATCTGTAAGCAGGACTATATGGCTTTCATTCCTTTTACCTGTCACCATTTCTTCCACTGCCGCCCTCAGTTCCTCTGCATCTGCTCTGAAATTGCTTGTGTATTTTCCAGTTGCCAATGACAGTGTTATTTTTCTGCCATTTGGTAGGCTCAGGAATGCCCCTGCCCCTCCGTTCTGTGTTGTGTTTGTTACAGAACCGTCGGTGTATGCATGGGTCCAGTCCATGCTTGGGTAGTTTTTCGTTATGTTACTCAGGGTTGTATCTGTTCTTTCTTTTTCAGTCTGGCAGTTTTTGTTTCCAATACCTGGTATGTTTTCTACCACGTATATATAAATAACATCGCAGAAAATATACCAAGAAGAGTCCAAAGCTTCATGTTTGCAGACGATCTGGCTATGTGGACCTCTGAAAAAAAATCTCACCATAGCAAGCAATCGGATGCAGCAGGCCCTAACAACGTTGGAGGAGTGGGCGAACTCATGGCTGGTAAAAATAAATGAGGAAAAAGCAACATGTACGATATTCTCGCTTTCAAACAATCCCCAGAACACCAAAATAAGTCTTAACGGCAAATATCTGCAGCCAAACGACAACCCAAACTACCTGGGAGTCACATTTGATCGGCGCATGACATGGAAAAGTAAGATCGAGAGAAACCGAA
This sequence comes from Ariolimax columbianus, assembly GCA_036924085.1. NCBI lineage: Eukaryota > Metazoa > Mollusca > Gastropoda > Stylommatophora > Arionidae > Ariolimax > Ariolimax columbianus. The sequence goes on from JAVGWX010000018.1 coordinate 63,738,709, forward strand.
TGAGAGCCAGACAAAGAATGGCAATCATGAGGAAACTTGCTGGCACAAGCTGGGGAGCAGACGAAAGTATACTAAAGAAACTGTACACTGGAAGAGTGAGACCAGTTCTCAAGTATGGCATTGCGGCATGGACAACAGCAGCAAAGGCGAACTTTGATAAAATTAGCAAACTCCAAAACCAAGCCATGAGAGATATAACAGGAGGCATGAAGTCAACGCCAATTGTAGAACTTGAAAAGATTACAAATCTGCAATCCATGACCGACAGAAGAGACTGCAGAGCCCAGCAGCAAGCAGAGAAACTCAGAAGACTGACAGACCATACAATGCATCAGAGACTAAATAGATTTGGAAATGGGAAACTAAAGCGGAGAAACTTTGAAGAAATAGCCAAAGCAAAGATGAGCGAAGATCCTATGAACACATTAACAACACCAAAGCCCACCCCTACTGTACGCAAACCTACCTGGAGGCAGCATATATTTCCAGAGGTGGTAGAAAATATACCAGGTATTGGAAACAAGAACAGCCAGACTGAAAAAGAAAGAAGAGACAACCCTGAGGTACATCACGAAAAACTACCCAAGCATGGACTGGACCCATGCGTACACCTACGGCTCTGTAACAAACACAACACAGAATGGAGGGGCAGGGGTATTCCTGAGCCTACCAAATGGTAAAAAAATAACACTGTCATTCGCTACTGGAAAATACTCAAGCAATTTCAGAGCAGAGGCAGAGGCACTGAAGGCTGCAGTAGAAGAAATGGTGACAGGCAAAGGAAATGAAAGCCAAATAGTCCTGTTTAAAGATGCCCTGGCCGTAGTCACAGCACTAAAAAGCCAGAAAGGTACTGAACTTAATGATTTAAGAGCAGTGTCAACTATGCCAGCAGTCCGCACCAAAAAGAGTAGTGGTACAGTGGGTTCCATCCCACTGTAACATCCAAGGCAACGAGGAGGCAGACAGACTGGCAAAAGAAGGTGCAAGACTACCACAACCAGATCCTAGTGTGACCTATGAAGAGTCCAATAGGCGTATTAGAGCCAGATACATGACCAAATGGGAAACAGAACATACTGGCTACACAAAAAACGATGCCTATCACCAGTTGAACAGAAGAGAGCAGGTCGTGGTCTTCAGACTCCGCACAGGCCACAACAGACTGAGGTACCACCTATTCAATAAACTGAAGATAGGTGGCACTGACGAATGCACGTGTGGTACTGGGGAAAATGACCGCTGAACATTTGCTGCAAAACTGCTCGACATACGAGGATCAGAGAAAGCACATGTGACCATCACCAGTGGCAACACTAGACAAGCTCTATGGCAGTGTCGACAGCCTCAGGATGACCACTGCTTTTTTCGAAAAAATAAAGGTTGAAGTCTGACAGCGCATGAAGAAGAAAAAGAAGAACTCAACTTGGATTTCAGGTTTCTGCTTTTGTCCCTCCATAGCAGCCTCAGTTTGATCAGGGCAGCCATGGTCATTGCTGTTCATAACTGAATTTCAGTTCTAGAACCTTCCACATCTATCAGTGCTCCCAGGTTTAACAATTTGCAATGGCCGGCATTTAATCGCAATCAAACTTGTTAGGTCCTCTGGGACGTCGACCATGATTTGATTTTTCTCTGCACTAATTTCCGTTCTTCTTCGTTCATCCTCAGATCAAGGTTCCAGTTTCTATTACAAAGAGACACCGTTGTTTGTAAGGCTGTTTCATCTCCACACAGCTTTTGTCTCATATGTCTCACGAGGCCAGTTCAGTTCTCTCTTTTCCTGCGTGCAGCTTTGCAGGATGTATTCCACGTTCATGATATGCTTCCCACATGGGCATCTGTCATCTGTCCCAATCCTCATTTTGTTGTTAAGATGACCCTTGAGTCTATTATGCCCAGTTCTCAGTAAGAAGATGACTTGCTCTTCTCTAGTTAAGCTATAGTAGCTGTCTTCTTTTCGGAAGTCGGGGTGTTGATCAGCCCATTTTATCCTGAAGTTGTCTTTAATTATGGACTTGGCCTCATTATATGTGATACTCAGGTCTGTTTGTGGGGATGCTCCTCCACTCTTTGCTAGTTTGTCTGCAGCTTCATTGCCTTCAATATTGCAGTGGGATGGGATCCACTGTACGACCAACCTTGGGTGTTCTGCGGAGAGCTGTGTCAGGGAGAACATACATTGCTCGAGATCATCTTTGTGTTGTTTTAGCGCTGCTATTACTGACGCGGCATCAGTCAGGAATACTGTGTTTTTTTGGTGGATATCTTTATCTTGGATTACAAGTTCAGCTGTGGCCTTCAGTGCCTATGCTTCTGCACTGAAATGATTGGAATACGTTCCCGTTGTTATTACCCAAGTTCTTTCTTCTCCATTCCTTAGTCTGTAATAGACCCCTCCACCTCCATTGGATGTGGCTTTGTTAGATGAGCCATCTGTATATATGTGTGTCCATGTTTCTGGTGGGTATACTCTTTTAAGATATTCTTTTGTGATACATTTAATTTCAGTGAATGTGTTACTGTTATGTTCCAACTTGACACAAGACCAACTTGACACAAGACCAGTGAATGTGTTACTGTTAGGCTCCAACTTGACACAAGACCAGTGAATGTGTTACAGTTAGGCTCCAACTTGACACAAGACCAGTGAATGTGTTACTATTAGGCTCCAACTTGACACAAGACCAGTGAATGTGTTATTGTTAGGCTCTAACTTGACACAAGACCAGTGAATGTGTTACTGTTAGGCTCCAACTTGACACAAGACCAGTGAATGTGTTACTGTTAGGCTCCAACTTGACACAAGACCAGTGAATGTGTTACTGTTAGGCTCTAACTTGACACAAGACCAGTGAATGTGTTACAGTTAGGCTCCAACTTGACACAAGATGTGTTACAGTTAGGCTCCAACTCGCCACAAGATGTGTTACTGTTATGTTTCAACTTGACACAAGACCAGTGAATGTGTTAATGTTAGGCTCCAACTTGACACAAGACCAGTGAATGTGATACTGTTAGGCTCCAAAACAACAGAAGTATTCTGTAGCAAATTGCTACAAAAAATACAATTGGTTGAACATAATTATGAAACACAAGAAGAATTTCGAGAACAATGTGAACAAAACCACAACAGTAATTATAAAATGAGAATCGCATTTTGAACAGGTCAAACTGAGAAGACCAAACAGACAATGACAAGCAAAGAAATACAACTGATACAACAATATGGAGAGATTGTATGTGCCACGTCTCAGCTTTATTTCTGCTACATTATAACATTGACCAAGCTACATTATAACATTGGCCAAGCTACATTATAACATTGACAAAGCTACATTATAACATTGGCGAAGCTACATTATAACATTGACCAAGCTACATTATAACATTGGCCAGGCTACATTATAACATTGGCCAAAGTCAGATACTGATCAAACTCACGTCATCAAACAAATGGTCACCTCACTACGAGAGACACCAATCGGGCACTATTCTGTTGAAACTGCTACATTTTTGGGGTTTTTGTTGTTGCCCTTTATTCTCTAGATATTTATGTTGACACAAACACACAGATCAAATCTTGGAAATCTGACTCGTGGAAAACATAAGCCAATGATAGTTATCAAATGAATGAACGAGATCATTTGTTTGGAGGATAGGTGAATATGGTTGAAACATCTCGAAATCAATGTTGAAAGAGTTGTAAGGTACAGATTGATCTCTCTCTCAAATGTTGGAATGTTCTGCTAAATATACACAGAGTAATGACAAGGTCTACCACAAGAGCTGTTTGCAAGCCTGCCAGCACCCATAGTGCCTGGGTTCAAAGTTCAGCTAGAGTTTCAATGACATGTAAGAGACAAAAAGCTAACTCCCAGTTTTGAACCAATCCCCTTACTCATGGACTGCATGGAACAGCACATGATGAATCTCAATTGGTTTATAATTGTCTTGAGAATTGTCTTGACACGTCCATAACTGTGTGACCTTCCTCATTCTCAGTGTGAAGAGATTCACACACGCATGCAACGACACTAACAGAACCCACCAGAAATAAAGCCTTTCTCATTTTGGTATTGTTGAAGATATATGACTCATCAGCAATGAAAAACAACCAAACACACACAGAAAACCAAACATTGAAACACACACAGAGAACACAACACAAAGAACCAAACACACAAAAGCATACAGAAAAATAAACAAACGCATACAAACACACATAGTAATAAAAACAAAACACACACAAAAACAAAACAAACACACACATAAACAAAATACATCCCAGAAAACTGCTGATGTGAACACTTAACAGGACTGGAACACAAACAAAAATAAACTATTTGAAATGTGTATTCAGGTTCAAGCATGCAAAGACTTGCAACAAAGACAGTTACAATTGTGGTATGAACAAGTTGATTCCTACCCCGTGGTTGTCCTCCCTAACATAAGGCCACACAGAGAAACATCTCAACTGTTACCAATCACTGGTTGTTCTTATTGACATACTGTGGGTAGGCGTGGGCTAGTGACACGGCTCACAACCAGAAGGTGCTGGGTTCGATCCCCATCACAGCACCAGCCGTTACCCCGCGGAAGCAAACCCTTAGAAAATGCAGCAGGAAGCAGACCCTTACATAAAATGCATGCTGAAGTGGGATGCACTGGGCCGACAAGCGCAAATAAAAACCACAGTGCAACGCACATCGCCTTGGGCATTAGAGAAATAAGGCAAACGCAAAAAAATGTAAAAATTGACATACAGTAGGCCAGCATTAACAAGAGTATCTTGAAAAATTTGGACAGCTCAAGTAGACATGACAGTTATATAGCAATCCACAAGACTTGCACACAGCCAGCAGTACCTTCCAAGCCCTCCAGCCCATCTCCAAAGAAGGATGCTTTCATGCCTTGAATGTTCTTAGAGCTGATTCCCATGGCTGTGGCCAGATACTTGGAGTCCATGCTTGAGTCAAGAGCTGTGCAATTGGGAATATGAACCACTGAGCACTTGTTTTCAGACTGCCTGACTAGTGTTAGACAATGGGATTGTATGACTGATATTAGACAATGGGATTGTATGACTGACATTAGACAATGGGATTGTATGACTGACATTAGACAATGGGATTGTATGACTGACATTAAACATTGGGATTGTATGACTGATATTAGACAATGAGATTAGATGACTGATATTAGACAATGAGATTAGATGACTGACATTAGACAATGAGATTAGATGACTGATATTAGACAATGAGATTAGATGATTGTTATTAGACAATGAGATTAGATGACTGATATTAGACAATGAGATTAGATGACTGATATTATGATTAATCATATTCACAAATCAAAGTTCAATGGATATAAGAAATTTGCACAGACAACAAAATCAAACTTGACATAATTTTTGTGTATTTATCTTCCTCAAACTTGACATAATTCTGGTGTATCTATCCTCAAACTTAACATAATTCTTGTGTATCTATCTTCCTCAAACTTGACAATAGTTCTTGTGTATCTCCCTCAAACTCACCCAAATTCTTGTGTATCTATCTCGCTCAAACTTGACCTAAGAAAACTTCATAAAGTCATAAATTTCCTCAATATCTATGGTAACTGAAGATATAATATCTTAACTTTATTCTAGTTTAGAAGACTCTGCAGAGTCTGTATACAACCAGTTTAATTTACATCACCTTGCTCTAAAAGCTATGCGCATCCAATTTATTCTTAAATGTCATGCTGAAGTCGGATGCACTGGGCCGACAAGCGCAAAATAAAAACCACAGTGCAACGCACACCCGTCTTGGGGAATAGAGAGAAAAAAGGCGAACGCCAAAAAAAAAAATAATTCTTAAATGCATTAACTGTCCCTGCCTCCACTACCTCCTCTGGCAATGCATTCCAAGCATTCACCACTCTGACTAAAAAATATTTCCTAATATGTAATCTTGACATCTCTTTAATCAACTTGTAGTTATGCCCACTTGTTATTGTGGGTGGTTGTATTGTTTTAGTCTAATTTATCCATTATGTATTTTTAAAAACTTGTTATAGTCTAATTTATCCATCTGTTACACTAGAGCATACAGCTGGAGATTAGAGAAGAGATATTTATGTCGGACACACACTTGGGAAGAAACTCAACAATATAACAAGCCATGTGCTGAAGTGGAATACACAAGGGAACAGAAGAGAGTGACTTGGATCAAGATCCCCCTGGCAAACAGTGGAAGAGAAAGCCAAACATAACTGGCATCACACACAAGTTCATCAAGATTAGCAAAACCAGAAATCAACAAAATGTCATCACTTCTGCAGACAACCATACAAAACGTAATATGAAATGTACTAGGTCTGTCCCCTACCCTCGTGCTCGTCCATGAAAGCAGGCAGATGTCTCTTGACACCAGACTCGGCTACCTCATAACTGTCCCCATCAGCCGGCATGTGGTCGTCCTCATCGTCAGCCTCTTGCATATCCTCATCATCTTGCTGGAACAAAATAAACACAGAAAATTAAATCTTCATGATGTGTACATGAGAGGATCTGTAGATGTGTACATGATAGGATCTGTAGATGTGTACATGAAAGGATCTGTAGATGATGTGTATATGAGAGGATCTGTAGATGATGCGCACATGAGAGGATCTGTAGATGATGCGCACATGAGAGGATCTATAGATGGTGTTTACATGAGAGGATCTGTAGATGGTGTTTACATGAGAGGATCTGTAGATGGTGTGTACATGAGAGGATCTGTAGATGGTGTGTACATGAGAAGATCTGTAGATGTGAAGACATGTAGATAATCTGAAGACCGTTTTGGTCACATGTTGTTTCACCTGTAGAACGCCTCCCACCCTTGGAGCAGGTATTTGCCAGTCTGCTTCCTCTCCGACTCATTTATAGTTTTGGGAAATGTCTAGTTTTGACATGACATAGCCAGTGGATGCGCCAGGATAACAAAATGTTAACCTTTACAGCGCCACGAAATCACAAAATTGAACTTTTTATGACCGAAGTATTACCGCGCCACGAAATCACAAAATTAAACTTTTTATGACCGAAGTATTACCGCGCCACGAAATCACAAAATTAAACTTTTTATGACCGAAGTATTACCGCGCCACGAAATCACAAAATTAAACTTTTTATGACCGAAGTATTACCGCGCCACGAAATCACAAAATTAAACTTTTTATGACCGAAGTATTACCGCGCCACGAAATCACAAAATTAAACTTTTTATGACCGAAGTATTACCGCGCCACGAAATCACAAAATTAAACTTTTTATGACCGAAGTATTACCGCGCCACGAAATTAAACTTTTTATGACCGAAGTATTACCGCACCACGAAATCACAAAATTAAACTTTTTATGACCGAAGTATTACAGCGCCACGAAATCACAAAATTGAACTTTTTATGACCGAAGTATTACCGCGCCACGAAATCACAAAATTAAACTTTTTATGACCGAAGTATTACCGCGCCACGAAATCACAAAATTGAACTTTTTATGACCGAAGTATTACCGCGCCACGAAATCACAAAATTAAACTTTTTATGACCGAAGTGGCAAGCTTGCAGCCGTTGAATATACACTGTATATATAATCATATATACACAAAAAGGCTGCCATAGAAATCAACTCAAAATACTGCCCTTTCAATTGCAGAGAGTTCCACATTCATCTTGTACGTTTGGACAACGAATCGCGATTATGAAATGTGTTTTAGTCATTTGGAAATAATTTCTTCTGTTCTTCACTTGGATTTGAAGATTCGCCCATTGAGAATGGGAAAGTTTTTTGTAACAAATTTTTCTGAGGTAGATCTGTTCAGTTTGTAGATATAATAAATACGTTTGTAGTGTAAAATAAGTTATGCCCATCTTGTAAACATTGATTATCTATCCTCGGACACACTGACAAATGTGGAGACACTGAAAACAGGTGTCTATATGGTTGTGCTGTTTTTCAACATGATCACCATCTTCTTGTATCTCAGAAACTAACACACACACAACAATAACACCAACAAGTTTTTTTTATTAATTGATGTCTCTACACACAACATAATCATATCTATAGACCAACAAACAAAAAGGTTACATGCTTTCAAAGTCAATAACCACAGTAAAATGTGATGTGCTAAAAATAATGCTGTCGCTAATGAAATTGCATTTAATTTTTGATGTGGTGTGGTAAAGGAAACCATGTTTAAGAGTTGTATATGAAGCCACCACCAATTGAACAATACTATATGAAGCCACCACCAATTGAACAATACTATATGAAGCCACCACCAATTGAACAATACTATATGAAGCCACCACCAATTGAACAATACTATAAGAAGCCACCACCAATTGAACAATACTATATGAAGCCACCACCAATTGAACAATACTATAAGAAGCCACCACCAATTGAACAATACTATATGAAGCCACCACCAATTGAACAATACTATAAGAAGCCACCACCAATTGAACAATACTATAAGAAGCCACCACCAATTGAACAATTCTATAAGAAGCCACCACCAATTGAACAATACTATAAGAAGCCACCACCAATTGAACAATACTATAAGAAGCCACCACCAATTGAACAATATTATAAGAAGCCACCACCAATTGAACAATATTATAAGAAGCCACCACCAATTGAACAATATTATAAGAAGCCACCACCAATTGAACAATATTATAAGAAGCCACCACCAATTGAACAATACTATAAGAAGCCACCACCAATTGAACAATACTATAAGAAGCCACCACCAATTGAACAATACTATAAGAAGCCACCACCAATTGAACAATACTATAAGAAGCCACCACCAATTGAACAATATTATAAGAAGCCACCACCAATTGAACAATATTATAAGAAGCCACCACCAATTGAACAATACTATAAGAAGCCACCACCAATTGAACAATACTATAAGAAGCCACCACCAATTGAACAATACTATAAGAAGCCACCACCAATTGAACAATACTATAACAGCTATTATTAGCTTATATTGATATATAGAAAGTCAAGTAATCTGCTCGGAACCATTCATGATCATGGCTGAGGACCCATCCATGACCACGACTGATGGCAGGGCCCCACAAGACAAGTCCATGACCACGGCTGAGGACCCGTCCATGACCACGACTGATGGCAGGGTCTCAGGCAACCTGTGGAGCAGAGGCACTGTGTCTCGGCCAGGCGACTGGGTCTTGCTAGTCAACTCCAAGGATACAATGGATCTGATATGACTGGATCTTGCTAGTCAACTCTAAGGATACTATGGATCTGATATGACTGGGTCTTGCTAGTCAACTCCAAGGATACAATGGATCTGATATGACTGGGTCTTGCTAGTCAACTCCAAGGATACAATGGGTCTGAGATGACTGGGTCTTGCTAGTCAACTCTGGCTGCACACATGCAAGACCTCCAGCTGTTTCCGATCTCCCTGCCCAGGTCTCGGAGCAGTAATGATAAGTAAGCCCATGTCGGATATCTTAAAGCTGCTAAATCTCATTCTTTCCCATGTCACATCACGTCATAAGACAAACACAAGATCATGTGACAATCAGATGATTGTTAGAGGCTTACTTGAGTCTGGTCTCCTTTCAGTAGTTGGCCGTGACCTTTCCTTGCTTGGCCGTTCTGCTTTGCTAACAACTGCTGTTGCACAACATTCAGTTTCTGAATAAGAAAATACATCACATGTGACGGTGTGGGCAGCACAATGGAATCTAATACATGTGTGTGTGTTATAGCAGAGAGAGAGAGAGAGAGAGAGAGAGATAGGAAAGCGAGAGAGAGATAGAAAGAAAGAGAAAGAGAGAAATAAAGAGAGAAAGAGTTAGCATGGGGTGTAGAGGTCTAGTGACCTAGTTAGCATGGGGTGTAGAGGTCTAGTGACCTAGTTAGCATGGGGTGTAGAGGTCTAGTGACCTAGTTAGCATGGGGTGTAGAGGTCTAGTGACCTAGTTAGCATGGGGTGTAGAGGTCTAGTGACCTAGTTAGCATGGGGTGTAGAGGTCTAGTGACCTAGTTAGCATGGGGTGTAGAGGTCTAGTGACCTAGTTAACATGGGGTGTAGAGGTCTAGTGGCCTAGTTAGCATGGGGTGCAGAGGTCTGGTGACCTAGTTAGCATGGGGCGTGGAGGTCCAGTGACCTAGTTAGCATGGGGTGTAGAGGTCTAGTGACCTAGTTAGCATATGGTGTAGAGGTCTAGTGACCTAGTTAGCATGGGGTGTGGAGGTCCAGTGACCTAGTTAGCATGGGGTGTAGACGTCTAGTGATCTAGTTAGCATGGGGTGTGGAGGTCTAGTTAGCATGGGATGTAGAGGTCTAGTGACCTAGTTAGCCTGGGGTGTGGAGGTCTAGTGACCTAGTTAGCATGGGGTGAAGAGGTCTAGTGACCTAGTTAGCATGAGGTGTAGAGGTCTAGTGACCTAGTTAGCATGGGGTGTGGAGGTCTAGTGACCTAGTTAGCATGGGATGTGGAGCTCTAGTGACCTAGTTAGCATGGGGTGTGGAGGTCTAGTGATCTAGTTAGCATGGGGTTTATAGTTCTAGTTAGCATGGGAGGTAGAGGTCTAGTGACCTAGTTAGCATGGGGTGTGGAGGTCTAGTGACCTAGTTAGCATGGGGTGTGGAGGTCTAGTGATCTAGTTAGCATGGGATGTGGAGGTCTAGTGATCTAGTGACCTAGTTAGCATGGGATGTAGAGGTCTAGTGACCTAGTTAGCATGGAGTGTAGAGGTCTAGTGACCTAGTTATCATGGGGTTTATAGGTCTAGTGACCTAGTTAGCATGGGACGTGGAGGTCTAGTGACCTAGTTAGCATGGGATGTAGAGGTCTAGTGACCTAGTTAGCATGTGGTGTGGAGGTCTAGTGACCTAGTTAGCATGGGGTGTGGAGTTCTTGTGACTTAGATTCCAGTCTCTGCAGCTCTAAAACCCCAGGTACATTCATTGACCTAACTGCACATTTTGTTCAAACCCTTCAGGATTTGAAATGTAATTCTGGTCTGTCTGATCGTGATATTTGATGACATTGGCCGATTGATTCCATCTGTTTTATATCATTTGACAGAAGCCTATTTGGGCGCTTTCCAGCAGACGACAGCCAGGGAGGTCAGTCTTGGCTCCCTCACTTAACCAGCTTCTGCTAATGTGGCGTTTGTACTCAAACTCCCGCTACCAAGCCCTGAAAAGGGCTTTGCAAGCAGTATGTCGTAGTCCAGAGATCGGAATGCGTTGTAGTTTACTGCGATATTTACACCTTTCGGTCTGAGACATATGGCTTCAGCAGGCATTTTGAGCACCGGGTTAGTCTAACCTCTTCGATACATTTTCCTTAGCCAGTCTGCCCTTTTGTAGCCTGATATCCAGGATCACCATGTGGAGGTGTAGAAGGGTCTTGGCACTGGGTCGCTGACCCTGACGCTAGCAGTCAGCTTTCAGTCGCTGCAGCTCATGCGTATTGATCCCACTTTACGAGCAAATGACTTCATTTGAACACAAGATTTCACTTTCCAACTGAAGTCAAGAAGTTGTGTACATACAGTGTACAGGTGCTCCCATGTTGTGTATACGTGTACCCATGTTGTGTATAGGCACTCCCATGTTGTATGAACGCTCCATCTAACATGCCTACCTGTGCCAATAAGACCTCCTTGGATGGATGTCCAGCCAGAAGCTGTTTCTGTTGGTCTGTCAGAACATCATCCTCGTCATCAGAGTCCTCGAGGAGACCGTACTTGGAGAAATGATTGACCTGAAAACAATCCATACAGAAATCTATGGTTAATGATATTCACAAAATTATTATACGACGGCTGTCAACTGTGTGACGACTCGCTATACTTGCCCAACACCTTATTGATGTCATGAGCTTTGGAAATGGATGTGCTCCTGTCAGATTCAACCAAGCTGTCCCTGGTATTCAAGGTCAGACCAAGCTACACATGTCACTGGTACTCAAGGTCAGACCAGGCTACACATGTCACTGGTACTCAAGGTCAGACCAGGCTACACATGTCACTGGTACTCAAGGTCAGACCAAGCTACACATGTCACTGGTACTCAAGGTCAGACCAAGCTACACATAGTCACTGGTACTCAAGGTCAGACCAAGCTACACATGTCACTGGTACTCAAGTTCAGATCAGGCTATACATGTCACTGGTACTCAAGGTCAGACCAGGCTACACATGTCACTGGCACTCAAGGTAAGACCAAGCTACACATGTCACTGGCACTCAAGGTAAGACCAAGCTACACATGGCACTGGTACTCAAGGTCAGACCAGGCTACACATGTCACCGGTACTCAAGGTCAGACCAGGCTACACATGTCACTGGTACTCAAGGTCAGACCAGGCTACACATGTCACTGGTACTCAAGGTCAGACCAGGCTACACATGTCACTGGTACTCAAGGTCAGACCAGGCTACACATGTCACTGGTACTCAAGGTCAGACCAGGCTACACATGTCACTGGTACTCAAGGTCAGACCAGGCTACACATGTCACTGGTACTCAAGGTCAGACCAGGCTACACATGTCACTGGTACTCAAGGTCAGACCAGGCTACACATGTCACTGGTACTCAAGGTCAGACCAGGCTACACATGTCACTGGTACTCAAGGTCAGACCAGGTTACACATGTCACTGGTACTCAAGGTCAGACCAGGCTACACATGTCACTGGTACTCAAGGTCAGACCAGGCTACACATGTCACTGGTACTCAAGGTCAGACCAGGCTACACATGTCACTGGTACTCAAGGTCAGACCAAGCATGCAGACTGGTAAAAAGAAAGAAAGGAGGATGTGTTCCCTCACACTCTTTTATAGTGAATACCACAAGAGAAAAAGAGAGAAAGAGACAGATAGAGATAGAGGAGGAGGAGGCACTCGCATGTTGGGACACCACAACCAGTAATGCCAGATAGCACTGATCTATATAGAGATAATATTGGAAGCAGGAGATAAATCAACAAGAATGGACAGACATGGATAGTAATGGGCAGACACAGATAGTAATGGGCAGACACGGATAGTAATGGGCAGACACAGATACTAATGGGCAGACACAGATAGTAATGGGCAGACACGGATATTAATGAACAGACACGGATACTAATGGACAGACACAGATAGTAATGGGCAGACACGGATAGTAATGAACAGACACGGATAGTAATGAACAGACACAGATACTAATGGACAGACACAGATACTAATGGACAGACACGGATAGCAATGGACAGACACGGATAGCAATGGACAGACACGGATAGCAATGGACAGACACGGATAGCAATGGACAGACACGGATAGCAATGGACAGACACGGATAGCAATGGACAGACACGGATAGCAATGGACAGACACGGATACTAATGGACAGACACGGATAGCAATGGACAGACACGGATAGCAATGGACAGACACGGATAGCAATGGACAGACACGGATAGCAATGGACAGACACGGATAGCAATGGACAGACACGGATAGTAATGGACAGACACGGATACTAATGGACAGACACGGATACTAATGGACAGACACGGATACTAATGGACAGACACGGATACCAATGGACAGACACGGATACTAATGGACAGACACGGGTACTAATGGACAGACACGGGTACTAATGGACAGACACGGGTACTAATGGACAGACACGGATACTAATGGACAGACACGGATACTAATGGACAGACACGGATACTAATGGACAGACAGATAGTAATGGACAGACAGATAGTAATGGACAGACAGATAGCAATGGACAGACAGATAGCAATGGACAGACAGATAGTAATGGACAGACAGATAGTAATGGACAGACAGATAGCAATGGACAGACAGATAGTAATGGACAGACAGATAGTAATGGACAGACACAGATAGTAATGGACAGAAAGATAGTAATGGACAGAAAGATAGTAATGGACAGACAGATAGTAATGGACAGACAGATAGTAATGGACAGACAGATAGCAATGGACAGACACGGATAGTAATGGACAGACAGATGGTAATGGACAGACACAGATAGTAATGGACAGACTCGGATAGTAATGGACAGACAGATAGTAATGGACAGACACAGATAGTAATGGACAGACACAGATAGTAATGGACAGACAGATAGTAATGGACAGACAGATAGTAATGGACAGACAGATAGTAATGGACAGACACAGATAGTAATGGACAGACACAGATAGTAATGGACAGACATATAGCAATGGACAGACACAGATAGTAATGGACAGACACAGATAGTAATGGACAGACACAGATAGTAATGGACAGACAGATAGTAATGAACAGACAGATAGTAATGGAACAGCAACATAAATTATGGGGAAGGATCAGCTTGAGCAAGAAGGTCCAATGAAAGTGGATATATTACTAGTTGCAAATATGTGGATAGATTACTAGTTGCAAATATGTGGATAGATTACTAGTTGCAAATATGTGGATAGATGACTAGTTGCAAATATGTGGATAGATGACTAGTTGCAAATATGTGGATAGATGACTAGTTGCAAATATGTGGATAGATTACTAGTTGCAAATATGTGGATAGATGACTAGTTGCAAATATGTGGATAGATTACTAGTTGCAAATATGTGGATAGATGACTAGTTGCAAATATGTGGATAGATTACTAGTTGCAAATATGTGGATAGATGACTAGTTGCAAATATGTGGATAGATTACTATATTTGAACCCATGAGAAATGTATGTTAATGTTTGTATTGTACATGCAGACAAAACAAGCAATGATAACTGACCTGGAACACCCAGGAGCCAGTTTCTGGACGATAATCAATGAACTTCCCTCCAATCTTGGATGTGGTTTCCTCAATTTTCTCTGCATAATTCATGAGCTCCAAACGTTCAGGACTCTGGAATGTTCCAATACAAACAATTATATATTGATATTTTCTTGTTTTGGTTTGGAGACAACAGAAGACAACTCAGCCATGATTGGTCTAGCATTTTAAACTGGAATAAATAAATGTCCATATTATTTATTATGACTGTCAGTGTCATTTCTTGAGGCTACAGTAACAATTTGTCTCTGTCATCAACAGCTACATTCTTGGGGCTACAGTAAACATTTGTCTGTCATCAACAGATACATTCTTGGGGCTACAGTAAACATTTGTCTCTCATCAACAGCTACATTCTTGGGGCTACAGTAAACAGTTGTCTGTCATCAATAGCTACATTCTCGGGGCTACGGTAAACATTTGTCTATCATCAACGGCTACATTCTTGAGGCTACAGTAAACATTTGTCTGTCATCAACAGCTACATTCTTGAGGCTACAGTAAACATTTGTCTGTCATCAACAGCAAAATTCTCGGGGCTACAGTAAACATTTGTCTGTCACCAACAGCTTCATTCTCGGGGCTACGGTAAACATTTGTCTCCCACCAACAGCTACATTCTTGGGGCTAAGGTAAACATTTGTCTGTCACCAACAGCTACATTCTCAGGGCTACAGTAAACATTTGTCTGTCACCAACAGCTACATTCTTGGGACTAAGGTAAACATTTGTCTGTCATAAACAGTTGCATTCTTGGGGCTACAGTAAACATTTGTCTCTGTCATCAATAGCTGCATTTGTAACAGTTCCAGCCGGAGCATGAGCATTTAAAGCAGGGGTGATGTGGTCGATGACTCTGAGAACAAAGGTACCTGAATGTGTGCCAGTCACTCACCATCTCGACACTAAGTCAACGAAGGAAGGGGGGGGGGGGGGGGGGGGGGGGGGGAAAGCATAAATAGAGAGACACAAATTTAGCTAGGAGTCTGTTTAGGTCGCCGACTTTATAGAAGAGCGATTAATAGGCTGTTTTACAAATATTAGTGAGAATGAAATACAGGGTGGCTGAACCAGTATATGCCTTTGAGTCTTGGTCAGTCGCTCTATAAGGTGTGTGTTGGGCGCTCTATGTCTAGTAGAGACCGGAATGTGTGTTGTACGTGCAGGATACCTTGTGAACGATGTATGTTCTGAATGGTTACACGAGTGTACAGATCGCCTAAGGAGAGATCTGGATGTGTGTGGTATGTGAAGGACACCGAAGGAACAATGTATGTTCCGGAGAGTGTGTATGCGCAGATCGATTGAGTGTCTGATCACATGTGAGTATATGCTGAATATATTGAATGCATAATGTCAAGATCCCCCAATTAAGGGGATATGAGTGTGAGTGAATGCACAGAATACGAACGTGAGGACGAGTTTTTGAGAGTGTGTTGAGGGTGCAGATAAGGGGAGGGGAGTGTACGGCTAGAACTGGGTGGGGGTAGTTCGGAGCAATATTCAATAGCTTATGCTTATAACCTCCGCATATCTATTTAGATAAGATTGTATTTCTTGTGTTGTTTATAATCACATTGCAATCACTTTAATAGTAGTTGTATGAATATCATTTAATAAATATGCCACCTGCTGTATGTGGTCGTGAATGATGTGGTAACATTCCAGATAGAAAAACCCCCAGTGGAAACCTGGACTCTGCTACACATTCTGTCACATTACCAATATGGTAGTGAGAATGTGTTGTTTTTTTTATATCCCAGAGTGCACCCCACCCTTCACTGACAGGGAAGGACAAAACAGGACAAATACCCCTCCAAGCATGTCATAAAAGGTGACTAACAAGAATTTTGCATGGGGCTAGCGACCTCCTCATGTAAAACAAATTGCTACAGAAACCACAACTGCCAGAGCACACAGAGTGTTAAAAAAGTGGTGGTGGACTTATGCTCTGGCTAGAGTGAACAAGGTAGAGCAAGTTCTAAGGCTAACTTTGTTGTTTCTTCTTGTACGAGCAAGTTCTAAGGCTAACTTTGTTGTTTCTTCTTGTACGAGCAAGTTCTAAGGCTAACTTTGTTGTTTCTTCTTGTACGAGCAAGTTCTAAGGCTAACTTTGTTGTTTCTTCTTGTACGAGCAAGTTCTAAGGCTAACTTTGTTGTTTCTTCTTGTACGAGCAAGTTCTAAGGCTAACTTTGTTGTTTCTTCTTGTACGAGCAAGTTCTAAGGCTAACTTTGTTGTTTCTTCTTGTACGAGCAAGTTCTAAGGCTAACTTTGTTGTTTCTTCTTGTACGAGCAAGTTCTAAGGCTAACTTTGTTGTTTCTTCTTGTACGAGCAAGTTCTAAGGCTAACTTTGTTGTTTCTTCTTGTACGAGCAAGTTCTAAGGCTAACTTTGTTGTTTCTTCTTGTACGAGCAAGTTCTAAGGCTAACTTTGTTGTTTCTTCTTGTACGAGCAAGTTCTAAGGCTAACTTTGTTGTTTCTTCTTGTACGAGCAAGTTCTAAGGCTAACTTTGTTGTTTCTTCTTGTACGAGCAAGTTCTAAGGCTAACTTTGTTGTTTCTTCTTGTACGAGCAAGTTCTAAGGCTAACTTTGTTGTTTCTTCTTGTACGAGCAAGTTCTAAGGCTAACTTTGTTGTTTCTTCTTGTACGAGCAAGTTCTAAGGCTAACTTTGTTGTTTCTTCTTGTACGAGCAAGTTCTAAGGCTAACTTTGTTGTTTCTTCTTGTACGAGCAAGTTCTAAGGCTAACTTTGTTGTTTCTTCTTGTACGAGCAAGTTCTAAGGCTAACTTTGTTGTTTCTTCTTGTACGAGCAAGTTCTAAGGCTAACTTTGTTTCTTCTTCTTGTACGAGCAAGTTTGTCTTCCCCCTTCAATCCCCAGCCTCTTAACCAGGCTAAATCAGTTCCCAGGGCTGGCCCCTTGGAGGTAGAATAGGGTATTGGTCAGTCATGGCTCACTGATCCTGACGCAAGCACTCACCTACGGATCGCTGTGTGCTGTCGGCCTATTCCCTGCTTCATCCTCTGCTCCTGTTTCAGATCCGTCATCATTACTGATGAAGAAATGTTTGGGAGGGAGCATTTTCTAGTGCTTACCTTGGTTTCAGATCTGTTATCAAAGAAGGACGGTAAATGTACTGAAGACATAGAGAGTGGAGTCTGCTGTAGAGGCCCCTTTCAAAGGGTCATTTAGGTTTCTGATGTGAAGATACACTGTTGTCACCTCATGCTCCATCCTTAGTGTTTGTGTCTTCACTGGGCGATTGTTTTTTTTCAAGGATTTTGCTTTCTATCTTTGTAGAAGGAGGAGAGCTTGAAATTAATAACACCAAGATGTCGACAAAATATACACGGCCATGACCTTACTATCACACAAGAGGTGTTTGCATGACTCAATTCTGGCTAAGACTGACTCTCTTACAAGAGATGTATGCATGACTCAATTCTAATCAGGACTGACTCTCACAAGAGATGTATGCATGACTCAAGTCTGACCAGGACTTGATAGTCCCAACACAGCTTAGCAATACTATGATGTATGTTTATGGTACAAAAGTTCAACTGACCTTGATTGGTGTTCTTCTAGACTTATCAGTAGGCCATACACAATCTAGTGTGATTTCAGCTTTCTTGTTGAGGCCCTGCCCCAGCGGAGGCTCTTTGGTGTCATCTGGGTATACGACGACTTCCCTTCGACGAAAGTGAACTATGGATGACATACATGAAATGGTCAGTGAACTGTGGATGACATACATGAAATGGTCAGTGAACTGTGACTGACATACATGAAATGGTCAGTGAACTGTGACTGACACATGAAATGGTCAGTGAACTGTGGATGACATACATGAAATGGTCAGTGAACTGTGACTGACATACATGAAATGGTCAGTGAACTGTGACTGACATACATGAAATGGTCAGTGACAAAGAAAACGGAAAGTGTTGTCATAATTTACAGCTTGACTACAATATCTGCACATTTCGGTTCGACACATCTGACTTCAGCGCGGCATTTTTGGGAAGTGGGTCAGTGCTCCCTCTTCCCTTCCCTCCTCCTGGGTCAGCCTTCCCTCTTCAATCCCTCCTCCTGGGTCAGCCTTCCCTCTTTGATCCCTCCTCCTTAGCCAGTCTGCTCTATTGCAGCCTGTTATCCAGGATTACCACATGGAGGTGCAGAAGAGTCTTGGCAGCTTTGGCTGCTGGTCCTGACATTAGCAGTCAGCTTTGGGTCACTGACAGCAGCAGCTCATGCACTGCTAGGTATCTTGATCCTAGGGTGTAGAGGAGACCAGACATTGTGGCGAGGAGACCAGACATTGTGGAGAGGAGACCAGACATTGTGGAGAGGAGACCAGACATTGTGGCGAGGAGACCAGACATTGTGGAGAGGAGACCAGACATTGTGGAGAGGAGACCAGACATTGTGGAGAGGCGACCAGACATTGTGGAGAGGAGACCAGACATTGTGGAGAGGAGACCAGACATTGTGGAGAGGAGACCAGACATTGTGGAGAGGAGAGCAGACATTGTGGAGAGGAGACCAGACATTGTGGAGAGGAGACCAGACATTGTGGAGAGGAGAGCAGACATTGTGGAGAGGAGACCAGACATTGTGGAGAGGAGACCAGACATTGTGGAGAGGAGACCAGACATTGTGGAGAGGAGAGCAGACATTGTATACCGCAAGTCAGAGGAGCAACGGGACATTCTCTAACTCTCAACAACAGGAAATGTTTCCACATTATGGACAGTTCTCTTCTGTTCCTTCGTCGTTGTGTGTGGGAGAACAAGGAAGACAAATTGTATGGGTGTAACTGTCCAATGATGAAAGGGAAGCCACTAGGAGGAGAACAGTCACTCACCTATCTCATCCACCCACCTATCTCATCCAAGTTGAGGCCACC
This sequence comes from Ariolimax columbianus, assembly GCA_036924085.1. Taxonomy (NCBI): domain Eukaryota; kingdom Metazoa; phylum Mollusca; class Gastropoda; order Stylommatophora; family Arionidae; genus Ariolimax; species Ariolimax columbianus. The sequence continues at coordinate 63,758,520 of JAVGWX010000018.1, forward strand.
AGTCACTCACCTATCTCACTCACTCACCTATCTCATCCACCCACCTATCTCACTCACTCACCTATCTCATCCAAGTTGAGGCCAGTCACATCCGTGATGCCAGGGAAGAAAATGTTCCCGTAGCCATCTCGTCCAATGGTCAGGTTTTCTACATGACAGTGTCCATTCTCATCAATGAGGTCAATCATATCATCCAGGGGTGGGATGGTGTAGTAGCCAGGGCGGGTCATCGTTATACCGGTAGGGTGGGGTGTACTCCTGTCTACTGGCTGTTAGAAGAGATGAAAGTAGGTCGCATTAAGACTAGACATCTTCTGTCTACTGGCTGTTAGAAGGGAGGAAAGTAGGTCACATTAAGACTAGACATCTCCTGTCTGTTAGAAGGGAGGAAAGTAGGTCGCATTAAGACTAGACATCTCCTGTCTACTGGCTGTTAGAAGGGAGGAAAGTAGGTCACATTAAGACTGGACATCTCCTGTCTGCTGGCTCTTAGAAGGGAGGAAAGTAGGTCGCATTAAGACTAGACATCTCCTGTCTACTGGCTCTTAGAAGGGAGGAAAGTAGGTCGCATTAAGACTAGACATCTCCTGTCTACTGGCTGTTAGAAGGGGGGAAAGTAGGTGGCATTAAGACTGGACATCTCCTGTCTACTGGCTGTTAGAAGGGAGGAAAGTAGGTCGCATGAAGACTAGACATCTCCTGCTTACTGGCTGTAGAGAGGTACAAGTCAGTCACACCAAGACTAGACATCTATGTTGTGACGTATGCAGTCTGACATTATTTTGTGGTGTGACGACATGATGTGGTGTGACATGGTGTTGTGACGCGACATGCTGTTGTGACATGTTTTGTGGCATATATGACACGTTGTTGTGTGGCATGATCTTATGGCCTCATCACCATCCCCCGTTACACTTTATTTTTTCTGACTGCTGTTTGAAAGTTGAACCTTCAAGCTTACTTGTTGACAAAGATTGGATCCAACTTAGACAAGATGTTCCAACCATCCTACCAGAGCATCTCAAGCTATTTCATCACTGGTTGTCAGGCTGACCAAAGCTACTCACGCTGACCAAAACTACTCATGCTGACCAAAGCTACTCAAGCTGACCAAAGCTACTCAAGCTGACCAAAACTACTCACGCTGACCAAAGCTACTCATGCTGACAAAAACTACTCACGCTGACCAAAGCTACTCATGCTGACCAAAACTACTCATGCTGACCAAAGCTACTCAAGCTGACCAAAACTACTCACGCTGACCAAAGCTACTCATGCTGACAAAAACTACTCATGCTGACCAAAGCTACTCACGCTGACCAAAACTACTCATGCTGACCAAAGCTACTCAGGCTGACCAAAACTACTCATGCTGACCAAAGCTACTCAGGCTGACCAAAACTACTCATGCTGACCAAAGCTACTCACGCTGACAAAAACTACTCACGCTGACCAAAGCTACTCAGGCTGACCAAAGCTACTCATGCTGACCAATGCTACTCACGCTGACAAAAACTACTCACGCTGACCAAAGCTACTCAGGCTGACCAAAGCTACTCAATCTGACCAAAGCTACTCAATCTGACCAAAGCTACTCAATCTGACCAAAGCTACTCATGCTGACCAAAGCTACTCATGCTGACCAAAGCTACGTAACCTGACCAAAGCTACTCATGCTGACCAAAGCTACTCAATCTGACCAAAGCTACTCAAGCTGACCAAAGCTACTTAATCTGACCAAAGCTACTCATGCTGACCAACGCTACTCCAGCTGACCAAAGCTACTCCAGCTGACCAAAGCTAGTCATGCTGACCAAAGCTACTCATGCTGAGTTGAGTTAGATCCTATTTCTTTGGCAGTGGGTTACAGTGGTGACCCTCCTCATATCCTGATGCATACTTGAGAAAGTGTACATGGATCCTCCTGGCTGTAGTGCAATATAAAGTACTTGACCACACCTGGAGAGTACCAGACAACTATTGACATGCTCCAATGTTGCAGCCTTCGTCAGAGTATGTGACCCGTCACGCCCAATGTGTGGACTTCTTTGTGTGAACAATGGCCAACGATAAGATAATTGACGTGACGTAAGTTACAATTGTGTAGGTTCTGTGTGTGTGCACCTCTCCTTCTATCTGGGTCAATTGCATTTTGTTCTACATTGCTTATTTAAGTGTCCATGTTTCAGCAGCATAGCACATTGCAGGGAGCACTGTGGAGCTGAAGAGTGGAGTGCACCGGGGTCTAATTCAGGCCGTTGAGACAGCGCAGTGATGCCTTGTTAGTTATGGTTCTAAATTATTCTGCATGTTGAGGTGTCCAAGATAGCAGCATTCCTCGACACCTTCCAAATTGCTAGAAGTCACAATGAGGTAAACAGCTCCTCGTGACATAGGTCTTGGAGATATTCATTTCTAGCCCTGCTCTCTTTCCCTCTTTTTTGATCATCTCCTGTGATTAGCTCTGTAATCAGCACTATATCGTCCACCAATCAAAGACCACTAAGGTATTTTCCACCAATTGATTGAGTCCTCCCAGTCGCAACAATAGACGACCGAGTCTATGTCATTCACCAATTGCTTGATTCCTCCCAGTCCCAACAATAGACGACCGATTCTAAGTATGATGAGAAGAGGTTCGGTGAGATAGAATCAGCCGGCGGACCCCATTTTTTTTGGTTTTTTAAATAGACCTCATTTCTTCTTCTTCGTACGCTACCCAGACTTCAACCTTTATTTTTTCGAAAAAAGCAGCGGTCATCCTGAGGCTGTCGACACTGCCATAGAGCTTGTCTAGTGTTGCCACTGGTGATGGCCACATGTGCTTTCTCTGGTCCTCGTATGTCTGGCAGTTTTGCAGCAAATGTTCAGCGGTAATTTTTCTGGTACCACAACTGCATTCGTCAGTGCAACCTATCTTCAGTTTATTGAATAGGTGGTACCTCAGTCTGTTGTGGCCTGTGCGGAGTATGAAGACCACGACCTGCTCTCTTCTGTTCAACTGGTAATAGGCATCATTTGTTGTGTAGCCAGTATGTTATGTTTCCCATTTGGCCATGTATCTGGCTCTAATAAGCCTTTTGGACTCTTCGTATGTCACACTAGAATCTGGTTGCGGTAATCTTGCACCTTCTTTTGCCAGTCTATCTGCCTCCTCGTTGCCTTGGATATTACAGTGGGATGGAACCCACTGTACCACTACTCTTTTTGGTGCGGACTGCTGGCATAGTTGACAGAGTACTGCTCTTAAATCATTAAGTTCAGTATTTTTCTGGTTTTTTAGTGCTGTGAATACGGCCAGGGCATCTGTAAACAGGACTATATGGCTTTCATTTCTTTTGCCTGTCAGCATTGCTTCTACTGCAGCCCTCAGTGCCTCTGCTCTGTAATTGCTTGAGTATTTTCCAGTTGCCACTGATAGTGTTTTTTTTCTACCATTTGGTAGGCTCAGGAATACCCCTGCCCCTCCGTTCTGTGTTGTGTTTGTTACAGAGCCGTTGGTGTATGCATGGGTCCAGTCCATGCTTGGGTAGTTTTTCGTTATGTACCTCAGGGTTATGTCTCTTCTTTCTTTTTCAGTCTGGCTGTTCTTGTTTCCAATACCTGGTATATTTTCTGCCACCTCTGGAAATATATGCTGCCTCCAGGTAGGTTTGCGTACAGTAGGGATGGGCTTTGGTGTTAATGCGTTCATAGGGTCTTCGTTCATCTTTGCTTTGGCTATTTCTGCAAAGTTTCTCCGCTTTAGTTTCCCATTTCTAAAATTATTTAGTCTCTTATGCATTGGATGGTCAGTCAGTCTTCTGAGTTTTTCTGCTTGCTGCTGGGCTTTGCAGTCTCTTCTGTGCGGTCATGGATTGCAGATTTGTAATCTTTTCCAGTTCTACAATTGGCGTTGACTTCATGCCTCCTGTTATAACTCTCATGGCTTGGTTTTGAAGTTTGCTAATTTTGTCAAAGTTCGCCTTTGCTGCTGTTGTCCATGCCGCAATGCCATACTCGAGAACTGGTCTCACTCTTCCAGTGTACAGTTTCTTTAGTATTCTTTCGTCTGCTCCCCAGCTTGTGCCAGCAAGTTTCCTCATGATTGCCATTCTTTCTCTGGCTCTCATTCGGTTTCTCTCGATCTGACTTTTCCATGTCATGCGCGATCAAATGTGACTCCCAAGTAGTTTGGGTTGTCGTTTGGCCGCAGATATTTGCCGTTAAGACTTATTTTGGTGTTTTGTGGTTTGTTTGAAAGCGAGAATATCTTACATGTTTTTTCCTCATTTATTTTGACCAGCCATGAGTTCGCCCACTCCTCCAGCGATGTTAGGGCCTGCTGCATCCGATTACTTGCTATGGTGAGATTCTTTTCAGAGGTCCACATAGTCAGATCGTCTGCAAACATGGAGCTGTGGACTCTTCTTGGTATATTCTCAGTGATTTATTTATATACACCAGGAAGAGTGTGGGTGACAGTACTCCTCCTTGGGGTACTCCCTGCTCAAGTGTCACCTTTTTGCTCATCTGCCCTTCTGCTCATCACCCAAACCGCTACTGTGTGTTTTTTCTCCTGGTAAGCATCCTCTATTTCCTGTGCTATGAGAGTGATCTGATCCTCAGTGGATCTGTGCTACCTAAAGCCTGCTTGCTGTGGAATTAGTATGTGTTTTTCTTCCAGATACCACATCAGTCTGGTGTTTATCATACGCTCAATCAGTTTTCCTACACAGCTCAGCAGACTGATAGGCCTGTATCCATTTGGATCTGCTCTATCTTTGGTACTGGTATAAGTACAGCGTCTTTCCATGCCTGAGGTACAATTCGCCTTTTCCAGCTTTGGTTCAGGGCTGATAGTAACTTTCTCTTTGCTGTTTGGCCCAGCCCAATCAGCATTTCGTTTGTTACGCCATCTTTTCCGGGCGATTTCTTTTTCTTTAGAGTTCTCATGGCCTCTTCCATTTCATTCATTGTTAGTTTTGCCATCATGTGCTCCTCTGGTGCCATATTGATGTTGTCGTGCCTCTTTTGTTCTTCATTAATGTCTGTGTGCCTATTTGTAGGAACATCAATGTGGTTTGCTCTGGCATAATGTTCTATAAAGGCGTTTGCTGCCTTTTTTTCCAGTGAGCATGTTGTCGCCCTGCTTGATGGTAATTTGTTTGTTTGATAGAGTTTCGTCATTCATGGCTCTGGCTAACTTCCATAGTTTGTTCCCTTCTTTATCTAAATTGAGGCTTTCTGTTTTGTTTTTCCAGCTGTCTCTTGTTATTTGGTTTAGAGTGTATTTGTATTTCGCCGTGGTGGCTTTGATGGCGATATTTGCCTCCATAGATTGTTCTCTCTCTACTATGTTCCTAGCATTTGAGACTTCATCTTCCGCTTTCTGCAATTCATCATTCCAATATGGCTCGTAGTTGTTCCTTGCACCCCTCTCTTGATGGTTTCGCACAGCCCATCTGTCAGGATTGCAAATCTGTTCCAGTCGGCTCGTTTATAGTTCCAATGTGGGAGCGGTTTTGTTTCCTGTGGGCCTACTTTCATATCAGCTTCTAGCCTAATTGGCCTGTGGTGCTACCTGCCAATTGGTTGTGCATCTGGCGGTCTATTTTGTGGTGAATATCCACAGTGGAAAAGGCCAAGTCTGGAGTAGAGGTGGTATGCCATGTTCTAGAATAGAAGCTAGGGCTATCCTCCGGCCTATTGATAAGAAAGAGATTTGTGTCTATCTCCCAGTCTTCAACTTCATCACCTCTGTTGCCTGTGTCTGAATATCCCCATCTCTCCGAGTGGCTGTTGAAGTCTCCAACTACTAGGCAGCTGGAGTCCTTTATTTCCATACCCGAGAGCGAAAGGTCTTTGTTTGGTGGGCCGTGCAGGTTGAAGATGCAGATCTTCGTTTCTTGGGTCATTATGTCGACTCCTACAATTTCTGCTTGTCCGGTGTGATTGACAGATACCGCGCTACTCGGTATGCAGTTACGTGTCAGTATCAGGAACCCCTCCTATGTGACCTTCTCTATCAAGACGAAAGGTCTGGTATCCTCTGATTGAGAATTTGTGGTTGTTGTTGAGGTGCATTTCTTGGATATATGCCACATCAATCTTACCTTCATGCAGGTGATGTGTTAGGGAAAGCTTTTTTTTTAATGACTCCCTCCGCATTCCACTGTAGTATTCTGAGGGTCTGTATTGGATAGACCTCATTTGATATCTTGGAGTATTGATAATATTTTGTGTTACTTCAAAAAGAGATTGGGATCAAGACGGTGAGCAGCGCATGAGCTACAGTGGTCAGCGAGCCATAGCTGACTGCTTGCGTCATGGCCAGCGAACCAGAGCTGCCAAGACCCTTCTACACCTCCACGTGGTGATACTGGATAACAGGTTGCAGCAGGGCAGACTGAATAAGGAAAAGGGATCGAAAAGGGAATGCTAACCCGGCACTAAAAAAAATGCTTGCTGAAGTCGGATGTGTTGGACGAAAAGGTGCAAATATCGCAGTCAAGCTGTAAACTACGACACAACGCATTCCGTTCTCTGGACTACATTCTGCTACTTAAGCTCTTTCATGGTTTGGTAGCGGGAGATTGAGAACGAACGAAGAAGAAAAAAGATTTCTGCAAGAAGTGCATAATGAAGGAATAAAACAAAGAGAATCTTACCAAACAACTGTTGTCCAGATCAGATGTGTTTAGGAAGGACGTTGTTGTATCTGCCGCACTGAGCCTATTCCCTGCATGGTTTGTGCTGGCATCCATTTTCTGATTGCTAAGAGCCACCATGGTGTCATCCAAGCTTGTGTTTCTGTTGAAAAGAGTAATAGCCAAGGCTCAATAGCATAAATGTACAACCCCTCTCCATACATGGTAAAGTCATGTATGTCTCATGGCATGTAAGGATCTAGTAGAAATATAGTACAAGGCAATAGCACAGCTGTAAGAACACAGAGATACTTGAACCCTTAGAGGATTCCTACAAGAAGGCCAACTCTAGCAGTGGTTGGATAGACCAGATGGCAGACTTACAGTAGAGGCAGACCAAAACACAAACAATAAACGAGAGACAATCATACAGGACAACAGGAAAATGTGGAACTCGTGGTCCAGGAGGATTGTGGTGTAGTTGTTGAAGACCTGTGCTCCAAGGACAGTTGAAAGTAAAGTTCTGATTGATTGACCAGTGTTTCGACCAGCAAGAACTATCAAGAACTGACCATGTCCAAATGGAAGTATCCATAGTCATCTTACTGAATGTTCACTGATGAGTGCTTTAGAATGTCAGCAATAGGAGTTTTCTCAATGAACACGTTCTAGAAATAGGATAGGACAGATACACAAGTGACAGGCAGAGATAACTGGCTATTAAACCTTCATTGACTGGCCGGCCGGCTTAGGAACACGGATGGCTGATATCTGACCCAATAATACTGTTAAGTATACAACTATACATATACATCAATGATACAGTATACAACTATACATATACATCAATGATACAGTATACAACTATACATATACATCAATGATACAGAATACTACTATACATATACATCAACGATACAGTATACAACTATACATATACATCAATGATACAGTATACAACTATACATATACATCAATGATACAGTATACTACTATACATATACATCAATGATACAGTATACTACTATACATATACATCAACGATACAGTATACAACTATACATATACATCAATGATACAGTATACAACTATACATATACCTCAATGATACTGTATACAACTATACATATACATCAATGATACCGTATACAACAATACATATACATCAATGATACAGTATACATATACGTACTGTACAGCAGAAGCATGCCTGGCAGGAGGAGTTCTTTGATCCAACAAAACTGCTTCTGCCTCATTATCCAATGTACTGTCCTGCTGATGTGCACTTAACGATCTGAAATAAATTTCTTTATGTCAACTTTATGACAACCAACAGAAGACCATTGGACAGCCATGTTGTTGCTTGAGACCATAAAATACTCTGCAAGGATGAACAGAGACTGGCTGGGAAGAAAGCTGAGAGGCTGTCACAAGTCAGAGAGTGAGTTTGCTGGGTGACTGGACCAGCATATACCTCGAGTTTTGGCCAGTTACTCTATATGTGTTTATGTTGGACACCCTGTGAACAGTAAGAGATCTGAATGTGTTTCGTATGTACAGGACAGCTAGTGAACGATGTGTGATTCAATTACATATGAATACATATTCGTGTGAAAACGTGAAGTGATCTAAGTAATTGTGAATGCACAGATAGCGTGATTGTAACTGATCTGATTGTATGTGAATGTACAGATCACCTAAGGACGAGATCTGATTGTATGTGAATGTACAGATCACCTAAGGATGAGATCTGATTGTATGTGAATGTACAGCATCACCTAAGGACGAGATTTGAATGCCCGTGGTATGTGCAGGACACTTTGGGAACGATGTGTTCTGATTATATGTGTATGTGACCACAAGTGAGTATGTGACCCGACTGTAAGTGATGTGATCTAATTACATATGAATGCACAGATCACCTGAGCATATGTGTGCCGATTGTATGTGAATGTACAGATCACCTGATTGAAAGTGATCTAATTACATATGAATGCACAGAACGACTGAGTATGTAATCTGATCATGAGGACGAGCTTGTGATTGTGTGTTAAGTGTGCAGATAAGGGGAGAGTAGTGGCAAGAGTCTGGGTATCATGTCCTATCATGTATCAGGAGGAATCATCAAAGCTAGTGCTTTAAACCTCCGATCGTAGTTCAATATATAAATTATGATTACTTAGTTTAGATGTACTTTGTTTTTTTGGTTAAAGTTTTGTTTTAACGATTTATAAATAATGTTATTTGCCTTTTCCTGTGTGAAGTCATGTTGTGGTGTAGATACATATTGTAACTCTGCTAAATCTAAACTCTATCACAGTCTTCACAATGGATTACTTGAAAGGCATGTTGCAAGTCTAGCCCATCTTCACTGCAAATTCCCACGTGACATATCTGATCTGATCCTATCCCAAAAATATGAAGCTAAAACTCTCTGCTGCCATTCAATACTCCATTGAGTGCAACAACTAACAAGTGAGCCCATGCTCTTTCAGCAGCACAACAATCACAGATAAAACCACAAATGTGTTGCAAGTGCCAGCTTGTTAAGCTCTAAGTGGAGCTCCTGTCCTGTGCCAACTGAGCTTTGTGTCAGTCAATGTCAGCCTGTGTTGTACAACCACTCTCATGTCATCTATCTACCGACCTCGCGGCCGCTCCCTCATAAGATGACTGAACCTGCGTATTTTCTGCCTGGAAATGTACTCTGCACAAAGTGTAGTTCAGATAATACGTTGGATGTCGTCTTTTCACTTTCTGTCTCTCCTGGTAACACAGATGACCTTCCTCGAAGCCTTAATTTCATAAGTCTAAATTCTGCTCTCACCCACTCTGGACAGTAGCCATGTTTAGCATTGGAAGACGAGAGTTGACATTCATATACTGTTCATAAAAGCTGTTGCTTTGTAAGCAAACTAATACTCGGGTATCCAAGTTCCAGTAGGACAACAGAACATAGACAAACTAATGCTCGGGTATCCAAGTTCAAATAGTACAACAGAACATAGCCAAACTAATGCTCAGGTATCCAAGTTACAGTAGTACAACAGAACATAGACAAACTAATGCTCAGGTATCCAAGTTACAGTAGTACAACAGAACATAGACAAACTAATGCTCAGGTATCCAAGTTACAGTAGTACAACAGAACATAGACAAACTAATGCTCGGGTATCCAAGTTCCAGTAGGACAACAGAACATGGACAAACTAATGCTCGGGTGTCCAAGTTCAAATAGTACAACAGAACATAGCCAAACTAATGCTCAGGTATCCAAGTTACAGTAGTACAACAGAACATAGACAAATTAATGCTCAGGTATCTAAGTTACAGTTGTACAACAGAACATAGACAAACTAATGCTCGGGTATCCAAGTTCCAGTAGGACAACAGAACATAGACAAACTAATGCTCGGGTATCTAAGTTACAGTAGTACAACAGAACATAGACAAACTAATGCTCGGGTGTCCAAGTTACAGTAGTACAATAGAACATAGCCAAACTAATGCTCAGGTATCCAAGTTACAGTAGTACAACAGAACATAGACAAACTAATGCTCAGGTGTCCAAGTTACAGTAGTACAACAGAACATAGACAAACTAATGCTCGGGTATCAAAGTTCCAGTAGGACAACAGAACATAGACAAACTAATGCTCGGGTATCCAAGTTACAGTAGTACAACAGAACATAGACAAACTAATGCTCGGGTGTCCAAGTTACAGTAGTACAATAGAACATAGCCAAACTAATGCTCAGGTATCCAAGTTACAGTAGTACAACAGAACATAGACAATCAATGAAACACAGACCAACCTTGTGATGGGTGTTGTAACAATGCGATTGTTGTTACTGGAATCATCCAGCTGAGATGTCAGATGACATTGAGTATCGTCAATAAAGGCAGAGGTAGACCCAGCAAGTGACCTGTTCTTGGTTTTCCCAAGGACAAGCTTTTTAACACTTTTGCGGGGAACAAACGTGTCGTCCCCAAATGAGAAGTCTTCATCTTCCAACCCATCAAACAACTGTGCCTGCACAACCAGGAGAGAAGATACTAAGTTAGTACAAATAGGGGAAGCAGGCTCACACATCTTAATAACCAGATGAGAAGATGCCAAGTTAGTACAGGCTCAAACAATCTTAAATAGGTGAGAAGATGCCAAGTTAGTCCCCTTATGTGACAACTGTAGCCCCTTATGGTGTAAATTACTTATTTTTACAACAGCATCTGAACAAATCTTCTGGACATAAAAGGTGTCACTTTCAACTATGGGAATATGATCGAGGTGTCACTTTTAACTATGGGAATATGATTGAGGTGTCACTTTCAACTATGGGAATATGACTGAGGTGTCACTTTCAACTATGGGAATATGATCGAGGTGTCACTTTCAACTATGGGAATATAATGTGTATTCTTCATAGAAATGTGTCTTCTGCTAACAGATTCTTTATGCTAGTGACACAGGGGGAAAATAAAAATGTAGATATAAGTAAATTGAAGTAATAATGTAGATATAAGTGAATTGAAGTAAAAAATGTAGATATAAGTGAATAGAAGTCAAATAGCAAAGTTGAGACAGTCCACAATAGCAAAATCCTCTTGGTGAAGCTAAGACACGAGAGCAGAACATCTGGAGTAGCTGATTGATTCGATAAGAACCAATACAATTTGCCAGTCCGGCTGAAACTGAAGCACTGACATTCATGAATTATCCAGGCAACCTTCAGTGATGTCCCGAGTGGTTCGTCTTGGTCTGTGTGTAACAAGGACAAGACATGCACCACCGTCCACAGAGAGCATGTCGTAAGAGGCGACTAACTGTGGGATATGGCAGAACACTGGCAATGGTTAGGTGGTTTGTTTAGAGCAGCGTAAATGGTGCCTAACAGGACGCCAGTCTGCTTTGCTTTAGTGATTGAGTATATTAAGATGGACTCACACATCAGTTAACAACCCTCCGAGGCACTTGTCTCAATACAGAGGAGCAATAACTTGCCCAAGCATAGCCCGCCAGGCAGGAAATCCTCCTCCCAGCTCACACCAGAGCTGGAACCTGCACAGAGGCATGTAGAAGTGCAGGTCGACTAAGACAAAGACGTTCAGGGATTGCAAACATTTGACAGAGTAATCAGGCTGCTTTCTATCTGCTAACTCTTATTGAAAGGCCTGATGAAACTCATTAGAAACTGTTTATAACAAGAAATTCTATACAAATACGTATGTTTATAAACTATATGTGGTTTTCTATAACATTTATGTCATACATAAACAAATGCTGGAATAATCTGACTGACTTCCCCATCCAGCTGTGACATGATGCCCAGTGGGGAGCTTAAGTTGTCATTCTTGAGACAAGTGTGCTGGGTTGTGTCTTATCTGTCAACTATTACCTGCCACATGGCCGCTCTCCAGATCTTCTTACGCTGGTAGCGTTCGCTGATAGTTGTTGATCTGGTTTCACTCTCATGGGATGACAGGACCAGATGATAGAACCATCGCATTTTTTGTCTCGAAATAAAAGCTGGAAGTGTTCGCTGGTAGTTGTTGATCTGGTTTCACTCTCATGGGATGACAGAATCAGATGATAGAACCATCACATTTTGTGTCTCGAAATATCTTCAGTACAGGAGCTAGTTCTCACCATATTTATCAAATATTCATCGCTTGTGATGGGCAACTATTTATTTATTAAATATTCATCGCTTGTGATGGGCAACTATTTATTTATTAAATATTTATCACTTGTGATGGGCAACTATTTATTAATTAAATATTTATCACTTGTGATGGGCAACTATTTATTTATCAAATATTTATCACTTGTGATGGGCAACTATTTATCAAATATTCATATCTCAACAGGAGCTAGCTCACACCACATTTATAAAGTCCTCATTTCTCATCTTCTGAGTCACCAATGATATTTCATGCCATACATTATCATTTTCCAGGACTGTGCCCAGGGCCAGGTCGTTTGATATTGGGGCCACATTTCACAGCTATATTACCACAAGAAAACAGTCACAGGTCAAGCAGAAACAACTTGCCACAAGTTTTGAGTTTTTGTGTCTTACCACATGTCGTCAAGCTGAAGCAATAGAGTGGTCAAATTGTTTGGGCCACTGCCCACAGAACACATGTCGTTAAGCTGAAGCAATAGAGTGGTCAAACTGTTTGGGCCACTGCCCACAGATCGTCAAGCTGAAGCAATAGAGTGGTTAAACTGTTTGGGCCACTGTCCACAGAACACATGTCGTCACATCTTACCTTGCCTCCAGTGAGAAGGCTGTGAAGTGATTTTGGCTTGATCTTTGTGGTTGGACGAGGGCTTACTTTTGGCTGATTGGCTGAGAATAATGCAGCCTTCTGAGCATTTGGGTTGGTTGGTTTGAGGGCATCATCTCTGCGTTCTTTACTTTGCTAAAGATTGAGAAAAGGCAGAACATTTAAAATTTGGAAATCCTGCATTAGCAGATAGGAAGAGAAAGAGGAAGACAGATTTTTGATGTAAACCTTGGTCAGTACTCAGTACTGACTGAATCTAATATAGATTATATGGAACACAAATACAATCTGTACAGGCTAAATTACAACCAGAACATCGTCAGAGGACAACATAGGCTTGTGGTGAGAACAAGGAGTGATGTCAGCTACAGGGGTCAGAACTAGGGGTGATGTCAGCTAGGGTTGATGTCAGTTAGGGGTGATGCCAGCTACAGGGGTGATGCCAGCTAGGGGTGATGTCAGCTAGGGGTGATGTCAGCTAGGGGTGATGTCAGCTACAGGGGTCAGAACTAGGGGTGATGTCAGCTAGGGGTGAGAACTAGGGGTGATGCCAGCTAGGGGTGAGAACTAGGAGTGATGTCAGCTACAGGGGTCAGAACTAAGGGTGATGTCAGCTAAGGGTGAGAACTAGGGGTGAGAACTAGAAGTGATGCCAGCTAGGGGTGAGAACTAGGGGTGATGTCAGCTAGAGGTGAGAACTAGAAGTGATGTCAGGTGGAGTGAGAACTAGGGGTGATGTCAGCTAGGGGTGAGATCTAGGGGTGATGTCAGCTACAGGGGTCAGAACTAGGGGTGATGCCAGCTAGGGGTGAGAACTAGGAGTGATGTCAGCTACAGGGGTCAGAACTAGGGGTGATGTCAGCTAAGGGTGAGAACTAGAAGTGATGCCAGCTAGGGGTGATGTCAGCTAGGGGTGAGATCTAGGGGTGATGTCAGCTACAGGGGTCAGAACCAGGGGTGATGTCAGCTAGGGGTGAGAACTAGGGGTGATGTCAGCTAGGGGTGAGAACTAGAAGTGATGCCAGCAAGGGGTGAGAACTAGGGGTGATGTCAGCTACAGGGGTCAGAACTAGGAGTGATGTCAGGTAGGGGTGAGAACTAGAAGTGATGCCAGCTAGGGGTGAGAACTGGGGGTGATGTCAGCTAGGGGTGAAAACTAGGTGTGATGTCAGCTACAGTGGTGAGAACTAGTGGTGATGCCAGCTAGTTGGTGAGAACTAGTGGTAATGCCAGCTAGTTGGTGAGAACTATTGGTAATGCCAGCTACAGTGGTGAGAACTAGGGGATGATGCCAGCTATTGGTAAGAACTAGGGGTGATGCCAGCTAGTGGTGATGTCAGTTACAGTGGTGAGAACTAGGAGTGATGTCAGCTAGTGGTGAAAACTAGTGATGATGAGTTACCTGCTTCAGGTTCCAGAACAAAGGGTTGTCACCATAAGGTGAGGAGGCAAGGGCCAACAGATGCTGGTTGTTACCTGCCTGAGAGGGTGATGAGACACCTCTGCAATAGGAAAACATAAATTAGTATTGTGATATCGCAGCAGCGAAACAAAAAGATCAAACATGAACAAGTGAACAATTACATTACAGGTAAAAATATGTTCATATGATAGATCACTGACTGGATCAAACATGAACAAGTGAACTATTACACTACAGGTAAAAATATGTTCATATGATAGATCACTGACTGGATCAAACATGAACAAGTGAACTATTACACTACAGGTAAAAATATGTTCATATGATAGATCACTGACTGGATCAAACACGAACAAGTGAACTATTACACTACAGGTAAAAATATGTTCATATGATAGATCACTGACTGGATCAAACATGAACAAGTGAACTATTACACTACAGGTAAAAATATGTTCATATGATAGATCACTGACTGGATCAAACATGAACAAGTGAACTATTACACTACAGGTAAAAATATGTTCATATGATAGATCACTGACTGGATCAAACATGAACAAGTGAACTATTACACTACAGGTAAAAATATGTTCATATGATAGATCACTGACTGGATCAAACATGAACAAGTGAACTATTGCACTACAGGTAAAAATATGTTCACATGATTGATCACTGACTGGATCAAACAAGTGCCAGTGAACTAACTATTACACTACAGGTAAAAATATATTCATATGACAGATCACTGACTGGATCAAACAAGTGCCAGTGAACTAACTATTACACTACAAGTAAAAATATATTCATATGACAGATCACTGACTGGATCAAACAAGTGCCAGTGAACTAACTATTACACTACAAGTAAAAATATATTCATATGATAGATCACTGACTGGATCAAACATGAACAAGTGAACTATTACACTACAGGTAAAAATATATTCATATGATAGATCACTGACTGGATCAAACATGAACAAGTGAACTAACTATTACACTACAGGTAAAAATATATTCATATGATAGATCACTGACTGGATCAAACATGAACAAGTGAACTAACTATTACACTACAAGTAAAAATATATTCATATGATAGATCACTGACTGGATCAAACATGAACAAGTGAACTATTACACTACAGGTAAAAATATATTCATATGATAGATCACTGACTGGATCAAACATGAACAAGTGAACTAACTATTACACTACAGGTAAAAATATATTCATATGATAGATCACTGACTGGATCAAACATGAACAAGTGAACTAACTATTACACTACAGGTAAAAATATATTCATATGACAGATCACTGACTGGATCAAACATAAAGCACAGCTGTACGATCTTGTAACAATTGACCATGCAAATACTTACACTCCCAGCACTGTGCCAGTTCCCAGGTTAAGACCTCCCAGCGCGTTTGTACCACCTAATGTGCTACCAAAACCTACAATGATAGAAAAACTTTGTTATTTCTGTAAAAAGGAATAGATTAAAAATCTAACATTCTGCTTCCAGTGAAGTTATATTCCTACCAACAATTGAACTGTGTGACACAAACAACAGACATAGACAGACCAACAATTGAACTGTGTGACACAAACAATAGACAGACAGACCAACAATTGAACTGTGTGACACAAACAACAGACTTAGACCAACAATTGAACTGTGTGACACAAACAATAGACAGACAGACCAACAATTGAACTGTGTGACACAAACAACAGACATAGACCAACAATTGAACTGTGTGACACAAACAACAGACATAGACCAACAATTGAACTGTGTGACACAAACAACAGACAGACCAACAATTGAACTGTGTGACACAAACAACAGACATAGACCAACAATTGAACTGTGTGACACAAACAACAGACAGACCAACAATTGAACTGTGTGACACAAACAACAGACAGACCAACAATTGAACTGTGTGACACAAACAACAGACAGACCAACAATTGAACTGTGTGACACAAACAACAGACATAGACCAACAATTGAACTGTGTGACACAAACAACAGACATAGACCAACAATTGAACTGTGTGACACAAACAACAGACATAGACCAACAATTGAACTGTGTGACACAAACAACAGACATAGACCAACAATTGAACTGTGTGACACAAACAACAGACACAGACCAACAATTGAACTGTGTGACACAAACAACAGACATAGACCAACAATTGAACTGTGTGACACAAACAACAGACATAGACCAACAATTGAACTGTGTGACACAAACAATAGACAGACAGACCAACAATTGAACTGTGTGACACAAACTACAGACATAGACCAACAATTGAACTGTGTGACACAAACAATAGACAGACAGAGCAACAATTGAACTGTGTGACACAATGAAGAAAACAAGACATACACAGAAATGGTACCAACATTTATATTGACAATTATTTGAAAAAGAAAAAAAGGCAATTAAAATATGAATCAACGTCATTTCTTGGTGTTATTTTCTTGCAGGTGTACTTGGAGTAACGAGCTTCTCAGAATTTTCTTTATGCAATTGTCACACACGACAGCCGCAGGATTGAACACATCAATTTGTGGGTTTCTAGGCCTAGGTAGACGAGGCAGCTGACATCTTGGATGATTTCATTTCCTGCTGTAGCCAGCACAGATTTCTCAGGCATTGTATTATATTTGTATTATTTCTAAGGTCAGCTGCTCATCTCATCTTGGTCGTTCAAGGATTGTTCGGCCTCATCAACTGCTCATCTCATCTCAGTCGTTCAAGGATTGTTAGGCCTCATCAGCTGCTCATCTCATCTTGGTCGTTCAAGGATTGTTAGGCCTCATCAGCTGCTCATCTCATCTTGGTCGTTCAAGGATTGTTAGGCCTCATCAGCTGCTCATCTCATCTTGGTCGTTCAAGGATTGTTCGGCCTCATCAACTGCTCATTTCATCTCGGTCGTTCAAGGATTGTTAGGCCTCAACTGCTCATCTCATCTCGGTCGTTCAAGGATTGTTAGGCCTCATCAACTGCTCATCTCATCTCGGTCATTCAAGGATTGTTAGGCCTAATTAACAGCTCTTCTTCTTCTTCGTACGCTGTGAGACTATTTTTACACCATTTGGTCATGTATCTAGCTCTAATAAGCCTTTTTGACTCTTCGTATGTGACACTAGGGTCTGGCTGTGGTAGTCTTGCACCTTCTTTTGCCAGTCTGTCTGCCTCCTCGTTGCATTGGATGTTACAGTGGGATGCCACCCACTACACCACTACTCTTTTTGGTGCGGACTGCTGGCATTGTTGACAGAGTACTGCTCTTAAATCATTAAGTTCAGTATTTTTCTGGCTTTCTAGTGCTGTGACTACGGCCAGGGCATCTGTAAACAGGACTATATGGCTTTCATTTCCTTTGCCTGTCAACATTTCTTCTGCTGCAGCCCTCAGTGCCTCTGCTCTGAAATTGCTTAAGTATTTTCCAGTTGCCACTGACAGTGTTATTTTTCTACCATTTGGTAGGACAGGAATACCCCTGCCCCTCCATTCTGTGTTGTGTTTGTTACAGAATTGTCGGTGAATGCATGGGTCCAGTCCATGATTGGATAGTTTTTCGTTATGTACCTCAGGGTTATATCTCTTCTTTCGTTTTCAGTCTGGCTGTTCTTTTTTCCAATACCTGGTATATTTTCTACCACTTCTGAAAATATATGCTGCCTCCAGGTAGGTTTGCGTACAGTAAAGATGGGCTTTGGTGTTGTTAATGCATTCATAGGGTCTTCGTTCATCTTAGCTTTGGCTATTTCTGCAAAGTTTCTCCGCTTTAGTTTCCCATTTCCAAAATTATTTAGTCTCTGATGGATTGGATGGTCTGTCAGTCTTCTGAGTTTCTCTGCTTGTTGCCTGGCTCTGCAGTCTCTTCTGTCGGTCATGGATTGCAGCTTTGTAACCTTTTCAAGTTCTACAATTGCATTAACAGCTCATATCTCAGTCGTTCAAAGATTGTTAGGCCTCATCAACCGCTCATCTCATCTCGGTCGTTCAAGGATTGTTAGGCCTGATCAACAGCTCATATCTCAGTCGTTCAAGGATTGTTAGGCCTCATCAATAGTAGACAGATGAGCACAAATGTGTGAGCCTCTCACCATCTATTTGTACACCTCCATTGGCCCAATTCAGTTTACCTGACTATGTACTTATGAGATTGTGTCAAATGTCAAAGAACGGGCCGAGGGTTTTACTAATTTTTTTCCTTGTCATTAAATTTTGTCTGGGAGATAAATAAGGTTCAACCCCGTACAGCTTCATTCTTCTTCATCGTCGTACGCTGTTTACATCGATATACGTTGCAGTTTTATTTTGTAACGCCTGTGGCTCAGTGCATCCGATTTCAACAGGCGTTTCTGTAGGGATGCCCTCCTTAGCGATTGGCTGTCCCCAGCCTAACTGCAAGGCAGCAGTCATATTTGGTCAGAGTTGTCTCTCTTAGGGAAGTTGTCTTGCAGGACTATCGAGTCTTCCCCACTCGTGTCTATAGGGGTTGGCAATGATATGATGGACTATGTACTATTCCGGAAGTGAGGCAGTCCAGTGTGACTGTGTCTCAGGATCGTCACGTCCTGTCAGGAACATAGCATATGCATGTGAGTGAGGTATCTCTTTGCTCCCTTTATTTTCTCGGCTCATCTGCAGTGATGGCACGCATAGCATTCCCCGCCACCTGGGAGGTTGCCACAATAGGGCAGGGGGTGCCATGTCCGCTGGACTGCATCTCTTCTGTGTCCATTGGGATGACTGATAGCAGACAGAGGTAAAGAGCAAAGGCAGGAGTGCATTTAACCAGGTGCATTTCTGCGGCTCGACCAGGCCGGGCTGAGACGCGAGCCCCAGGTCCCAGCCTCCCATCACAGCGGTGCTGAGATTTAGGGCGGGATTCTGGCTTAGAGGCGTTCGGCCGTAGTCCCTCAGATAGTAACTTCACACCATTGGCTTATCAGCCAAGCACGTGGACAAAATGTCAGCGACCTGCGATTTCTCTCGAAGGAGTGCATTTGACCAGGGGATAAGCCTGGTCATGGCACAGAGATGTTGTTCGCCTGGTGTGCGAACATGTCTCATGGTCAAGGGTTGAGTCTCAGCAGTTCGCAGTGAGGTAGCTGATCTACTGCTTACGACACCCCGACCGAGAACTATGTCTTCTACTAGTGGTTTCACGCCTCGTCGCCGTATAGGGTAAATATCGAGCAGCTTCCCGCCCGCTTTGATCGGCGGACGGCAGATACCTCTTTCTACGGCTCGACCGGGTCGGGCTGAGACACGAGCCCCAGGTCCCAACCACATCGTAGCCTCCCATCGCAGTGGTGCGGAGATTTAAAGCGGGATTCCGGCTTAGAGGAGTTCGGCCGTAATCCCTCACATGGTAGCCTCGCTCCATTGGCTTATGAGCCTAGTACGTGGACAAATGTCTGCAACTCCTCTCAATTTGAGCAGGATTACCGTAGCAACGCCCTGTCATTAGTAGGGTAAGACTGACCTGTCTTCCGAGGGTCTAATACTAGCACCCTTTTCACTATTAGACCCAACGAATCAATAGAGGGCTTTTTAGTCAGTCAATGACCAAGTGTCTGAAACCTGCGGTTACTCTAGGGCTGAGCAGGATTACCGTAGCAACGCTCTTTCATTTAGAGGGTAAAACTAACCTTCTTTCGTGGGTCTAATTCCAGCACACGTTCCTTATTAGACCCAACGAAAGTGCTCTCAGTCTATCAGTCATTTTGCAGTGTTGGCGTGTTGAGTCAAATTAAGCTGCAGGCTCCACTCATGGTGCATTCGACCCGTCACATCTGCATGCAAAACAGTTTTCACCTGACTGACTGACGACGACTCCTGGCACATGTGTCACGTTCTATCATTTAGTTACGATGTTTAGGGCTCTAACATAACCATAATCATGGCCGACGGTTTAGCGCATGAACCGCTTTCATTTGGTGCGGCATTACTTCACTCAGGTTTTGTATTTACGAATGTGGTGTATTTTTAAAGTTGTCCTTTTCTGTGCGATGACATTAGGGCCGCAAGATCTAAGAAAGGATTGGTTATTTGATTAGATCAATGATCATGCATTACATGTGATACTAAATAACTCTGACTGGGGCACAGAAGAAAGATCGTGGTTATGCTATTGGGGGATTCAACACAGAAATGCAACCGATACGCACATACACAGGAACAAAAATAGTTTCCCTTCGCCAGTATGTCCTCCTCAGTATCTCAAACTCTGGACAGTCCTGAAGTATATGCTTCCCAGTATGGGATGCCTGTCCACATGTATACATACTTGAGCTGCCAATCCTAAATTTAGTATACAAGTGGCTGCGGAGTTGGTTGTGTCCTGTTATGAGGCACAGTATGACAATCTGCTCTTGCCTACTTATGTTATGATAGTCATCTTGTATTTGTGTTGGAAGCTCTCTCATTGATTTAATCATCTTTTTCTAGTGATGGTATGCAACTGGTACATCTGGTTGCTCGTCTGCGGCACCTTCCCTCGCCAGTGTGTCAGCTCTCTCATTTCCTGGTATTCCGCAGAACCACTGCACTGTGGTTTTGCGCTGGTTGCTCAATGTTGACAATAAAACTTGTAGATCAATAAAACTTGTAGATCTGACAGCTTCCTGGATGATAGTGCTTGGAGAACTGATTTTGCATCTGTCAGAAATACCACAAGATACGGGCCAAGGTTGCTGTTCAACAATTTTTCCGTGGCCAATTTCATCGCTTGTATCTCTGCATCATAACTATGGCAGAGTGTTCCTGTTGGTGCTGCAACTGCTTCCATAGTGTTATTTGGGTATTCTATATACACTTCTGCTCCTTCATTCTTTACTGCATTCTGTGCTGACCCATCTGTGTATCCTCGGAACCATAGATCCTGCAGATATTCTTCACCCAAGAAACAGAGCAGTTGTCTTACGTTGTGCACACTGTTCTGTACCTCCTTGCCTAGTATTTCTTGAATGGTTGTTTGTTAGTCTATGCTGATCTCTCCAGGGTGTTTGGACTCGTACTGATAGTCTATGCTGCTCTCTCCAGGGTGTTTGGACTCGTACTGATAGTCTATGCTGATCTCTCCTGGGTGTTTGGGCTTGTACTGATAAGTCTATGCTGCTCTCTCCAGGGTGTTTGGACTTGTACTGATAGTCTATGCTGATCTCTCCAGTGTGTTTGGACTCGTACTGATAGTCTATGCTGCTCTCTCCAGGGTGTTTGGGCTCGTACTGATAAGTCTATGCCGCTCTCTCCAGGGTGTTTGGACTCGTACTGATAGTCTATACTGCTCTCCCCAGGGTGTTTGTTCTGGCACAGTTGTTAAAGGAATATAAATTTTAGGCAGTTCTGTGACGTGTCTACAAAGTCGTTTGGCCTGGGGCACAAAGCTACTTCTTTTCAATTGTCTCATTGCTATGTTCGAGAATCTATCCTTCATTGGGTGACTCAGCATACAGTTGAACTTTTCTGCCTGTGCTAGCACCTTTGTGTCTCTACGTTTCCCTAGTGTTTGCATCCTCCCTTGTTTCTCCATCTCCACTATAGACATTGATTTCATTGCCCCTGTAATAACCCTTAGCGCCTGATTTGGTACTTTGGTACCTTATCTAACTCTTTCAATGTAGTGTTTGATGCTGGACACCAGGCAGCTGATCCATATTCCAGATGTGGTCGTATGCCCTGTTGGTAAACACTGCTAAGTATTTTCTCTTCGTTTCCCCATGTGGTTCCACTTAGATTTCTCAGGATGGCTAACTTCCTTCTGGCTTTTCCTGCTGCCTTGTTGACGTGATGTCTCCAAGTCAGCCTATCATCACATGTAACTCAGAGATAGGTGGGTTGTTTATCTTCTTTTAGTAGCTCTCCATCTATCTTGATGTCTTACACTTTTTGTTTTGGGAGAGAGGGTGAAGAGAGTAGTGCTGTATTTATGTGTTGATGCTAACACACCATTTATTTGCCCATAGGGTTAAGGGATCTATTGTTCTTTGTAGCATTTTGGTGGTGACTGTTGAATTTTCATCAGTGCACCATATCACCAGGCCATCTGTATACACCAGCCACACTCACAAGCAAACCAGCCACCCTCACAAGCAAACCAGCCACCCTCACAACCAAACCAGCCACTCACAATCAAACCAGCCACCCTCCCAACCAAACCAGCCACTCACAATCAAACCATGCACCATTATGATTACCTGTACTTCCTGTGTTTCCCCCAAAGGTGAATCCACTCCCAAAGGCAGTTTTGGCAGCAGCAGCTGCACCAAATGTACTTGTGGTTGAACCAGTACCAAGTCCAGATCCGAACCCAAAAGAATTTCCACCTGCTCCCAGCCCTGTTGCAGCCGTACCAAATCCAGTTGGCTTAATATTGCTAAAGAGGCCACCACCTGATGTAGCTGGTGATAAGAACAGAACATAAATAAGATGTCCACAATTGTGTCACCATATGTCCAGGTGCAATTGATACAAATCTCAACCATAGAGCAGTTAGCACACCTGTCTTCCTCGTGTGGGAACACGTACAAATCTCAACCATAGACCAGTTAGCACACCTGTCTTTCTTCCTCGTGTGGGAACACATTCAAATCTCAACCATACAGCAGTTGGCACACCTGTCTTCCTCGTGTGGCAACACATACAAACCATAAAGAGAAAGACAATCAAGAAACAAAATCACAAACACCCCCCCCCCCCCCCCCAATATAGGCCTGCTGGACAGTACAGATGACATACCTCCAAATCCTGTAGTGCTTGTGTTCGTGCCAAACCCATAGGTGGAAGCTGTAGATGTAGGCTTAGCAAATAGGCTTCCACCAGTTCCAAACCCAATTGATGGTGTGGTCGCTGTACCGAAACCTGTCGGCTTAGTAGCTCCAAACAATCCTCCCTGTGTTGGTTTTGGTATCAAAAGATATAGGTTAGTCTATTTTTATATTTGAAAACATAACATTTTATTACAATGTCAATGAATATTTTGGAATAGGAGAATGTAGTTTGAGGACTCTATATGGTCCACAAGTAATATGGGTGCCTGTGGGATGGAGAGAATGAGTCCTCTTTCTGACCAAGATACTAGCTAAGAATTATGTTGCATACTACAAACAGTAGTGTCCTTGCTTTAGAAACGCTGACCTGTATGAACATTTTCAGTCACAACCAGACCCCTTGCATGCAAACAGGTGTTTTTATGATCATGTTCCTAGCATGATTTGTCAACCAACCAGTCTGCACGTTTTATAATTGACTGTGCCCTGTTATCCTTAAGTCCTAAATAAAACAGCTGTGTCTGATTGATGAGCTGAGATGGTTGCTTCTTGAAGAGGAGCTGAAGATGTGCCTCCCTCTAGGCTAGTAAGTACTCAAGATACAGCAGGAGGAATAACTACATCCAGAGACAAACTGGTGATAGCAGTCAGTCACAAACAGAGAAGCTCACAGCTCAGTTAAACAACAAACTGGTGACAGCAGTCAGTCACAAACAGAGAAGCTCAGTTAAACAACAAACTGGTGACAACAGTCAGCTACAAACAGAGAAGCTCACAGCTCGGTTAAACAACAAACTGGTGACAGCAGTCAGTCACAAACAGAGAAGCTCAGTTAAACAACAAACTGGTGACAATAGTCAGCCACAAACAGAGAAGCTCACAGCTCGGTTAAACA
The DNA here is from genome assembly GCA_036924085.1 of Ariolimax columbianus. NCBI lineage: Eukaryota > Metazoa > Mollusca > Gastropoda > Stylommatophora > Arionidae > Ariolimax > Ariolimax columbianus. Next base: position 63,782,583 of record JAVGWX010000018.1, read on the forward strand.
ACAAACTGGTGACAACAGTCAGCTACAAACAGAGAAGCTCACAGCTCAGTTAAACAACAAACTGGTGACAGCAGTCAGTCACAAACAGAGAAGCTCACAGCTCAGTTAAACAACAAACTGGTGACAGCAGTCAGTCACAAACAGAGAAGCTCAGTTAAACAACAAACTGGTGACAATAGTCAGCCACAAACAGAGAAGCTCACAGCTCGGTTAAACAACAAACTGGTGACAGCAGTCAGTCACAAACAGAGAAGCTCAGTTAAACAACAAACTGGTGACAGCAGTCAGTCACAAACAGAGAAGCTCAGTTAAACAACAAACTGGTAACAATGGAGAAATACATCTGTTGTCAGTCAGAGAGCTTGTGCATACATGGCAATTGTTCCTACTATGTCCCCTCTCTAAATTCTCTATGTTCAATCTCTAATCTCTATACTATGTTCACTCTCTACTATGTTTACTCTCTAATCTCTAAACGATGTTCACTCTCTAATATCTCTATTATGTTTACTCTCTAATTTCTCTACTATGTTTACTCTCTAATTCCTCACTCACAGTTTGTGCGGCTGCTCCAAATCCCCCCTGGTTGGATGCTCCAGAAGCAGATGCCCCAAAAAAGCTGGAACCGCCTGTCAGTGTGGGCTGGGTTGAAGTGGTACCACCAAACAGTGGCTAAACATGGATTTACAAAATAACTGCAAGATTAGTACACGGTACAAGAAAGGGAAATGTTACTTGACAAATAAATAAGCTGGAGTTACCATGGTACTGTAGGTCAATAGACAATAAAACATATATAGATCATGGCTCAGTGACGGCACCACGATAATAACAAAACAAAAACCACATTACGGCTACAAGGACAAGAAAACAAACAGAAAACCCACATTACAGCCACACGGTCAACAAGGACAAGAAAACAAACAGAAAACCCACATTACGGCCACATCGACAAGAAGACAAACAGAAAACCCACATTACGGCCACAAGGACAAGAAAACAAACAGAAAACCCACATTACGGCCACAAGGACAAGAAAACAAACAGAAAACCCACATTACGGCCACAAGGACAAGAAGACAAATAGAAAACTCACATTACGGCCACAAGGACAAGACAAACAGAAAAGCCACATTACGGCCACAATGACAAGAAGACAAACAGAAAACCCACATTACGGCCACAAGGACAAGAAGACAAACAAACTATCGAACCACACCAAAAAGATACAATAGGATTTGAGTTTATGGCTGTCATGGTGTGGTCACCGAACCATGGCCCATATACGTTCCTACTGCCTTATTTCTTGACATAAATAGTGACCATGTCATAATAGGTGAATGATTGCAAATGTTTAGAGATTGGCTTCTGTAAAAGGTGAATGATTGCAAATGTTTAGAGATTGGCTTCTGTAAAAGGTGAATGATTGCAAATGTTTAGAGATTGGCTTCTGTAAAAGGTGAATGATTGCAAATGTTTAGAGATTGGCTTCTGTAAAAGGTGAATGATTGCAAATGTTTAGAGATTGGCTTCTGTAAAAGGTGAATGATTGAAAATGTTTAGAGATTGGCTTCTGTAAAAGGTGAATGATTGAAAATGTTTAGAGATTGGCTTCTGTAAAAGGTGAATGATTGAAAATATTTAGAGATTGGCTTCTGTAAAAGGTGAATGATTGAAAATGTTTAGAGATTGGCTTCTGTAAAAGGTGAATGATTGAAATTGTTTAGAGATTGGCTTCTGTAAAAGGTGAATGATTGAAAATGTTTAGAGATTGGCTTCCTGCAACTCTTTACAGCTTGTAGGTGCCGAAATGGTCGCAGTTCAAGATGAAAATGTCCTATGGAACATCTTTTGTATTTAGTTTGCCGAATTAAAATTTCTTTGGCTCTACATTATGGATGCGCCAGGACAATTGACATTTAACTGATTTATCTGGTATGTCCCCATTAGTGAGTGTTATGATCTTTGAAAGTCTAAGCATTTATCGCAAGAATAGTTGGACTTTAACCTTTAGCATGCCCTTGTCCGATCCCTTCTAACCAGCTCGGCCTGCAAAAACGGTGTGCGGAAAAAAATTTTTTTTTTTAACGGGGTCACTCCTGGCAGCCATTTTTTACTGCTGACTACGCCCTCCATATATACACGATATTTTGCCGGTTAAAGTATTGTGTGTTCGATTACAAATGGCTTTTGAACAGTTTTAATTTTGTATACGCCGTTTGGAGCAAGCCGACTTTTTGCGAAAGGGGAAGTAGGTTGTTGAGAAAGATTTTTATCGCGTAGATCTGTTTATTTTGTTTGTTTAAATGAAAGAACTACGTTTGAATTGAAACTAACAGTTGTGGCGATATTGTAAACACAGTATCGATACGTTGTTGTGATTTCCATGGTTTTCTATCGAAGCGACTAGACCTAGTGGTCGAGTCCAAATTTTTCCCGAGATTTTCATAAATTTTCAACTTCATCTTTTTAAATCTCAAAAACTAACAAACATACAACAAAAACACCCACATGTTCGTTATGCTATTGTGTATCTACACGCCAGAAAATCATATTTATTGACAAACAAACATAAAAGTTACAAATTTTGAAAGACGACTACCACAGCGACTAATTCAGAAAATTAATTAGGTCAATTTTTTTTCAAAAATTATGTAGCGTGCCTAAGGTTAATACTCAAGAAATGGTTAATTATTTGATCAGTCTAATGACCAAATATCTGGATTACTCGTAGACATTCTGCTGCTTCTTCGTTCGTTCTCAATCTCCCACTACCAAACCCTCAAAGGGTAAGTAGCAGAATGTAGTCCAGAAAACAATATGCGTTGTGTCGTAGTTTACAGATTGGCTGCGATATTTGCACCTTTCGGTCCAACACTCCGACTTCAGCAAGTATTTTTTTAGTACCGGGTTAGCATTCCCTCTTCGTAGACATCCAACACACACACTTCAGGCTTTGACTAGAACACATAATACAACAAGTTTGTGTAATAGTAGACAATCAACACACACACTTCAGGCTTTGACTGGAACACATAATACAACAAGTTTGTGTAAAGGTAGACAGACATTCAACACACACACACTTCAGGCTTTGACTAGAACACATAATACAAAAAGTTTGTGTAAAGGTAGACAGACATTCAACACACACACTTCAGGATTTGACTGGAACACATAATACAAAAAGGTAGACAGGCATTCAACACACACACTTCAGGCTTTGACTGGAACACATAATACAACAAGTTTGTGTAAAGGTAGACATTCAACACACACACTTCAGGCTTTGACTGGAACACATAATACAAAAAGTTTGTGTAAAGGTAGACATTCAACACACACACTTCAGGCTTTGACTTGAACACATAATACAAAAAGTTTGTGTAAAGGGAATCAAAGCATATATCTGCCAAACACCATGTGGCAAGAATTAACAAATTTTTACTCTTCAATTTCCACCTAGGCATTAATGTCATTTAACACTTAATACTAATATACAATCTCTATTAAGAATACTTCATGCCATAGACAATTTAATAATACGTCATACCATGTTTAAACCATAATTTTAACTCAATTTGTTCAAAATTAATTTATTTTATTTTGAATAAAACTGACCCACGGAATCCAGCATTTTGTCCCAGATAAAGACACCAATCAGCAAGGACTGAAAGGGTTAAAAGAGACCATGTGTAGTGGTGGTCTATGTGGGATCAAGATGATGAACAAAGAGACCATGTGTAGTGGTGGTCTATGTGGGATCAAGATGATGAACAAAGAGACCATGTGTAGTGGTGGTCTATGTGGGATCAAGATGATGAACAAAGAGACCATGTGTAGTGGTGGTCTATGTGGGATCAAGATGATGAACAAAGAGACCATGTGTAGTGGTGGTCTATGTGGGATCAAGATGATGAACAAAGAGACCATGTGTAGTGGTGGTCTATGTGGGATCAAGATGATGAACAAAGAGACCATGTGTAGTGGTGGTCTATGTGGGATCAAGATGATGAACAAAGAGACCATGTGTAGTGGTGGTCTATGTGGGATCAAGATGATGAACAAAGAGACCATGTGTAGTAGTGGTCTATGTGGGATCAAGATGATGAACAAAGAGACCATGTGTAGTAGTGGTCTATGTGGGATCAAGATGATGAACAAAGAGACCATGTGTAGTAGTGGTCTATGTGGGATCAAGATGATGAACAAAGAGACCATGTGTAGTAGTGGTCTATGTGGGATCAAGATGATGAACAAAGAGACCATGTGTAGTGGTGGTCTATGTGGGATCAAGATGATGAACAAAGAGACCATGTGTAGTAGTGGTCTATGTGGGATCAAGATGATGAACAAAGAGACCATGTGTAGTAGTGGTCTATGTGGGATCAAGATGATGAACAAAGAGACCATGTGTAGTGGTGGTCTATGTGGGATCAAGATGATGAACAAAGAGACCATGTGTAGTAGTGGTCTATGTGGGATCAAGATGATGAACAAAGAGACCATGTGTAGTGGTGGTCTATGTGGGATCAAGATGATGAACAAAGAGACCATGTGTAGTGGTGGTCTATGTGGGATCAAGATGATGAACATAGAGACCATGTGTAGTGGTGGTCTATGTGGGATCAAGATGATGAACAAAGAGACCATGTGTAGTGGTGGTCTATGTGGGATCAAGATGATGAACAAAGAGACCATGTGTAGTGGTGGTCTATGTGGGATCAAGATGATGAACAAAGAGAACATGTGTAGTGGTGGTCTATGTGGGTTCAAGATGATGAACAAAGAGACCATGTGTAGTGGTGGTCTATGTGGGATCAAGATGATGAACAAAGAGACCATGTGTAGTGGTGGTCTATGTGGGATCAAGATGATGAACAAAGAGACCATGTGTAGTGGTGGTCTATGTGGGATCAAGATGATGAACAAAGAGACCATGTGTAGTGGTGGTCTATGTGGGATCAAGATGATGAACAAAGAGACCATGTGTAGTGGTGGTCTATGTGGGATCAAGATGATGAACAAAGAGACCATGTGTAGTGGTGGTCTATGTGGGATCAACATGATGAACAAAGAGACCATGTGTAGTGGTGGTATGTGGGATCAAGATGATGAACAAAGAGACCATGTGTAGTGGTGGTCTATGTGGGATCAAGATGATGTACAAAGAGACCATGTGTAGTAGTGGTCTATGTGGGATCAAGATGATGAACAAAGAGACCATGTGTAGTGGTGGTCTATGTGGGATCAAGATGAACAAAGAGACCATGTGTAGTAGTGGTCTATGTGGGATCAAGATGATGAACAAAGAGACCATGTGTAGTGGTGGTCTATGTGGGATCAACATGATGAACAAAGAGACCATGTGTAGTAGTGGTCTATGTGGGATCAAGATGATGAACAAAGAGACCATGTGAAGTAGTGGTCTATGTGGGATCAAGATGATGAACAAAGAGACCATGTGTAGTAGTGGTCTATGTGGGATCAAGATGATGAACAAAGAGACCATGTGTAGTAGTGGTCTATGTGGGATCAAGATGATGAACAAAGAGACCATGTGTAGTGGTGGTCTATGTGGGATCAAGATGATGAACAAAGAGACCATGTGTAGTAGTGGTCTATGTGGGATAAAGATGATGAACAAAGAGACCATGTGTAGTGGTGGTCTATGTGGGATCAAGATGATGAACAAAGAGACCATGTGTAGTAGTGGTCTATGTGGGATCAAGATGATGAACAAAGAGACCATGTGTAGTAGTGGTCTATGTGGGATCAAGATGATGAACAAAGAGACCATGTGTAGTGGTGGTCTATGTGGGTTCAAGATGATGAACAAAGAGACCATGTGTAGTGGTGGTCTATGTGGGTTCAAGATGATGAACATAGAGACCATGTGTAGTGGTGGTCTATGTGGGATCAAGATGATGAACAAAGAGACCATGTGTAGTGGTGGTCTATGTGGGATCAAGATGATGAACAAAGAGACCATGTGTAGTGGTGGTCTATGTGGGATCAAGATGATGAACAAAGAGACCATGTGTAGTAGTGGTCTATGTGGGATCAAGATGATGAACAAAGAGACCATGTGTAGTGGTGGTCTATGTGGGATCAAGATGATGAACAAAGAGACCATGTGTAGTGGTGGTCTATGTGGGATCAAGATGATGAACATAGAGACCATGTGTAGTGGTGGTCTTTGTGGGATCAAGATGATGAACAAAGAGACCATGTGTAGTGGTGGTCTATGTGGGATCAAGATGATGAACAAAGAGACCATGTGTAGTGGTGGTCTATGTGGGATCAAGATGATGAACAAAGAGAACATGTGTAGTGGTGGTCTATGTGGGTTCAAGATGATGAACAAAGAGACCATGTGTAGTGGTGGTCTATGTGGGATCAAGATGATGAACAAAGAGACCATGTGTAGTGGTGGTCTATGTGGGATCAAGATGATGAACAAAGAGACCATGTGTAGTGGTGGTCTATGTGGGATCAAGATGATGAACAAAGAGACCATGTGTAGTGGTGGTCTATGTGGGATCAAGATGATGAACAAAGAGACCATGTGTAGTGGTGGTCTATGTGGGATCAAGATGATGAACAAAGAGACCATGTGTAGTGGTGGTCTATGTGGGATCAACATGATGAACAAAGAGACCATGTGTAGTGGTGGTCTATGTGGGATCAAGATGATGTACAAAGAGACCATGTGTAGTAGTGGTCTATGTGGGATCAAGATGATGAACAAAGAGACCATGTGTAGTGGTGGTCTATGTGGGATCAAGATGAACAAAGAGACCATGTGTAGTAGTGGTCTATGTGGGATCAAGATGATGAACAAAGAGACCATGTGTAGTGGTGGTCTATGTGGGATCAACATGATGAACAAAGAGACCATGTGTAGTAGTGGTCTATGTGGGATCAAGATGATGAACAAAGAGACCATGTGTAGTAGTGGTCTATGTGGGATCAAGATGATGAACAAAGAGACCATGTGTAGTAGTGGTCTATGTGGGATCAAGATGATGAACAAAGAGACCATGTGTAGTAGTGGTCTATGTGGGATCAAGATGATGAACAAAGAGACCATGTGTAGTGGTGGTCTATGTGGGATCAAGATGATGAACAAAGAGACCATGTGTAGTAGTGGTCTATGTGGGATAAAGATGATGAACAAAGAGACCATGTGTAGTGGTGGTCTATGTGGGATCAAGATGATGAACAAAGAGACCATGTGTAGTAGTGGTCTATGTGGGATCAAGATGATGAACAAAGAGACCATGTGTAGTAGTGGTCTATGTGGGATCAAGATGATGAACAAAGAGACCATGTGTAGTGGTGGTCTATGTGGGTTCAAGATGATGAACAAAGAGACCATGTGTAGTGGTGGTCTATGTGGGTTCAAGATGATGAACATAGAGACCATGTGTAGTGGTGGTCTATGTGGGATCAAGATGATGAACAAAGAGACCATGTGTAGTGGTGGTCTATGTGGGATCAAGATGATGAACAAAGAGACCATGTGTAGTGGTGGTCTATGTGGGATCAAGATGATGAACAAAGAGACCATGTGTAGTGGTGGTCTATGTGGGATCAAGATGATGAACAAAGAGACCATGTGTAGTGGTGGTCTATGTGGGATCAAGATGATGAACAAAGAGAACATGTGTAGTGGTGGTCTATGTGGGATCAAGATGATGAACAAAGAGAACATGTGTAGTGGTGGTCTATGTGGGATCAAGATGATGAACAAAGAGACCATGTGTAGTGGTGGTCTATGTGGGATCAAGATGATGAACAATGCATCAGCTGTAGTGGTCAGCAACCTAACGCTGACTGCTAGCATCAGGGTCAGCGACCCAACGCTGACTGCTAGCATCAGGGTCAGCGACCCAACGCTGACTGCTAGCATCAGGGTCAGCGACCCAACGCTGACTGCTAGCATCAGGGTCAGCGACCCAACGCTGACTGCTTGCATCAGCAACACAAAGGTACCAAGACCCTTCATCTCCCCAGGGTGATCCTGGATAACAGGCTGCAACAAGGCAGACTGGCTAAGGAAAAGTGATGAAAGAGGGAAGGCTAATCGGGTACCCAGACTGGCTAAGGAGAAGGGATGGAAGAGGGAAGGCTAATCGGGTGCCCAACAATATCATGCTGAAGTCAGATGCGTTTGACCGAAAGGTGCAAATGTCGCAGTCGAGTCATTAACTACGACAACAGATTCCGTTCTCCTGACTACATCCTGCTACTTGCAAAGTCCTTTTCAGTTTTCAGGGCTCGGTAGTGGGAGTTAGAGAATGAACAATGAAGACCAAGTTGGTCTAGGCGTCCGATGGACTGAAAAGGTGAATGATTGCAAATGTTTCGGAACTAAGTGGACCTGTACCTCTACAGAGGGAGATGCCCCTGTGCAGATACCAGCTCTGACGTGATCTGGATGTAGCCGGGATGAGGATTTCCTGCTCAGCAGGCTAGGCTTGAGCAGCTTATTACTCTGCTGTGTTGGGACAAGTGTCGCAGAGGGTGGTTAACCGGTGTGCGAGTCCATCTTAAAAAAATCAAACACTAGAGCAAAGTAGACCTACAGCCTGTTAGGCGCCACCTATGATGCTCTTAACAAACCACCTAACCATGGTCGGTGTTATGCAATGCCACACAGTCCCCTCTTATGACATGCTCTCAGTGGGGCAGTGGTGCTATTCTTGTCTGTGTCATACACAAAGACCCTGGCAGACCACTCGTTAGTTTAGGAACTAGCTCCCTTTAAAAGTGGTCAGGTGTAGCGGTGGTCTACGCTTGACCCTGGAGTCAAAAGGGGAATGGTTAGCTACAAGTAGAAATGTGATTACCCTAGCAGGACTTGCAAACAGCGAAGTTGTCTGTTGGGTCGCTGTGGCTGTTCCAAACAGAGGTCTATTTTGGTTGAATGGTGTGGTTGCTGCTGAGCTGGTGCTGCCAAATGCTGTGGTGAAAACAAATTAAGTTTAGCAGAAAGCACAGAAATGGACACAATGAACCATCCACCAACAAGGACAACACAGCTGTAACAATTATAAGAACAATTCAACTTGATGGAATATGCTTCCAATTACTTATGAAGAATGAAACAGCAAATATTACTGTAGACATATGATATTCTAACGATATACATCAGCTGGCAAGCTTACACACACACATCAAATATGAGAGCTAGTCTGCACCATGTCAAAGCAGTTTCAGTTTGCATCATGATTCAAGATGGGCCACCCAAGAAAGTGATAACATTAACAAGTAACTAAATATGATTAGCAACACAGCAAAGAATTAGAAGTGGTTATGTTTGGTCAATGGCTATATGTATCTGTGGAGATCGATGAGTCAGTGATTGACATGAGTCAGTGATTGTGTTTGGTCAATGGATATATGTTTTTGTGGAGATCGATGAGTCAGTGATTGTGTTTGGTCAATGTAAATATGTATCTGGAGATCGATGAGTCAGTGATTGTGTTTGGTCAATGGATATATGTTTCTGTGGAGATCGATGAGTCAGTGATTATGTTTGGTCAATGGCTATATGTATCTGTGGAGATCGATGAGTCAGTGATTGTGTTTGATCAATGGATATATGTTTCTGTGGAGATCGATGAGTCAGTGATTATGTTTGATCAATGGATATATGTTTCTGTGGAGATCGATGAGTAAGTGATTGTGTTTAGTCAATGGCTATATGTATCTGTGGAGATCAATGAGTCGGTGATTGACATGAGTCAGTGATTTGTGTTTGGTCAATGGATATATGTATCTGTGGAGATCGATGAGTCAGTGATTGACATGAGTCAGTAATTGTGTTTGGTCAATGGATATATGTATCTGTGGAGATTGATGAGTCAGTGATTGACATGAGTCAGTGATTGTGTTTGGTCAATGGCTATATGTATCTGTGGAGATTGATGAGTCAGACATGACCCAGTGATTGCCATGACCCAGATGATTGACATGACCCAGTGATTGACATGATCCAGTGATTGATTGTGTTTGGTCAATGGCTATATGATATGGGGAACCACTTACTTCCAAAACCTGAAGTGCTTGTCTGCAGGCCCGAACCTAGACCACCTCCAAACACAAAGCCTGTGGATGCCTGGGTGGTTGGAGTCGAGCCAAATAAACCTACTGTGCTAGTCGAGCCTGCCTGTTTGGACTTGCGGTTTGCATTGTAATCTTCAACACGGAGTTCCTGCATAAGTAATATAGTTATTATACAACATGAACAACTACGACCATGTTCTATAAGTGACAGGACAGGACAAAGGTAGATCTACAAACATGTTCTATAAGTGACAGGACAAGACAAAGTAAGATCTACAAACATGTTCTATAAGTGACAGGACAAGACAAAGGAAGATCTACAAACATGTTCTATAAGTGACAGGACAAGACAAAGGAAGAACCACAAACATGTTCTATAAGTGACGGGACAGGACAAAGGAAGAACTACAAACATGTTCTATAAGTGACAGGACAAAGGAAGGACTACAAACATGTTCTATAAGTGACAGGACAAGACAAAGGAAGAACTACAAACATGTTCTATAAGTGACAGGACAAAGGAAGAACCACAAACATGTTCTACAAGTGATAGGATAAAGGAAGAACCACAAACATGTTCTATAAGTGACAGTACAGTATAGTCTGTAAATTGTTAGAGTCAATAATCAAAGAAAACATTGTAATGCATTTAGACAAGTCTAATCAGAAATAAGTCAGCATGGGTTTACTAGTGGGAGATCATGCTTACAAAATCTATTAGAATTCATGGAGGTTACTAAAATGATAGATAAAGGGGAACCAGTGGACGTTATTTATCTAGATTTTGCAAAAGCCTTAGATATAGTATCTCAACAAAGATTATTTAGAAATCTAAAATCACATGGAATAGGTGAAGAAGTTGCCAAATGGATTGAAAATTGTTAACGGGAAGAAAGCAGAATAGAGGCATAAATAAGGAGTACTCTGAGTGGTGTGAAGTGAAAAGTGGAGAGACCAGGGCTCAGATTTGGGATGAATTTTGTTCTTGCTATATATAAATGATTTGGACATTGATATGGGATCCATGATTGCAAAATTTGCTGATAGACACAAAACTATGTAGTAGTGTCTCGTCTAAAGCAGAAGTGGATATATTGAGGTCAGATTTAGATCAAATTCGAGAATTGTCTGTAAGTTGGCAAATGGAGTTTAATGTAGATAGATGTAGTCATGCACATAGATCCAATTTGGAACATAATTACAGAATGGATGAGAACAATATTAGAAAGATAGAAAAGGAAATGGACCTAGGGGTTATAATAGATCATACAGGTAAGATGAGTGAGCAAATCCAGGTAGCAGTGAAAAAGGCAAATGCAATGTTAAGTATGATAACAAGAAATATTAAACATAGGAGCAAGGAAATGATAGCCAAACTGTATAAAGTATTAGTGAGACCTAGATTGGAGTACTGTGTGCATGTGTGGAGTCCTTATCATAGAGGGGACATAAACATGCTGGAAAGAATACAAAAACGAGCGACAAAGCTGATAGTGGGATTCCAGAATTACAGTTATGAGGAAAGACTCAGAAAAACCGGTTACAGTGTCTAGAAAAGAGAAGAATTTGAGGTGACTTAATACAGGTTTATAAGATAATCACAGGAACGGATAAATTAGACTGTAACAAGTTTTTCAAATGTATCCACCTACAAGAACAAAAGGGCATAGCTACAAAGTAACTAAAAAAAGGTCCAGATTAGATCTTAGTAAATATTTTTTTAGTTAGAGTGGTGAATGCTTGGAATGCATTCATTGCCACAGGAGGAAGTGGAGGCAGGGACAATTAATGCATTTAAGAATAAAGTGGATATGCATGGCTTTTAGAGCAAGGTAATGTAAATGAAATTGGTTGTATGCAGACTCTTCTAGACCAGTATAAAGACGTTAAGATTAATACAAACCTCTAAACTCTTGTTTTCATACTCTTTCATTGCTGTGATACACTGATGTTTAGTGTTGATGTTTGTGGTCACTCCACTTTTCATCATGGTGTCTTGGCCATTTGGAGGATTGAAGGCAATGGTAGTACCAAGAGGTGCAATGCCTGCACTGGCCCCCCCAAATGCACTGGTGGCTGATGTTGGTCCAAAGAGGGAGGAAGTGGCTCCAGTGTTTGTACCAAACAGACCACCACTAGGTTGACTAGCAGACGTTCCAAAGCCTAAAAAAAGTTTCAGAACCAAGATTACTCAAAAGTTGTCTGAATATTCAGTCAAAAATAGAATTCACGAATTGTCTTAGTATGAGTTAAAAATGTACGTTAAGTACTTTAATGTGTGAATTAGTACTTTAAGGGTGAAATATTGAAAACAACAACAAACACACATCTGACAGATATTCAACAAGAAACTTGGACATATTTATCCAAGAAAAAGCAAGATATATCTAAACTATTGTTGGTGGGCCAAGAGGAACAAAATAAAAACAGTGCAAAGCATACCACCTTGGGAAATCGAGAAATAAGAACGAACAAGCCCCCCCCCCCCCCCCCCCCCCCCCTTGGTAACCAAAGATTGATAACGAACGCAGAAGAAGGTGAACATGTATACATGAACATTTATCAAGCTCATTATCAATTAGTGCCCATGTGTTCTCTTGGATTGTGGATGTAAATCCTCTTAGAAAAATATTCTTTGCTGTTATTGAGAGTGCTTGGCATTTACAACGATATAAAGTTTTGTCTGCCATATTCAACATCAACTAGACATGTTTTTCTCCTACTGCCTCATACATCAACAAAGACATGCATTAGCTGGCATCTCTCACCAGTAAATCCACCAGGCCTAGCACCAAATCCTGTCCCAGCCGCAGGTGTAGAAAACAATGAGCTTGTTCCTGTAGTTGGTTGGCTGGTGCCCCCAAACAACCCGCCAGTATTGCTGGTGCTTCCACTGCTACCAAAAGCTACAAGTGATATGGACAAGATGACAAGAGTTAAACTTTTGGCAACTGTATCATTAAAGATAGTTAAACATTAGCAACTGTATCATTAAAGATAGTTAAACATTAGCAACTGTATCATTAAAGATAGTTAAACATTAGCAACTGTATCATTAAAGATAGTTAAACATTAGCAACTGTATCGTTAAAGATAGTTGAACATTAGCAACTGTATCATTAAAGATAGTTAAACATTAGCAACTGTATCATTAAAGATAGTTAAACATTAGCAACTGTATCGTTAAAGATAGTTGAACATTAGCAACTGTATCATTAAAGATAGTTAAATATTAGCAACTGTATCATTAAAGATAGTTTAACATTAGCAACTGTATCATTAAGGACAGTTAACTGAATGCATTGAGATTATATATACAATGACAAAAGACCCAAAATATATCATATGTATGTACTATGACCCTCCGGTCAAAATCCAATAAACAGTTGTGGGCCAGAAAAGATGACTTGCATAGAGGCATCCTTTCCACCATGCAATGGCACAACAGGCCAATCACCTGTTTGTCTACATGTTCAGTTACAAGTACCAAAAGAAACAATTGGAAGGATCTAACATAATGAATTAATCACATACAAGGTAGATGGACGGTGCTCTTGTTTGGCATAGGTTGCCCAAGTTTCACCCCCTTATAGAACCGTGCTGACAGTCCATACATTGTAAACCCCTACCTTGGTTTGAATTATGAGTTTCTGGTTTTCCCAAACTCACGTGAAGCAATCAAATGTAGCAGCAGCTTTAACAATGTGACTATTTCTGGGTTTGATTAACTTGCAGAGACAACGGAAGACAGAATTATTCGATATTGTGCCACTGTCACGTGCAACAATTATGAGATTATGTGACAAGTTTGAGAGGGAAGGAACTGTGTGTGATGTGAAGAAACGACAGTGCACCAGGATAAGAATGAAAATGAACGAAATAAGTGCGGAGGCGATGTTGCAGACTTTCACAAGATCACCATGAAGTCCACATAGCAAGCTTTGCGTGAGTCAGGTGTAAGCAAATCAAGTGACCATCACATTTTATTGCTTGATACTATGAACGAGGACGACCCAGACAGGAGTCTTGAATTGTGCGAGTTTGAGAACACGTGCAACAATGAAGATGTTACTGATTTGATCTTTTGAACATCTTTAACTTTAAGGTACATGACATAAAAAGTTCATGCTTCCTGTTATTTATATTCGAGTGGGGGATGGCGTGGGAAAGTGACACGGCTCACAATCCGAAGGTGCTGAGTTTGCCTCCCGTCACAGCACCGGCCGTTACCCCGGGGAAGCACATCCTTAGAAAATGCAGGAGGAAGCAGACCCTCACATAAAATGCATGCCAAAGTCAGATGTACAATAACACCAACAAGTTCTTTATTCAATTGTGTCTCTACACACAAGAAAATTACAAGCTTCGAAAGTCAACTACCATAGCAAAATATAAAGTTGCAAACATTTTTGCAAAAAAAATGTAGCGTGCTAAAGGATAATTGAGCAAAGATTTGCACCCAACAAATGTGAGAAATTGGTCTCCATTCAGCCATTCCAGATAAAGAAGAAATTCAATAAGAGTTGCTGTAAATCTGATTAGAGAAACTTAGACAAGCACATTATCCAGACAGAAAACTAAGCACATTATCCAGACAGAAAACTAAGCACATTATCCAGACAGAAAACTAATCACATTTGTTGAACAACTATCCATATATAATGTTATAATGGTACTCAAAACATGCAACTTACGGAATCCTGCAGCATTTTGTTGTGGGCCAAAGCCTGTTCCACCAACTGATCCAAACAAGCCAGCCCCTGTACTTCCTGCTGTCCCACTGGCTGCACCCCCAAACAAGCTACCCCCAGCCACTGGTGTCTGCAGCCCAAATGTTGAGCCACCACCAAACCCAGTTGAAGCTGAAATGCACAGCAACATTTTAGCTAATCATTTGTCTTGACAATGTATTTTATAAGTGCAAAGCTGGTAATTTACACATGAGTCATTATATGATTTGGAGCAGCGCATGAGCTGCAGTGGTCAGCGAAACAGAGCTGACTGCTAGTGTCAGGGCCAGCGAAACAGAGCTGACCGCTAGCGTCAGGGCCAGCGAAACAGAGCTGACCGCTAGCGTCAGGGCCAGCAAAACAGAGCTGAGCAGCGCATGAGCTGCAGTGGTCAGCGACCCATAGCTGAGCAGCGCATGAGCTGCAGTGGTCAGCGACCCATAGCTGAGCAGCGCATGAGCTGCAGTGGTCAGCGATCCATAGTTGACTGACTGCTAGTGTCAGGGCCAGCGAAACAGAGCTGAGCAGCGCATGAGTTGCAATGGTCAGCGAAACAGAGCTGACCGCTAGCGTCAGGGCCAGCGAAACAGAGCTGAGAGGCGCATGAGCTGCAGTGGTCAGCGATCCATAGCTGACTGCTAGTGTTAGGGCCAGCGAAACAGAGCCGAGCAGCGCATGAGTTGCAGTGGTCAGCGAAACAGAGCTGCCAAGACACTGCTACGCCTCCATGTGGTGATCCTGGATAACAGGCTGCAGCAGGGCAGACTGGCTAAGAAGAAGGGATCGAAGAGGGAATGCTAACCCAGTACTTAAAAAATGCTTGTTGAAGTCAGATGCATTGGATCGAAAGGTACAAATATGGCAGTCAAGCTGTAAACTATGATACAATGCATTCCGTTCCCTGGACTACATTCTGCTACTTAAGCCCTTTCAGGGTTTGGTAGCAGTTGATTGAGAAAGAACGAAGCCAAGCCATTATATGATCTGACTCAAATCCTTCCACACATTTCTTGTCTTTCTGCCAGGAAACATTGGCTATCAACATTAAATGAAGAGAGCTGTAATCTTCCCCTACAAATTGTTCTTGTATACTTTCCTTCTTTGTCAATCTCACAGCCAACTCCATCTTTGAGGCAGACAACAACTAAAACTACTACTGTTTCCCCAGACTCTCACTGTTAGTATATCACATTCAAGATGTCTATTGTGTAGCACATCCCATTCACAATGTCTATTGTGTAGCACATCCCATTGTGTATGTTTCCAGCAACAAAATAATGTGTTCACATGGAAATATGAGAAGCCTGACACCTGAATAGCTCCTGTCACTGAAATGATAAAACCCAACAGAAACCATACATATATCAACTGCTTTTAGAATTGCAATCTTCTGATTTATCCACATTGATCAAATAAATCTGCTGTTAGCTTAATTTATCCACATTGACCAAATCTATCTGCTGCTAATAGTTGACCAAATCTATCTGCTGCTTATAGTAGACAACTATATAGTCTACAAGTTATAAATGTAATCAAGCAAACACACAAGTGTCAACACACAGCAAACAAACACAAAAACTCACATGCCCCAAATGTTGCTGAAACAAACAAACAAAATTCAAAAAATAACAATACAAACAACTTTTTAAAAAACTGCAGTTTTGAAAAGTCAAAGTAGGAACGAAACACTGTAAAAAATGCTGAATATGTTGCAATATTAATATCTGTATGCGGTCAGAAATCACAAGAAGTCACAAACTATTTCATATGTGTATGTTAGATTAATATTCACACAAAGCCTGTTGAAAAAAACAAAGATTTAACTCAGCCAATACACTATCTTGCCCATAAACAACAGTATATATAACAGAGTACAAGGACAGAATATGCCTGAAATTCATACTACCACCTGACTAATTTAGTGTTAAAAATACACTAACTTGACTAATTTAGTGATAATATACATTACATAATTTAGTTATAAATGTGCACTAACTACTGACTCTAAGGAGACAAGTTTGAATAAATTGTAAGTAAAGAAACATTTTTTAAAAAGAACACAAAGTATGTTTGTTTTTGGATTGCCCTCGTACATAGTTGTAGTAAACACAGTGAAGGTTTTGAAATACCACAGAAAGGAGACGGCGTGGGCTAGTGGTTAAGTGACACGGCTCACAACCAGAAGATGCTGGGTCGAGATCCCTATTACAGCACCAGCAGTTACCCTGGGAGGCAAACCTTTACATAAAATACATGCTGAAGTCGGATGCACTAGGCCGACAGGTGCAATATAAAAACAGTGCAACGTACACCGCCTTACAGAATGGAGAAATAAGGTGAACAAAAAATAAAACCAAAAAATACCACAAAAAACTATTAGCAGCTCATTGATCAGAAATAGAAAAGTAGATTACTTACATGATGAAGTGACGAAAGTGCCAAAACCACTTGGTTTATGTGTGTACATCTTCACTTAATGTTGGCCGCTCTACTTATGAACACTGTTCAGAAATGCCTGTAGGAAAAAAAAATGTAATACATTATGTGATAAATAACATGAAAACAAGTAGAGAAAACAGTTTAGAAAACAACATAATCTACAATATTCCTGATTTCTTGAAACTGACAAAGATGTACACTAAATATCACACTTTCCTAGCATTAATGTACACAATAGCGGTCTACAGATCCATTCTCCCCAAAACTATTCACTTAAGGAAGTCTAGAAAATTAAATTGGGAAGATAAAAGCATCAACTGATGGAGAAATGCTCATTCACCTAAGATTTGCTAATGAGATAGTCATCTTGAGTCAGTGTCAGAAGTTGAGCAGTGTCTAAATTAGTTCAACCGAGCAAGCATGGCAATTGGCCTAAACAATGGGAAGAAAAAATCCAGTGCATACTGAATATGTTTTGCCAACATTGGGAACAGAAACTAAAAAATTATCAAATTTTCAGTAGAAAACGTATAGTTGAAACATTTACCTGGGACGACAAATAATTTTTAATTTCAAACTCCCATTACCCATATCTCAGGAGATGAAAATCTACAAGGCCAGAGCTAGTTATTCCAGTCATGGTATGTCAAGTATGAAACCCACATCTCAGGAGATGAAAATCTACACAGCAACAGCTGGTTATTCTAATTTCTAGCCATGGTATGTCACTATGTGGCTTTAAAGTATGGAACCTATAAAAAGCAGATGCAGAGGCTTCAAGTTTTCTCAACGAGCAAAGAGCACTGTCAGTCTCTCACTCTCTGTGATGTCAAATTCACAGCACTGAAATGTGGTGCCAGAAACCACTTTTAATGATGTCGTAGATCTTACATTGTTAAGATAATTACAAATGGGACAGGCATCTAGCGCATTTAGCTGACAAATGATGCACACAACAAATCTCATGCTGGTGACTCTCCAACTCCACCCATTCGTTCGGAAGTTCACCAATGAGGTGGCCTGAATAAAACCCTTGGTCCAACACAATTATTACAATATGATATTCCAAGGCAAACGACAGAAATGAGTTTTGCTACCTTCTTAAATACCAGGATTACATAGATCTATTAGTATTGTCTATTGATTTAGATCTGTCTACAGAATATTTTCTTAGCTGAAGTAAAGAAGACGATCCATGACCATAGACTATAGACCTATCTATGTTAATGTTAGTATGTATAAATCTCAACGTATGTCATATGGTAGCCAGCCAGTGTAACTATTAGTATTATCAATTATTTATTATTAGAGTGAGAATATTACTTTTCTACTAGTGCTACATTGTCTGTCCTGCTGTTGTCAAAATGTAAATGTTTCACCCTAAAAAACTGTCTACTCTGCAGTCTACATCAAATTATCTCATCTCATGTGTACCTGGGGTGGCTCGTTATTCTAAAATCTTAACCTAAGGTACTTAAAACTCATGATTATGATGATAGTTGAAACCGACAATAAATTCACTTTCAAATGATCAAATAGTAATGAAATAGCCGTCTGTAGTCAACTGAAGTCGAACGTGTTTCAGAATAATAGAATGAGAATCAGATGAGAATGTATTTTTGTTTTCAAATGACATCATCAGTTTATAAAACCATTTTTATTAAACTCCGCTTCAATTTTTTACTAACAGTAATAGTAAGGGAATTGTGAAAATCGGAGAGAACAGAGAAAATGAAAGTGAAACTTAACACACTCGTCTAAAAATGTGAACGTCTACAACTGAGAAAATTAGAAAGTTTACAATTCGGACAACTCACCTGATTTAAAGTTGCCAATTTAACTCTTAGTGAATAAAAGGACACATAAAATACATACTTGCGAACTAGTGTCTGTCACACAGCAGTTACAATGTAAACCTGCTGTTGTGACCATTTAGTTTTTATCTCAGACGTTTATACTGCTTACAACCAGAGCAAATCAGTTAGCAGGAACGTAGTGCGAGCGCCATTCTGGTAGAAAATGGCGCTGGCTAATATAAAACACAGAATGGAAGAGAGCGTGTGTTAGAACAATCAATTACATGTATACATATATCCTGATTGAGAATAAATTTAGTTCAACCAGTTACTAACATTAAAAGTGGACGTGAGCACAAATTGTGGAAATGTGTAAAGTATCTATGAGCACTGGTTAATAAGTTTCTAAAATTAGCTGATCGGGTGTTGACCGGCCATTTCCAATTCTGAATTCTGGGGAAATTTAGAAATTTCGTGAACTCTAACCTCTCAACTATGACATCTTCTCAAATGTGATCAACAATAATAACATTGTCGTTGTAAACAGACACAACTTATTGAAACTGATAGATGTATATACATACCATACAGAATTGTCTTTATTAGTTGATAAACTTGATATTCTGCAGCGAAAGAATGAACATAGAACCACATGCAAACCTATTTTTGCGAAACAAAAAATGTTTGGTTCAAGTTTTTTAAGTTGTTCACACGAACGGCTCAGTCAGTTCTGCTGTTTACTTAACTTCATTATCATCATTCAGCATGTCCTTTGTGGAACGCCGCTCCCATCACAGTCTGTCTGAAAGAAACTCGTTCCCTTGCCAAAATACCAGCCTCCGCCACAGTCATACTCAAGCATGCCTGGATATCTTGGTGCCATCGTCTTCTTGGTCTACCCCTTCCTCTTTTGCCTGGCACCATACCTTCCATCACCGTTCTCTCAAGACCATTGTGTCTCTTGATGTGACCAAAGTACATGCATTTTCTAGCCAAAATGGAATTGATAAACAAGTTCTCTTCTATGCTCAACTCTTGCCGAATGTCTGCATTTTGTTTTTTCTCTGTCCAGGGTATTCTGATGATCTTTCTGTAACATTTTGACTCGAAGGATTCGATTCTTTGTCTAGAAGTTTTGGTAATCGTCCATGATTCACAGCCATATGTTGCCACATGAAAAACTCAGGCTCTCAAGACTTTTACTTTTATCATTTTGTTGGTGCTCTGCCATAATTTCTTCAGGCTGTTCAGTCTCTGCATTGCCATAGCTAGTCTTCTTCTGATTTCTTTCGAGCAGTCGCCATTTTTGTCAATTCTGGAGCCCAGATATTCAAAATGTGTGACCTGATCTATTTCCTCACCACCCACTGTAAATGTATGCTGACATTGTGTTTTATCGGTGGTCATTATCTTTGTTTTGTTTATGTTTATGAACATGTTTTGATCTTTACTATGTCCATTAACGGCTTAAAGTAGCTGCTCTAGCCCTTCCGCACTTCTTGATAGTATCACTGTGTCATTTGCGTATCGTAACTCTGGAATCTCATACCCCCCAATCGTATATGGGTCGAAACTTTCAATGGTTTCATCTTCTCGAACATTTCTCATTATACATTCCGCATATATGTTGTACAGATAATGTGAGAGGATACATCCCTATCAGACTCCCTTTTGTACTGCAAACAAATCAGATCTTGGTTTAATGTTTCAATGAGATGGACTATGTGCAAAGGAAACCCCATTTCCTTCATGATTCTCCACAGATTGTGATGTTTTACCGTGTCGAAGGCCTTAGTATAATCAATGAAACATGTGGACAGGTCTACATTAAACTCTCTACATTTTTCATAGATATTCCTTAAATTGAATATGTGGTCCCGGGTCCCTCTGCCTTTCCTAAAACCTGCCTGGACTAGGTGAATTTCAGATTTAAAAAAGAGTATCTTGCTAGCGTGGCCGATCAGCGCGATAGTTCGGTAGTTCGTGCACATCTTCAGGTTGCCTTTTTTGAGGAGGGGAATAACAATTGATTTCATCCATGCTTCTGGCCACTCTGCGCTGTGCCATATCTGTTTACACAGCTTGTGATAGACTCGAGCACATGCCTCCCCCCCCCCCCTGCTTGTATTAGCTCTGCTGGGATATCATCGCATCCTGGGGACTTTCCCTTTTTCAGGCTTTTAATTGCAGAGCGTACTTCTTCCAATGTTGATTCAGGTTCTATCTCTTCCTTTGGTAGGATTGTAACTGGGCGCTTTGTGCTATCTCCATACATGGTTCTGCAGTACTCTCTCCATCTATTCAGTATCTTTGGTTTCTGTTAATGTGTTATCCTCTTTGTCATTTATGACATGTGGAACCGGACGGAATTCCATTGTCAGTGTTCTTATTGCTTTGAATGCATCTCTTTCTCTGCCTTGTTGCTGTAGATTTTCTGTATCCCTACACGTTTCTACTATGTATCTTCTTTTATCTTTTCTTATTTCTCTTCTAACTTTTCTTGCGCAGTTTTTATATGCTATGTTGGTACCCTTACTTCCCATTTGTTTTAATTGTTGCCTTTCTGCAATGAGTTTATGTGTTTCCTCTGTTATATAGCTCTGTGTCTTGTGCGACATCTTGGGAATTATTTCTTTCGCTGTCGAGATCAAAATATCCCTTGCGTACGATGTCAACTCCTCAGATGTCATCTCTTCCTGTACCGCAAGCAAAGCCTCAAATTTGTTTTGTACTTTGATGTTGTATTCAGTAGGTATTGCTGATACATCGAAACGTATTGGCTGGCAACCTTTGTTGATCCTACGTAGTCTTGTTTGGAAAACTGCAAACAGTAATTCATGGTCCGTATCGCAGTCTGCTCCTGGCCGCGTTTTTGTTGCCAGCACATTTTATCTTCATCTTTGTTGCACTAGGATGTAGTCTATTTGGTTTCTGCTGTTGCCATCAGGGGAGGTCCACGCGTATAGTCTACGGGGGTGTTATTTGAAAAAGGTGTTGGCAAGGGAGATGTTGTTTTCCATGCAGAATTCAACCAGTTTTTCTCCTCGCTTATTTCTGTGTCCCAAACCGAAAGGTCCTCGAACACTTCTCCCCTCTTCGGCTCTTTCCTCTCCGACTTTCGCATTGAAATCGCTAATGATGATCAAGATATCTCTTTTTTCAACTTTTTCCATCGTTTCTTGCAAGGTGTTATAGAAATCATCCATTTCGCAATCGTCTGCTGCTGATGTTGGTGCATACACTTGAATTATTGTTAAATTTCTAGTCTTTTTCTTTAGTCTGATTACAATTATTCGGTCGTTGACTGGATTGTAACCGAGTAGTGAAGGTGCCGTCTTTTTTGACAGAATAAAGCCGAGCACGCTTTTTCCGCCCTTGTCCGTCCCAGAGTATATGAATGTTTCTCCTGAGGAGCTGGTACAGTGCCCTTGACCGGCCCATCTGTGCTCAGAGACTCCAAGAATCTCTATCTTGGTTCTCTCCATTTCTCTTCCGATCATGAACAACTTGCCCTGGTAAAGGCTCCTGACGTTCCAGGTGCCTATTTTTAGTTTTGTTTTTAGTCCCATTTCAGAGTTGTCCACTGTAATGCAGTCAGGCTTTAGGCCGTCATCTCTATTACTTGTACTGACTTTGAAATCGGCCTCTTTCCCAGTTGCCGTCGATGATATGCCTGGTCTAAGGGCCTCACCATCAGATCTTTGAGTTTCGTTTGTCTCGACTGTCATAAGTTTCTTGGCATTTTACATCCAGTAGTTTGCCATTGCTTTCTGAACGTTGTTCTGGCCGCTTACCAACTATGGTCTCTGGTGCGCCCTTAGCCCGATACCAGGCGTTTCCAGTTCCCGCTTTCAGAGTCGTTGCCGCACAGGTCGATCTTCCGCCTCTTCCACCAGCAGCTGTGTGTACTTGTCAGGGGTGGACTCCCCTTCTTGTCGTTTCACTCACGTAGTTTAGCCGGACAGCCAAAGCCGTTGCCAGGGGAATGGCGCTGTCGTACAAAGGCAGACTCTAGGAGTCATACGTGAGCTAGACAGAAGTGGGGGAACCAAATAGGATCCTGGCCATCAATGATGTGGCTGCTTCTCACCGTGAGGTACTATCCCTTACACACTTCTGTCCTACCCCCCTAACTTAACTGAACGTCTTTATACTGGCTTAGAAGACTCATCAGAGTCTGTAGACAACCAGTCGCATTTGCATTACCCTGCTTTAAAAGCTATGCACATCCAATCTATTCTTAAATGCATTAACTGTCTCTGCCTTCACCACCTCCTGGGTTAATGTATTCCAAGTATTCACCACTCTCTGACTAAAAAAATATTGTATTATAACCAATCTGGACCTTTCTTTAGTTAGTTTGTATCTGTGTCTTCTTGTTCTCGTTGGTGGTTGTATTTGGAAAAACAACTTTTTATAGTCTAATTTAACCTTTCCTGTAATTATCTTATAAACCTGTATTAAGTCACCTCGAATTCTTCTCTTGTCTAGACACTAGGCCTGTATTAAGTCACCTCGAATTCTTCTCTTGTCTAGACACTAGGCCTGTATTAAGTCACCTCGAATTCTTCTCTTTTCTAGACACTGTAGGCCGGTTTTTCTGAGTCTTTCCTCATAACTGTAATTCTGAAATCCCACTATCAGCTTTGTCGATTTTCTTTGTATCCATTCCAGCATGTTTATATCCCCTCAATGATAAGGACTCCACACCTGTACACAGTACTCCAATTTAGGTCTAACTAATGCTTTATACAGTTTGACTATCACTTCCTTTCTCTTATGTTTAATATTTCTCTTTATCATACCTAACATTGCATTTGCCTTTTTCACTGCTACCTGAACTTGCTCATTCATTTTTCCTGTATGTTCTTCTTCTTCTTCTGCGTTCGTTCTCAATCTCCCGCTACCATGTCCTGAACAGGGCTTTGCAAGTAGCCAGGATGTAGTCCGGAGAACGGAATGCATTGTGTCGCTAGTTTACAGTTTGACTTCGGCAGCCTGTATGCTCTATTATGACCCCTAGGTCACTTTTCTTTTCTATCTTTCTAATATTGTTCTCGCCGATAACGTAATTATGTTCCATATTGGATCTAACCATGTGGATGACTGTACAGTTATCTATAATTAAACTTCATTTGCCATTTCATAGACCAGTCTCGAATTTTATCTAATTCCGACCTCAATATATCCACATCTGCTATATATGAGACACTCATATATAGTTTTGTGCCATCTGCAAATTTTGCAATCATGGATCCCATATCAATGTCCAAATCGTTTATATATATCAAGAATAATATTGGTCCCAAAAACCGAGCCCTGTGGCACTCACCTTTTACTTCACACCACACAGAGTACTCCTTATTTATGCCCTCTCTGCCTTCTTCCGGTTTACAAATTGTCAATCCATTTGGCAACCTCCCACCCCCCCCCCCCCCTATTCCATGTGATTTTAACTTTTTAAATAATCTTTAATGAGGTACTCTATCAAAGGCCTTTGCAAAATCTAAATAAATAACGTCCACTGGCTCCCCTTTATCTATCATTTTAGTAACCTCCTCCATGAATTTTATTAGATTTGTTAAGCACGATCTCCCTCTAGTAAACCCATGCTGACTATTTCTAATTAGATTAAATTTGTCTAAATGCATTACAATGTTTTCTTTGATTATTGACTCTAACAATTTACAGACTATGCTTGTTAAACTCACCGGTCTATAATTTGCTGGATCTGATTTTTTGCCATTTTTGAATAAGGGGATCACTCCCGCATCTTTCCAATCCCGTGGAACAATCCCTTCTGCAAGTGATTGAGAACATAATATAGCCAATGGTTTTGCTAGTTGGTCTCTAATTTCAAACAGCAATTTTGGATGAATACGATCTTGACATGGACAAAATCGATGTCATTGCATTTTTGGCAGACCCATAGGTGCTCAGTCCTTCTCGGGGAAATGGCTGTCTGTAAATATTAATGCTTCTCGTAGATCGCTGTTTGTACACACTCCCAGAGGCGCATCTACGGAACGTAGCGGTAAAGCAAGCACTGAAACCGTCCCTGCCCAAACATACGATACCCATCTGTATAGAAAACTTTGCCATAATATGAGCTAAACATTGCAAGTCAACCTGGGGAATCTTTTAATTAATAAAGGTCAATGATAACTGACCATCCTCTCTTTCACTGATACCAATTGATCAATGATATGATCACTCGGTTTGTCATCTCTTTCTTCACTAAACAGAGCAAGATTTTGGAGCCCTGAAATACGAAATTATTAGTTTGATCTTGCTGAATGATCTCTCCCAGCTGACGATGGTTTTCATGATCCAGATAGTAATGACAAGATTTGGAAAAAACTATTATGTTATTTTTATGTTGGCCCAACTTGATATAACAACAAGATTATGTTATTTTTATATTGACCCAACTTGATCTAACAACAAGATTATGTTATTTTTATGTTGACCCAACTTGATCTAACAACAAGATTATGTTATTTTTATGTTTATGTTGACCCAACTTGATCTAACAACAAGATTATGTTTTTTTAATGTTGGCCCAACTTGAAATAACAACAAGATTATGCAGTTTCAAGTTGTTGAGTTTAGCCGCTGTCCGTTAAGCATGTTATCGCACGCTTCTGTAGCCTGCTGTTGTTGGATATCATGTTATTGCACGTCTTCTGTAACCTGCTATTGTTGGATATCATGTTATTGCACGTCTTCTGTAGCCTGCTATTGTTGGACAGCATGTTATCGTACGTCTTCTGTAGGCTGCTGCTGTTGGACAGCATGTTATCGCACGTCCTCTGTAGGCTACTCTTGTTGGACAGTTTATAAGTGTGCACCACTTTACATTTAGTTTCACTAAATTTTTGTTGTTGTCAGAGAGTGGTGAATGCTTGGAATGCTTTGCCACGAGAAGTTGTGGAGGCAGGTACAATTAATCCATTCAAGAATAGATTGAATGCGCATCATTTTTAGAGCAAGGAAATGTGAATGAAACTGATTGAATACAGACTCTGCAGGGTCTTCTAAAAAAAGATTAAAGACGTTAAGTTAAGAAGACGAGTGTCTGATAACAAAGCACTCACCTTTCACCAAAGGTACACATTCTAATCCTCGATATTGACACACTCCACTCAACCCAGTTGTAAATGGGTACATGGCTTACTGTAAGGGGATAACAGTTGATGCCTAGTAGACTTCACCCCTGACAGCACTGTCTTATATAGGACTATCTCTGCTTTAAGAAAACGGGGAAGTTTGAAAACAAAGATTTCTTTTCTTTCTTAATAATATTGAGCAATGGTCAGGTTGTAACTTTGTTTACATATTGCCCAGTGTCAAAGATAGATGGGAATGTCTGTCACTGACTCTTTACGGAGTGAAAAGTCAGGATGATAATGACTCATTCCAAGCTAATTATAGGGTCACTACTACATCTGACTTCTTTACATGAAGTCTGTAGCATTTGCAGTGGTGGTTTCAATAGCAAAGGTTTCTCATGATGAGATTGCTATCTCCATACACAATCCTCTTTAGTTACCTTGTATGGCATGCTTAAAAGGTTGCAGTGGCCCTATTCTTTTCAGCAAAGGGACAACTTTGGTGGGAGTAAAGAATAGTATGATTGTGTTGTTAATGTTTTACTTTATGCGATGAGCGGAGACAGCAAGGGTTCGAGTCACCCCTTGTCTCAAAAACGTCAAACCAGAGTGACTGCGTTCTGAATGACCTCCAGTCGTCTTGACTGACGTCTTGCCACTGGTTTACGGTAGTTCAGGCCCAGAGAGGGAGGATGACGACAGCGCAACTTCTTCATCACTATTATCCAAATACAGCGCAAGTTACACAGTAACACCCACATACACCCCCACTGTAACACCCACATACACCGCCACAGTAACACCCACATACACCCACACAGTAACACCCACATACACCCCCACAGTAACACACACATACACCCCACACAGTAACACCCACATACACCCACACAGTAACACCCACATACACCCCCCACAGTAACACCCACATACACCCACACAGTAACACCCACATACACCCCCACAGTAACACACACATACACCCCCACAGTAACACCCACATACACCCCCCACAGTAACACCCACATACACCCCACACAGTAACACCTACATACACGCCACATACACCCCACACAGTAACACCCACATACACCCCACACACACACCCCCCACAGCAACACCCACATACACCCCCCACAGTAACACCCACATACACCCCCCCCCACAGTAACACCCACATACACCCCTCACAATAACACCCACATACACCCCACACAGTAACACCCACATACACCCCACACAGTAATACCCACATACACCCCACACAGTAACACCCACATACACCCCACACACACCCCCACAGTAACACCCACATACACCCCCCACAGTAACACCCACATACACCCCCCCCAGTAACACCCACATACACCCCCACAGTAACACACACATACACCCCAACAGTAACACACACATACACCCCCCACAGTAACACCCACATACACCCCCACAGTAACACACACATACACCCCCACAGTAACACCCACATACACCCCAAACAATAACACCTACATACACCCCACACAGTAACACCCACATACACCCCACACAGTAACACCCACATACACCCCCCACAGTAACACCCACATACACCCCCCCACAGTAACACCCACATACACCCCCACAGCAACACCCACATACACCCCCACAGTAACACCCACATACACCCCACACAGTAACACCCACATACACCCCACACAGTAACACCCGCATATACCCCCACAGTAACACCCACATACACCCCCACAGTAACACACACATACACCTCCACAATAACACCCACATACCCCCCCCCCCCCACAGTAACACCCACATACACCCCACACAGTAACACCCACATACACCCCACACAGTAACACCCACATACACCCTCACAGTAATACCCACATACACCCCACACAGTAACACCCACATACACCCCAAACAATAACACCTACATACACCCCCACAGTAACACACACATACACCCCCACAGTAACACCCACATACACCCCCACAGTAACACACACATACACCCCCACAGTAACACACACATACACCCCCACAGTAACACCCACATACACCTCCACAGTAATACACACCTACACCCCACACAGTAACACACACCTACACCCCACACAGTAACACCCACATACACCCCCACACAGTAACACCCACATACACCCCACAGTAACACACACATACACCCCCACAGTAGCACCCACATACAGCCCCCACAGTAACACCCACATACACCCCCCACAGTAACACACACATACACCCCCACAGCAACACCCACATACACCCCCACACAGTAACACCCACATACACCCCCCCCAGTAACACCCACATACACCCCCCCACAGTAACACCCACATACACCCCCCACAATAACACCCACATACACCCCACACAATAACACCCACATACACCCCCACAGTAACACCCACATACACCCCCACAGTAACACCCACATACACCCCCCACAGTAACACCCACATACACCCCCACAGTAACACACACATACACCCCCACAGTAACACACACATATACCCCCACAGTAACACCCACATACACCATCACAGTAACACACACCTACACCCCACACAGTAACACACACCTACACCCCACACAGTAACACCCACATACACCCCCACACAGTAACACCCAAATACACCCCCACAGTAACACCCACATACACCCCCCACAGTAACACCCACATACACCCCCCACAATAACACCCACATACACCCCACACAGTAACACACACATACACCCCCACAGTAACACCCACATACACCCCCCCCCCCCCAGTAACACCCACATACACCCCCACAGTAACACACACATACACCCCCACAGTAACACACACATACACCCCCCACAGTAACACCCACATAACCCCCACAGTAACACCCACATACACCCCCACAGTAACACACACATACACCCCCACAGTAACACACACATACACCCCCACAGTAACACCCACATACACCCCCACAGTAACACACACCTACACCCCACACAGTAACACACACCTACACCCCACACAGTAACACCCACATACACCCCCACACAGTAACACCCACATACACCCCCACAGTAACACACACATACACCCCCACAGTAGCACCCACATACAGCCCCCACAGTAACACCCACATACACCCCCCACAGTAACACACACATACACCCCCACAGCAACACCCACATACACCCCCACACAGTAACACCCACATACACCCCCCCCCCCAGTAACACCCACATACACCCCCCCCCCACAGTAACACCCACATACACCCCCACAGTAACACCCACATACACCCCACACAATAACACCCACATACACCCCCACAGTAACACCCACATACACCCCCCACAGTAACACCCACATACACCCCCCACAGTAACACCCACATACACCCCCACAGTAACACCCACATACACCCCCACAGTAACACCCACATACACCCCACACAGTAACACCCACATACACCCCACACAGTAACACCCACATACACCCCACACAGTAACACCCACATACACCCCAAACAATAACACCTACATACACCCCACACAGTAACACCCACATACACCCCACACAGTAACACCCACATACACCCCAAACAATAACACCTACATACACCCCCACAGTAACACCCACATACACCCCACACAGTAACACCCACATACACCCCAAACAATAACACCTACATACACCCCACACAGTAACACCCACATACACCCCACACAGTAACACCCACATACACCCCCCACAGTAACACCCACATACACCCCCCACAGTAACACCCACATACACCCCCACAGCAACACCCACATACACCCCCACAGTAACACCCACATACACCCCACACAGTAACACCCACATACACCCCACACAGTAACACCCGCATATACCCCCACAGTAACACCCACATACACCCCCACAGTAACACACACATACACCTCCACAATAACACCCACATACCCCCCCCCCCCCACAGTAACACCCACATACACCCCACACAGTAACACCCACATACACCCCCCACAGTAACACCCACATACACCCCCACAGCAACACCCACATACACCCCCACAGTAACACCCACATACACCCCCACAGTAACACACACATACACCTCCACAATAACACCCACATACCCCCCCCCCCCCCCCACAGTAACACCCACATACACCCCACACAGTAACACCCACATACACCCCACACAGTAACACCCACATACACCCACACAGTAACACCCACATACACCCTCACAGTAATACCCACATACACCCCACACAGTAACACCCACATACACCCCAAACAATAACACCTACATACACCCCCACAGTAACACCCACATACACCCCAAACAATAACACCTACATACACCCCACACAGTAACACCCACATACACCCCAAACAATAACACCTACATACACCCCCACAGTAACACACACATACACCCCCACAGTAACACCTACATACACCCCACACAGTAACACCCACATACACCCCAAACAATAACTCCCCCATACACCCCAAACAATAACTCCCACATACACCCCAAACAATAACTTCTACATACACCCCAAACAATAACTTCCACATACACCCCAAACAATAACTCCCACATACACCCCAAACAATAACTCCCACATACACCCCAAACAATAACTTCTACATACAAACCCATCAACAGTAAGAAACCTTATTTTGGGAAACTTCTTACTCTCACATCATTGTTTTGTTTCAATATTTTCAATCATTTCAATAATTTCAATCAGATTTCTATTTTGGTGTTGACTTTCAATCTAAATAATAATGATAGTGCTGGAACATGGGGTGCATTCACATTATGTAACAGCGGGTGCATTCACATTACATGTAACAGGAGGTGCATTCACATTACATGTAACAGCGGGTGCATTCAAATTACATGTAACAGGAGGTGCATTCACATTACATGTAACAGGAGTGGTGCATTCACATTACATGTAACAGGAGGTGCATTCACATTACATGTAACAGGAGGTGCATTCACATTACATGTAACAGGAGGTGCATTCACATTACATGTAAAACAAAAACACATTATCTTCGCATTGTACATAGTTGGTGCATATTGCAAGTTGTACATTGCTTTTGTGTTCGACCTGCTGCAAGATATTAAGATCAAACGGTTCCAATTGTGTGCTGGGTTGAGACTTGCCATCTGCACTATTTAGTAACTCAGTTATTCAAATCCTTAAATAGAGCTGGATGTCCACAATACAGAGAGACACACCCCAGAACATCCAACACACAGAGAGACACACCACAGAACATCCAACACAGAGACACACCACAGAACATCCAACACAGAGACACACCACAGAACATCCAACACACAGACACACCACAGAACATCCAACACAGAGACACACCACAGAACATCCAACACACAGAGAGACACACCCCAGAACATCCAACACAGAGAGACACACAACAG
Source organism: Ariolimax columbianus (assembly GCA_036924085.1). Lineage (NCBI taxonomy): Eukaryota > Metazoa > Mollusca > Gastropoda > Stylommatophora > Arionidae > Ariolimax > Ariolimax columbianus. The sequence goes on from JAVGWX010000018.1 coordinate 63,814,208, forward strand.
AACATCCAACACACAGAGAGACATACCACAGAACATCCAACACACAGACACACCACAGAACATCCAACACACAGAGAGACACACCACAGAACATCCAACACAGAGAGACACCCAACAGAACATCCAACACAGAGAGACACACCACAGAACATCCAACACAGAGAGACACACCCCAGAACATCCAACACAGAGAGACACACCACAGAACATCCAACACAGAGAGACACACCCCAGAACATCCAACACAGAGACACACCACAGAACATCCAACACAGATACACACCATAGAACATCCAACACAGAGACACACCACAGAACATCCAACACAGAGACACACGACAGAACATCCAACACAGAGAGACACACCACAGAACATCCACCACACACAGAGACACACCACAGAACATCCAACACACACAGAGACACACCACAGAACATCCAACACAGAGAGACACACAACAGAACATCCAACACACACAGAGACACACCACAGAACGTCCAACACACACAGAGACACACCATAGAACGCCCCAGGAGCTCACGAACGAGAGAGCGTACCGGACACCGCCAGGGAGACGGCTAGACAAGGGTCCTTTCTCTGCACATTTTCAGCTGGAAACAGGTGTCGGCTAAGGATGTCCCGTATATATTTACTGGCAATGGGCTGATTTATGGCTCTCAGACATGGATCTGTTGTATGGCTCTGTTGTATGGATCTGTTGTATAGCGCTGTTGTGTGGCGCAGTTGTATGCCTGTTGTATTGCTCTCCGACTTGACTCTGTTGCATGACTCTGTTGTATGGCTCTATTGTATGGCTCTATTGTGCGGCTCTGTTGTATTGCTCTACTGCATAGCTCTGCTGTATGACTCTGTTGTATGTCTTTGTTGAATGGCTCTGTTGCGTGGCTCTCAGCCATTAATAACTATCAAGGTCCCGACAAAGAAACTAGATTCTTCCATCCACGATTGTCTGGCCGGATTGAGTGGCTGCCAAGGTACGACAAGGTCACTGATCAGAAGTGGGCCAACAGCCCGTACACGTGCGAGGTCTCGGGATGGGTCGCATGTTAAGGGTGTTCTCGTGAAATCATTACAAGACGGTCTCCGTTGTGTGTTCCACACGCCACGAGGTCGAAAGACAAACCACGCCACATGTGGCAAAGAATTTAATTAAATTAAGAAAATGGATGAAGAAATCATGTAATGAGCTAACACTATTCTCATGTAGCATAGGTTTTGTGGTTCCCTGCCCTTAGTAAATCGTGTCATCAAATGGATGTAGAACAAAACTAAGGTTACTTCCCTTGGATTGCTTTTTGTCAAACTCGAACCTTTTTCATCGGCGGGACAATGCGTCGACTCTTTGTGTTATTACGAGTAGGTCCCACAATTGGTTCATGTAGTAGGTCACACGATAGGTCCATATAGTAGGTCCATGTAGTAGGTCACATTATAGGTCCATATAGTAGGTCACACGATAATTCCATGTAGTTGGTCCCACAATAGGCCCAGGTAGTAGGTCACATTATAGGTCCATGTAGTAGGTCACACAATAGAGTCACGTAGTAGGTCACACGATATGTCCATGTAGTAGGTCACACAATAGATTCACGTAGTAGGTCACACCCCCGGCGTCTTTATGTATGACGAAAAAAAGAATAACACCACTGCCCCACAGGGAGTATGTCGTAAGAGGCGACTAACTGTGTGACATGACATAACACTGCCACGCTTAGAGCAGCGTAGATGGCGCCTAACAGGCCGCGAGCCTACTTTGCTCTAGTGTTTGAGTCTAAAAATATGAAATCGCACATAATCTAACCGCCCTCCGTAAGCTCCTATCTCAACACAGTGGAGTATTAAGCTGCTCGAGCCTAGCCCGCGAAGCAGGAAATCCTTCTCATACCAGAGCTGGAACCTGCACTGGGGCATCTGCTCGTGTAGAAGTACAGAAGTAGGTCACACAATATATAGTAGGTCATCTTATACGTCCAAATATCACTGTACACAATAGGTCCATGTTGTAGGTCACACACACGGTCAACAGAAGGTCACATAATATGTACACGTACTAGATAATCCTTCTTTTTCCACATACCCACACCTAAACTCAAACACTAACTCTAACCTTAAACCTAGCCCTAATCCAAACCCAAACCCTAGTCCTACCCCTACATCTAATTAAATTCTTATGCTAACCCTAATCCCAACCCGAGCCATAACCCTGCCGGAATCCCTCCCCAACCCAACCCTCCCCAACCCTAACTCTCCCAACCCTAACTCTCCCCAACCCTAACCCTCCCCAACCCTAATCCTCCCCAACCCCAACCCTCCCCAACCCCAACCCTCCCTAACCCTAACCCTCCCCAACCCTAATCCTCCCCAACCCTAACCCTCCCCAACCCTAACCCTCCCCAACCCTAACTCTCCCAACCCTGACCCTCCCCAACCCTAATCCTCCCCAACCCTAACCCTAACCCTGCCCAACCCTAACCCTCCCCAACCCTAACTCTCCCAACCCCAACTCTCCCCAACCCTAACCATCCCCAACCCTAACCCTCCCCAACCCTAACTCTCCCAACCCTAACCCTCCCCAACCCTAACCTTCCTCTAACCCTCCTGTCCCCAACCCTAACCCTTCCCAACCCTAACCCTCCTCTAACCCTCCCCTCCCCAATCCCTAACCCTCCCCAACCCTAACTCTCCCCAACCCCAATCCTCCCCAACCCTAACCCTCCCCAACCCTAACCCTCCCCTAAACCCTCCCCAACCATAACCCTCCCCTAAACCATCCCCAGCCACAACCCTCCCCTAATCCCTCCCCAACCCTAACCCTCCCCTAATCCCTCCCCAGCCACAACTCTCCCCTAATCCCTCCCCAACCCTAACCCTCCCCTAAACCCTTCCCTCCACCTCCCCAACCCTAACCCTCCCCTAAACCCTCCCAAACCATGCGATGACAGACCATAGCTACTGTCTGGACGTACAACGCCTCACTTTTATCTGAGATGACAGACCATAGCTGCGGTATGGACGTACAATAAACATGTTTGTTTGTTATGACGTCAGGTGATTTATTCCAGTTAGTCGTACAAAATTTGTTGATAAGTAGGCCAATTCAATCCATCCATCAATTAGTGTCCATAAACTCCTTGCCAAGTGTGTGTAGATCGTTGAATGCAACAGCCATCAGTCCATCGCCTCCCCATACTCCCCCTCCCTCCCATAGGCGTCTCCCTCATCTTGTACCGCCCATATCCTGACGTGAGGTGAGATCTTGGTCAGCATGTTTCATTTGACCTTGACCCAAGCCTCCGCATCCATTCCTTTCAGAGTACGATCATCAACACTGATTGTTCCCCACATACTTGTGGTGTTCATGCTCTGTACGTCCCATATACTTGTGGTGTTAATGCCCTGTACGTCCCATATACTTGTGGTGTTCATGCTCTGTACGTCCCATATAGTTGTGGTGTTCATGCTCTGTACGTCCCATATACTTGTGGTGTTCATGCTCTGTACGTCCCATATAGTTGTGGTGTTCATGCTCTGTACGTCCCATATACTTGTGGTGTTCATGCTCTGTACGTCCCATATGCTTGTGGTGTTCATGCTCTGTACGTCCCATATACTTGTGGTGTGTGTGCTCTGTACGTCCCATATACTTGTGGTGTTCATGCTCTGTACGTCCCATATACTTGTGGTGTTAATGCCCTGTACGTCCCATATACTTGTGGTGTTAATGCCCTGTACGCCCCATATAATTGTGGTGTTCATGCTCTGTACGTCCCATATAGTTGTGGTGTTCATGCTCTGTACGTCCCATATGCTTGTGGTGTTCATGCTCTGTACGTTCCATATACTTGTGGTGTTCATGCTCTGTACGTCCCATATACTTGTGGTGTTCATGCTCTGTACGTCCCATATGCTTGTGGTGTTCATGCTCTGTACGTCCCATATACTTGTGGTGTGTGTGCTCTGTACGTCCCATATACTTGTGGTGTTCATGCTCTGTACGTCCCATATACTTGTGGTGTTAATGCCCTGTACGTCCCATATACTTGTGGTGTTAATGCCCTGTACGCCCCATATAATTGTGGTGTTCATGCTCTGTACGTCCCATATAGTTGTGGTGTTCATGCTCTGTACGTCCCATATACTTGTGGTGTTCATGCTCTGTACGTCCCATATGCTTGTGGTGTTCATGCTCTGTACGTCCCATATACTTGTGGTGTTCATGCTCTGTACGTCCCATATACTTGTGATGTTCATGCTCTGTATGTCCCAAATACTTGTGGTGTGTGTGCTCTGTACGTCCCATATACTTGTGGTGTTCATGCTCTGTACGTCCCATATACTTGTGGTGTTCATGCTCTGTACGTCCCATATACTTGTAGCGTGTGTGCTCTGTACGTCCCATATACTTGTGGTGTTCCTGCTCTGTACGTCCCATATACTTGTGGTGTGTGTGCTCTCTACGTCCCATATACTTGTGGTGTGTGTGCTCTGTACGTCACGTCGATCGAGTGACAGAGTGATTCTCACAGCGAAGCTGCTGTGTTGTGCGGTACACTGTTGCGTGACTGACAGTTGCGTGTGGCAAGTCTTCGAGAAGGGAGCTAATCATCCTTGCTATGAAACAAAAACTGTGACCTCGTACAATGATGTCTAGAACTCTTCACTTCCGGCCACAGTGTCTGTCATATGGTAACCTTTAGAGACTCCGGAAAGGACAATAACATTACATATTGTTATGGTTACATGTTGTTATGGTTACATGTTGTTATGGTTACATGTTGTTATGGTGCACATTGTTATGGTTACATGTTGTTTTGGTTACATGTTGTTATGGTTACATATTGTTATGGTTACATGTTATGCTTACATTTTGTTATGGTTACATGTTGTTATGGTTACATGTTGTTATGGTGCATGTTGTTATGGTACATGTTGTGATGGTACATCTTGGGAGCAGGACAAACATGTACCTGGAAGATTCGGCATAAATTTTAACGAAATATTCGAATACTAGCCAGGACCACAGTCGAATCCAGCTTCTAGATCGAAACAGTTTGGGCACCTAGGGTCTTACTGGAGACAATAACAAATTGTAGATTATTGATCAGTTACTGATAACAATACATATATGGAGATTATTGATCAGTTACTGACAACAATACATATTTGGAGATTATTGATCAGTTACTGATAACAATACATATATGGAGATTATTGATCAGTTACTGATAGCAATACATATATTGAGATTATTGATCAGTTACTGATAACAATACATATACGGAGATTATTGATCAGTTACTGATAACAATACATATATGGAGATTATTGATCAGTTACTGATAACAATAAATATATGGAGATTATTGATCAGTTACTGATAACAATAAATATATGGAGATTATTGATCAGTTACTGATAACAATAAATATATGGAGATTATTGATCAGTTACTGATAACAATAAATATATGGAGATTATTGATCAGTTACTGATAACAATAAATATATGGAGATTATTGATCAGTTACTGATAACAATAAATATATGGAGATTATTGATCAGTTACTGATAACACTACATGTATGGAGATTATTGATCTTTGTACATGACGAAGACTCATTGGACGTTACGTAATCAAACCTGAAAACAGACACTGCACTCATTGCAACTAAGAGCAGCTATAGTTTCCTACTAATATCCGTTTATTCTTCTTCTTCTTCTTCTTCTGCTTCTTCTTCTTCTTCTTCTTCTTCTTCCTCTTCTTCTTTTTCTTCTCCTTCGTCGTTGTCGTTGTCCGTTCTAAAACTCCCACTATCAAGCCCTGAACTTGGTTTTACAAGTAGCAGGATGTAATCCGGAGAATGGAATGCGTTGTGATGTAGTTTACAGCTTAATGTCCACATGTACTCCATTCGGTTGAACACGTCCATCTAGAGCAGGCTTGCGTGTGTAACAGTCTACTAATATTAACAATCTATTCTGCTGTTTAAATAGATTGTCTGAGCTTGTGTGGGTACATATGTATCCCCGGCTAACCCCCTCTACGTACAGGTAGGTAAGTTCTAGCTCCACAAATGTATTAACTGAACTAATGACCACCATGCAGCCCCCACGCATACAACATGCTAATGTATGTTATGTAGACATTGAGTCGTCTACCGGCAGACCTACGTCATTAGATTGATCACTCTCTACAAATGGGCGTAAATGGCTACTCATTCGTCACGTGATATTTGACGATAAAGGTCAATACTTGATAAACGAACACATGAATGAGGTGACTTAGTGCAACTCTTGTTATGATCTGAGATCCCGTGCTAGCTCGTCCTTGTCTTAACAGCCAGGGCACGTCACTCATTAGGTCAACCACATTTGGAAATAATGCCAGAGAAGACACAAATATGATCAAATGTATTTGTGACTATGAATATATGACAGTATCAATACATACTTGGCGATACTAGGAATACTCAGGAAAAACATAATCATTTATACTATATCTGATCAGCTGGTCAAGATTCCAGACCTGGTAGCTCATTTCTAGGCACATTCAGTTATCTTCTACTAGTTCTTTTGTCCTAATGTCCTTGCCATGAGGCGTATCAGAGAGGCGGGCTTGCCATGAGGCGTATCAGAGAGGCGGGCTTGCCATGAGGCGTATCAGAGAGGCGGGCTTGCCATGAGGCGTATCAGAGAGGCGGGCTTGCCACGAGCGTATCAGAAAGATGGGATGCTTAGATTTCTTGTTATCGTCAAGTTGGAGGCTTGTGCTGTCGTTAGGTGTAACTTCCTGAGAGTGTCAGAGACACCCTCGATCCATCGACGCCGTGGTCTGCCTATTGCTCATGGACCGGAGACCTTCATATGATATGCTCTCGTTGCAGGCTGGTCATAATGTATTCTGACTAAATGACCAACCCACTTGATTTGTTGAGAGTCGATGTAGGCACTAACTGGGTTTGTCTTCACTGTCTACTTCGGCGTGGTGTTGCAGGTTCGGTCACGGATTGTCTCTCCTGCTGAACGTCTCACACAGCGCATCTCATAGCTCTGGGTCTTACTATTATGGGTTGCTAGTAAGGACCAAGATTTACATTGGAAACACAATGTAGGGATAAATAGTGTTTTTATCAGCCTCCTCTTAGTAAAAAAAAGCACTCTAAGGTGTTTCGGAATCGGTGCAGTTTGATAGGGCACACCATTCACCTTTTGAGTTCTATGTGCTATCGCTCTGTCCACCCTGCCATCCTCAGTAAACATACTACCTAGGTATTTGATCTCTCTGTCCACCCTGCCATTCTCAGTGAACATACTACCTAGGTATTTGATCTCTCTGCCCACTCTGCCACCAGTGAACATACTACCTAGGTATTTGATCTCTCTGCCCACTCTGCCACCAGTGAACATACTACCTAGGTATTTGATCTCTCTGTCCACTCTGTCATCAGTGAACATACTACCTAGGTATTTGATCTCTCTGCCCACTCTGCCACCAGTGAACATACTACCTAGGTATTTGATCTCTCTGCCCACTCTGCCATCAGTGAACATATTACCTAGGTATTTGATTTCTCTGTCCACTCTGTCATCAGTGAACATACTACCTAGGTATTTGACCTCCCTTACTTGCTTGATACCAATGTCACTGATGTGAAAACTTCTCTTCACTTTGTTCACACGATATCATCATATCTCTGTCTTGTCTGTGTTGATCATTCATGTCCTATTCGTTACAAGCGAAATGGAGAAAGTTCAGGTGGTGTTATATGTCTCAATTTTGGTAAAAGATGACCAGATCATCCGCAAACAACAGTTTATTTAGGGTACACCTCGTGAAGGTTAGCCAACTGTGTAACTGTATCCATGTCAATTATGAACATAGGTGGAGAAAGAACACATCCCTGTCGTAAACCACTCCGCGCTGGAAACCGATGTGTCATATCTGGATTTGGTCGTACTGCACCGTCGCTGTTTACTTTCAAGGCACGAACGCCACCCAGTAGTGGACCCTCCACACCACAGTCCTTCATTACTTTCCATAGCTTACAACGGTTTGCCCGGTTAAATGCCTTTTCCGGGATCAAGACGCTGAGCAGCGCAAGAGCTGCAGGGGGTCAGCGACCCTTAGCTGACTGCTAGCGTCACCGCCAGCAACCCATAGCTAACAGCTAGCGTCAGGGTCAGCGACCCAGAGCTGCCAAGACCCTTCTACACCTCCACGCGGTGATCCTGGATAACAGGCTGCAGCAGAGAAGACTGGCTAAGGAGAAGGGATTGAAGAGGGAATGCCCGGTACTAAAAAAAGACCCACTGAAGTCGGATGTGTCGGACCTAAAAGTGCAAATATCGCAGTCAAGCTGTAAACTATGACACAACGCATTCCGTTCTCTGGACTAAATTCTGCGACTTAAAGCCCTTTTCAGGGCTTAGTAGCGGGAGGATTAAGAACGAACGAAGCCAAGTCAAGCCAAGTAAAGCTAAGCCAAACCAACCCAAACCCCAAAATACTACAGTGGAATGCGGAGGGAGTCATTAACAAAAAACTTTCCCTAACACACCACCTGCATGAAGGTAAGATTGACGTGGCATGTATCCAGGAAACGCACCTCAACAATAACCATAAATTCTCAATCAGAGGATACCAGACCTTCCGTCTAGATAGAGAAGGCCACAAAGGAGGGGTCCTGATACTGACCAGAAACAGCATACCGAGTAGCGCGGTACCTGTCAATCACAACGGAACTAGCAGAAATTGTAGGAGTTGACATAATGGCTCAAGATACGAAGCTCCGCATTTTCAATCTGTACGGACCACCAAACAGAGACCTATCGCTCTCGAGTATGGAGGTCAGAGACTCCAACTGCATAGTAGTTGGAGATTTCAACAGTCACTCGGAGAGATGGGGATACTCTGACACAGACAGCAGAGGTGACGAAGTGGAAGATTGGGAGATAGATGCAAATCTCTCCCTAATCAATAGGCCGGAGGATAGCCCTAGCTTCTATTCAAGAACATGGCATACCACCTCGACTCCAGATTTGGCCTTCTCCACACAGGACATACACTATAAAATAGACCGCCAGGTGCTAAACCAACTGGCAGGTAGCGACCACAGGCCGATCAGGCTAACCATTGACATGGAAGTAGGCCCACAGGAAACAAAACCGCTCCCACGTTGGAATTACAAACGAGCCGACTGGGACAGATTTGCAATCCTGACAGATGGGCTGTGTGAAACCATCAACACACGAAACACCAAAATGAAGCCCATGGTAGAGAGCCTAAGCAAGGCAATAATGCAAGCCGCCACTGAAACCATCCCAAGAGGAGCTAGGAAAAACTATAAGCCCTACTGGAATGATGAGTTACAGAAAGTGGAAGATGCAGTAACAAATGCTAGGAACATGGCAGAACGAGAAAAATCCATGGAGGCAAACATCGCCCTCAAAGCCGCCGCGGCGAAACACACTCTCAAGCAAACAGCAAGAGAAAGCTGGAAAAATAAAACGGAAAGTCTAAACCTGGACAAAGAAGGGAACAAGCTATGGAAGCTAGTCAGAGCCATGAATGACGAAACCCCGTCAAATAAACAAATTACTATCAAGCAGGGCGAGAACTTGATCACAGGTAAGAAAGCCGCAAACGCCTTTGTCGATCACTATGCCAGAGCAAACCACATCGAGGTCCCTGCAGATAAGCATACAGACATTATCGAAGAGCTAAAGGGACACGAAAACATAAATACGGCTCCTGAAGAGCACATGATGGCCAAACTAACAATGCGCGAAATGGAAGAGGCCATGAGAACACTAAAGAAAAGGAAATATCCCGGAAAAGACGGGATAACAAACGAAATGCTGATGGGGCTGGGCCAAACAGCGAAGAAGAAACTACTATCAGTCCTGAACCAAAGCTGGAAAAGGGGTATTGTACCCCAGGCATGGAAAGATGCAATACTGGTACCAGTACCAAAAACAGGAAAGGACAAAACAGATCCAAATGGATACAGGCCCATAAGCCTACTGAGCTGTGTCGGCAAGCTGATGGAACGGATGATAAACACCAGACTGATGTGGCATCTGGAAGAAAAACGAATACTAATTCCACAGCAAGCCGGCTTTAGACAGCACAGATCCACTGAGGACCAGGTCATCCTCATAGCCCAGGAGATAGAAGATGCCTACCAGGCACAGAAACACACAGTAGCTGTTTGGGTGGATCTGGAAAAGGCATTTGACAAAGTCTGGAAGGATGGACTTAGAGTCAAGCTAAGAAGAAATGATGTCTGTGGGAAGATGTACAAGTGGATCAACCACTACCTCAAACAAAGAACGGCCAGAGTCCAAGTACAAGGGCAGATGAGCAAAAAGGTGACACTCGAGCAGGGAGTACCCCAAGGGGGAGTATTGTCACCCACACTCTTCCTGGTATATATAAACGATATTACAGAGAATATACCAAGAAGAGTCCATAGCTCAATGTTTGCAGACGATCTGGCTATGTGGACCTCTGAAAAGAATCTCACCATAGCAAGAAATCGGATGCAGACGGCCCTAACATCGCTGGAAGAGTGGGCGAACTCATGGCTGGTCAAAATAAACGAGGAGAAAACCACGTGCACAATATTCTCGCTCTCATTAAAACCCCAAAGTACCAAACTAAGTCTAAATGGCAAAATCCTGCAGCCAAACGACAACCCAACCTATCTGGGAGTCACATTTGATCGGCGCATGACATGGAAAAGTCAGATTGAGAGAAACCGAATGAAAGCCAGAGAAAGAATGGCGATCATGAGGACACTTGCTGGCACAAGCTGGGGAGCAGACGAAGGCATACTAAAGAAACTGTACACTGGAAGAGTGAGACCAGTTCTCGAGTATGGCATTGCGGCATGGACAACAGCAGCGAAGGCGAACTTCGATAAAGTTAACAAACTTCAAAACCAAGCCATGAGAATTATAACAGGTGGCATGAAGTCAACGCAAATTGTAGAACTTGAAAAGATTACAAAACTGCAATCCATGACCGATAGAAGAGACTGCAGAGCCCAGCTGCAGTCAGAGAAACTCCGAAGACTGACGGACCATCCAATGTACCAGAGACTAAACAATTTGGGAAATGGGAAACTAAAGCGGAGAAACTTTGCAGAAATAGCCAAAGCAAAGATGCACGAAGATCCCATAAACGCACTAACAACACCAAAACCCATCACTACTGTACGAAAACCTACTTGGAGGCAGGATATATTTCCAGAGGTGGTAGAAAATATACCAGGTATTGCAAACAAAAACTGCCAGACTGAAAAAGAAAGGAGAGACACTACCCTAAGCTTCATAACGAAAAGCTACCCAAGCATGGACTGGACCCATGCATACACCGACGGTTCTGTAACAAACACTACACAGAACGGAGGGGCAGGAGCATTCCTGAACCTACCAAATGGCAGAAAAATAACACTGTCATTCGCTACTGGTAAGTACACAAGCAATTTCAGAGCGGAGGCAGAGGCACTGAGGGCGGCAGTGGAAGAAATGGTGACACACAGTGAAAATGAGAGCCATATAGTCTTGCTGACAGATGCTCTCGCCGTAGTCACAGCGCTAAAAAGCCAGAAAAGCACTGAGCTCAATGACTTAAGAGCAGCACTCTGCAAACTGTGCCAGCAGTCCGCACCAAAAAGGGTAGTGGTACAGTGGGTTCCGTCACACTGCAACATCCAAGGCAACGAGGAGGCAGACAGACTGGCAAAAGAAGGTGCAAGGCTACCACAAACAGATACCAGTATGACGTACGAAGAGTCAAAACGGCTTATCAAAGCCAAATACATGACCAAATGGGAAACCGAACATACTGGTTACACCAAAAACGATGCCTATTACCAGTTGAACCGAAGAGAGCAGGTCGTTGTCTTCAGACTTCGCACTGGCCACAACAGACTGAGGTACCACCTATTCAACAAATTGAAGATAGGGTGTACCGACGAATGCCCGTGCGGTACTGGTAAAATGACCACTGAACATCTGCTGCAGAACTGCCCGACATACAAGGATCAGAGAGAGCAGGTGTGGCCATTGCCAGTGGAACTGCAAGACAAGCTGTATGGTAGTGGCGAGAGTCTCAGGATGACCGCCGCTTTTTTCGAAAAAATAATGGTTACTGTCTGACTGTGTACGCAGAAGAAGAAGAAGAAGACAACCCAAACCAAACCAATCCATAACCAAGCTAAACCAAGCCAAGCCAAGTGTCTTGTTCTGTTCAATGACGTCCACGTGACATTTCTTATTGTACTCTGGTTTTGTCCCCTGAACTGTCTGGACGTAGATAAAGATCCTTACATCCCCTGCTCTTCCTGAATCGTGATTGAAGTACTTAACAGCGGCTCGACAATACCTGCTAATCGCTGCACAGGGACCAGTGCGAACGTTTGTCCGATGAGGATAAGGAGAGATATGCCCCAGTAAGAGCTGCCATCTTTCTTGCTACCGTTCTTTATAAATAGGTACCACAACGGCTCTTTGTCACTCCCCAGGTACCTTACCTTCAATCCCCAGGTACTTTCCCTCCAATCCCCAGGTACCTTCCCTTCAATCCCCAGGTACCTTCCCTTCAATCCCCAGGTACTTTCCCTCCAATCCCCAGGTACCTTCCCTTCAATCCCCAGGTACCTTCCCTCCAATCCCCAGGTACCTTCCCTTCAATCCCCAGGTACTTTCCCTCCAATCCCCAGGTACCTTCCCTTCAATCCCCAGGTACTTTCCCTCCAATCCCCAGGTACCTTCCCTTCAATCCCCAGGTACCCTCCCTTCCATCCCCAGGTACTTTCCCTCCAATCCCCAGGTACTTTCCCTCCAATCCCCAGGTACTTTCCCTCCAATCCCCAGGTACCTTCCCTTCAATCCCCAGGTACTTTCCCTCCAATCCCCAGGTACCTTCCCTTCAATCCCCAGGTACTTTCCTTCCAATCCCCAGGTACCTTCCCTTAAATCCACAGGTACTTTCCCTCCAATACCCAGGTACCTTCCCTTCAATCCCCAGGTATCTTCTCTTCAATCTCCAGGTACCTTCCCATCAATCCCCAGGTACCTTCCCTTCAATCCTCAGGTACTTTCCCTCTAATCCCCAGGTACCTTCCCTTCAATCCCCAGGTACTTTCCCTCCAATCTACGCCTGATTAAAGATCCCTGTGAGTCACCTTTCCCCTACATCGTGACAAGCTGTTATGGCATCTGCTGATATGTTGTCTACACCTGACTCCTTCTTCTAATTGTCTCTCTGACTCCTTCTAATTGTCTCTCTGACTCCTTCTTCTAATTGTCTCTCTGACTCCTTCTTCTATTTGTCTCTCTGACTCCTTCTTCTAATTGTCACTCTGACTCCTTCTTATAATTGCCTCTCTGACTCCTTCATCTAAGTGTCACTCTGACTCCTTCTTCTAATTGCCTCTCTCACTCCTTCTTCTAATTGTCTCTCTGACTCCTTCTAATTGTCTCTCTGACTCCTTCTTCTAATTGTCTCTCTGACTCCTTCTTCTAATTGTCTCTCTGGCTCCTACTGCTAATAGTCACTCTGACTCCTTCTTCTAACTGTCTCTCTGACTCCTTCTTCTAATTGTCACTCTGACTCTTTCTTCTAATTGCTTCTCTCATTCCTTGTTCTAATTGCGTCTCTGACTCCTTGTTCTAATTGTCTCTCTGACTCCTTCTTCCAATTGTCACTCTGACTCCTTCTTCTAATTGTCTCTCTGACTCCTTCTTCTAATTGTCTCTCTGACTCCTTCTAATTATCTCTCTGACTCCTTGTTCTAATTGCCTCTCTGACTCCTTCTTCTAATTGTCTCTCTAACTCCTTCTTCTAATTGCCTCTCTCACTCCTTGTTCTTATTGCCTCTCTGACTCCTTCTTCTAATTGCCTCTCTCATTCCTTGTTCTAATTGCCTCTCTCATTCCTTGTTCTAATTGTCTCTCTTAATCCTTCTTCTAATTATCACTCTGACTCCTTGTTCTAATTGCCTCTCGGACTCCTTGTTCTAATTGCCTCTCTGACTCCTTGTTCTAATTGCCTCTCTGACTCCTTGTTCTAATTGCCTCTCTGACTCCTTGTTCTAATTGCCTCTCTGACTCCTTGTTCTAATTGCTTCTCTGACTCCTTGTTCTAATTGCCTCTCTGACTCCTTGTTCTAATTGCCTCTCTGACTCCTTGTTCTAATTGCCTCTCTGACTCCATGTTCGAGTATTAATTTGTCGCTATGCCCAATGTATTTTGGGGCTTGTTCCAAAGAATGACGTCACAGATTCTGTACCGTTATCTGCCTGTGCTCTTGGTACAGGTAAGTCTGTGAAATACTCCTCCCATTCTCTCAGGAAGTCTGTGAAATACTCCTCCCCTCCTCTCAGGAAGTCTGTGAAATACTTCTCCCCTCCTCTCAGGAAGTCTGTGAAATACTCCTCCTCTCCTCACAGGAAGTCTGTGAAATACTCCTCCCCTCCTCTCAGGAAGTCTGTGAAATATTCCTCCCATCCTCTCAGGAAGTCTGTGAAATACTCCTCCCCTCCTCTCAGGAAGTCTGTGAAATACTCCTCCCCTCCTCTCAGGAAGTATGTGAGATACTCCTCCCATCTGTCTCCTATCCTCACAGTAAGACTGTGACATACCCCTTCCATCCTCTCAGGAAGTCTGTGGAATTATCCTTCCATCTGTCTCTTTCCTCTCAGGTTCATACAGTGGTTTCTCCTCTCTGTCATTGGCCACCGTGTAAGGATTGTAAAAATTCTTTTAGTTCTAATTCTGATCCTTACATCTGTACCTCCTGATGTATCTGATCCTTACATCTGTACCTGCTGATGTATCTGATCCTTACATCTGTACCTCCTGATGTATCTGATCCTTACATCTGTACCTCCTGATGTATCTGATCCTTACATCTGTACCTGCTGATGTATCTGATCCTTACATCTGTACCTCCTGATGTGTCTGATCCTTACATCTGTACCTCCTGATGTGTCTGATCCTTACACCTGTACCTCCTGATGTGTCTGATCCTTACACCTGTACCTCCTGATGTGTCTGATCCTTACATCTGTACCTCCTGATGTGTCTAATCCTTATATCTGTACCTCCTGATGTGTCTGATCCTTACATCTGTACCTCCTGATGTGTCTAATCCTTATATCTGTACCTGCTGATGTGTCTGATCCTTACATCTGTACCTCCTTATGTGTCTAATCCTTACATCTGTACCTCCTGATGTATCTGATCCTTACATCTGTACCTGCTGATGTGTCTGATCCTTACATCTGTACCTGCTGACGTGTCTGATCCTTACATCTGTACCTCCTGATGTGTCTGATCCTTACATCTGTACCTGCTGATGTGTCTGATCCTTACATCTGTACCTGCTGATGTGTCAATTGTGCTGCCCAGATAGGTAAAGGTACCCACTTCCTCCAACCGCTCTCCATCCAGCATGTTTGGTTCTCTGCTGTTAGTGTTCAGTTTAAGGAGCTTGCTTTTCTTCATGTTCAGTCCTAGTAGCGCAGATTATTTACATCATATCAAGTTTCTCTTGCAGCACATACTCTGTGTAGTCCAGGTCCTCCGATTGTGACAATAGTACCAGATACTCTGTGTAGTCCAGGTCCTCCAATTGTGACAATAGTACCAGATCATCTGTGTAGTCCAAGTCCACCAATTGTGACAATAGTACCAGATACTCTGTGTAGTCCAGGTCCTCCGATTGTGACAATAGTACCAGATCATCTGTGTAGTCCAGGTCCACCAATTGTGACAATAGTACCAGATACTCTATGAAGTCCAGTTCCTCCAATTGTGACAATAGTACCAGATACTCTATGTAGTCCATGTCCTCCAATTGTGACAATAGTACCAGGTACTCTATGTAGTCCAGTTCCTCCAATTGTGACAATAGTACCAGGTACTCTATGTAGTCCATGTCCTCCAATTGTGACAATAGTGTGCACTGAATATCATTTTTTTCCCCGATTGATGTCTTTATTGTCCAATCTAAGGCCAACAAGAACAGGAAAGGGGAGAGCAGGCATCCCTGTCTCACGCCTGTTTGCACCCTGAAGCTGTCAGTCGGTACTCCTTCATGTACCACTCTTCTATCTGTGTCTTTGTACATATTCTGGATAAGGGTTGTGTACTTCTCTGGCATCCCATAGTGCCTCAACAGTGCCATAGAGTACTTCTATCAACGCTGTCAAACGCCTTTTCGAAGTGTATTCAATTTGCGTATTTTTTTTTTTTTTTTTGCTTTGATGTTTGCCTCACTAGTTTCTACTGGCGGAGGCGCGCCATTTTCCACCCCAGACCGTAGTCAATTGGGCGATATCAGGACGTATAAACCAGTGCTTGGATGCATGTGTGCGTCTGTATGTACCTATGCTAGGTTTGTGCGCCCTCAGAAGCTAGCCCAACCAAAGTGCAATGGAAGGGCTTTACCACGAGGGCAAGTGTGAAAGTTGTGCAAGGGTGTGACTGTAGGACAGAGTCAAATGAAACAGAGTGAGGTGAGAAGAGAGAGAAGGGGAAGAGTGGCCCCCAGGGTGAGCATTTGTTGATGCACCGCCCTTGTAATTGTGTATACAATTTGCGTATAGGGATGATTTCCAATCTATAATTTGTTCTACTATGATACGTAGCGTAGGTATATAATCTGTGTATAATCTTCCCTGACGAAATCATGTCTGTTCCTTGCTGAGCTTTTTGTTTACTTCCGCTTTTTATCTGTCCAAGATGATTATGTTGAATATCTTGCTTGGCACCGACAGAAATGGAATCCCCCAATAATTGGTGCAATCTGCCAGATCTCCTTGATCAAATAACCTTCCCATACGATGGGCACTCTCTTATCTTCCCATATCTTCTGGAATATAATCTTTGTAATGTATCTGGGGTCTAATCTATATCTGTCATTATGCTGTTATTCCCCTGGGCTTTCTGCTCTCCATTTTTGTTGGTTTAGATATCGCCTTTTGGATTTCTACCTTACCTGGTAGGTTGCAGTCTCTTCTTCTTCAGCGCTCTACCTGAAAAGGAATTGTTTCGTAGTTTACAGCGAGACTGAGATATCTGCGCCTTTAGGCCCGACACTTCCGATTCCAGCACGAAATTTTGGGGACAGGTTTTACCTTCTTTGTTGATCCCTTATCTCTACATCCAGACTGCACTAGTGTAGACTGTTTCCGGGGCTGCCGCCTGGAGGCGTCTTGGCCTGTTGTGGTTCGCTGACCCTAAAGCAAACAGCCATCTATGAATCACTAGCTTTATTTTCGTTCACTGCTACATCTGAGGTCTTTGGATTGCGGTCTCCATTAAGGCACTCCTCTGCTGGTAGGTTGTGTACTGTTTCTTGCGGAGGAAATCTGTTTAGGTTTTTTTGAAATGCTCAAACCATGTGTTGAAATAATCTTGTGTTCATAGAGTCTTCTTCTTCTTCTTCTTCTTCTTCTTCTTCTTCTTCTTCTTCTTCTTCTTCTTCTTCTTCTTCTTCTTCTTCTTCTTCTTCTTCTTCTTCTTCTTCTTCTTCTTCTTCTTCTTCATCTTCTTCTTCTTCTTCTTCTTCTTCTTCTTCTTCATCTTCTTCTTCTTCTTCTTCTTCTTCTTCATCTTCTTCTTCTTCTTCTTCTTCTTCTTCTTCTTCTTCTTCTTCATCATCTTCATCTTCTTCTTCTTCTTCTTCGTACGCAGTCAGACAGTAACCATTATTTTTTCGAAAAAGCAGCGGTTATCCTGATGCTGTCGACACTGCCATAGAGCTTGTCTAGTGTTGCCACTGGTGATGGCCACATCTGCTCTCTCTGATCCTCGTATGTCGGGTAGTTTTGCAGCAAATGCTCAGCGGTCATTATGTCGGTACCACACGGGCATTCGTCAGTGCCACCTATCTTCAATTTGTTGAATAGGTGATACCTCAGTCTATTGTGGCCAGTGCGAAGTCTGAAGACCACGACCTGCTCTCTTCTGTTCAACTGGTAATAGGCATCGTTTTTTGTGTAGCCAGTATGTTCTGTTTCCCATTTGGTCATGTATCTAGCTCTAATAAGCCGTTTTGACTCTTCGTATGTCATACTAGTATCAGGTTCTGGTAGTTTTGCACCTTCTTTTGCCACTCTGTCTGCCTCCTCGTTGCCTTGGATGTTACAGTGGGTTGGAACCCACTACTCTTTTTGGTGCGGCCTGCTGGCATAGTTGACAGAGTACTACTCTTAATTCATTAAGTTCAGTATTTTTCTGGCTTTTCAGTGCTGTGACTACGGCCAGGGCATCTGTAAGCAGGGTCTACGATTCAAAAGTAGAAAGAACAATGGCGGAGTTTAACGATGGCCAACCCGCATCTGTTTTGGAATTTGAGATTGACACGAGAACACGTGAATACAAACATTAGCACCAGACTTGAAATCGTTGCGGTAGATAGATATTAGCAAACACAGCCTAAAACACATACGTTTGCATAACCATCAGCTTGTAGATATTTGTAAGTTTATCAGACAATTAACCACAATATTCCACTTCACATCACGTTTGAATTTCCCCAAGATATTTTGTTCCGTAATGGAGCATAACATATTTTATAATCGTCAACGGCTTGTCTCCAGCTACTTAACGTAATATGCGATTTGTTCCACATATATTGACAGGAAACGATTGAAATGTGGTTTTCGGTTTTTAACAATTCACAGGGACGCTAGCACTATATTCAAGTTGTAGATAGTGTGTGTTTGTGTTTGTGTGTATGTGTGTTTGTGTCATAGTGTGTGTTTGTGTCATAGTGTGTGTTGTGTGTCATTGTGTGTGTTTGTGTCATAGTGTGTGTTTGTGTCATTGTGTGTGTGTGTGTGTTTGTGTCACTGTGTGTGTGTGTTTGTGTTTGTGTGTATGTGTGTTTGTGTCATAGTGTGTGTTTGTGTCATAGTGTGTGTTTGTGTCATTTTGTGTGTTTGTGTGTATGTGTGTTTGTGTCATAGTGTGTGTTTGTGTCATTGTGTGTGTTTGTGTCATTGTGTGTGTTTGTGTGTGTGTGTGTATTTGTGTCATTGTGTGTGTGTGTTTGTGTTTGTGTGTGTGTATGTGTTTGTGTCATTGTGTGTGTTTGTGTCATTGTGTGTGTTTGTGTGTGTGTGTTTGTGTCATTGTGTGTGTTTGTGTCATTGTGTGTGTTTGTGTGTGTGTTTGTGTCATTGTGTGTGTTTGTGTCATTGTGTGTGTGTTTGTGTCATTGTGTGTGTTTTGTGTGTG
Source organism: Ariolimax columbianus (assembly GCA_036924085.1). NCBI lineage: Eukaryota > Metazoa > Mollusca > Gastropoda > Stylommatophora > Arionidae > Ariolimax > Ariolimax columbianus. The sequence goes on from JAVGWX010000018.1 coordinate 63,833,487, forward strand.
TGTGTTTGTGTCATTGTGTGTGTGTGTCTTTGTGTGTGTTTGTGTGTGTGTGTGTGTTTGTGTCATTGTGTGTGTGTGTTTGTGTCATTGTATGTGTTTGTGTCATTGTGTGTGTTTGTATGTTTGTTTGTGTGTGTGTTGTGTGTGTGTTTATGTATTTGTGTGTTTGTGTTTGTTTCTGTTTTTGTAGTAGTGTAAGACAGTTGTTATAATCTCAGTAACTGATTTAGTCTTCTTCAACATTGGACGCATTCAATTTAGCTACAACTTTTTTGGACATATACAATTTAGCTACAACTATTTTGGACATATACAATTTAGCTACAACTATTTTGGACATATACAATTTAGCTACAACTATTTTTTACCCACAAAACCCTACAACGAAATTGCCATCGCGGTTCATACCATTCCCCCCCCCCCACCCCACCCCTCCCTACTCTTTCCCTCTTATTCTATCTCGCTTTGGAACAAGCCATATCCATAGAAGACCTCGGCCGCCGTGGACAGTCCGACTCTTTCACGTCTTACCAAACCGGATGTCTCTCCTGTTGGTGTCCTGTGTCTCTCGCTAGCCTCCTTTTCGCTTCACGTAACGTCCACTGTACCTCGATCTGAGAGTCTGTGCCAGCATGTATTCTCGGAGCATAAAGTTCTTGGAGCATATAAAATTGGTTCCGGCATTCTCAAGAGTTCTTGGAGCATATAAAATTGGTTCCGGCCTTCTCAAGAGTTCTTGGAGCATATAAAATGAGTTCCGGCCTTCTCAAGAGTTCTTGGAGCATATAAAATTGGTTCCGGCATTCTCAAGAGTTCTTGGAGCATATCAAAGTGTTCCCTATATTCTGAGGACATCGTAAATAGATATACACTTGAGACGTTTGTGTCTTTGGTATGTTCGTGCAATTATAGAACATAAAAGTCTTGTTCTGCTAAGAGCGTGTTAGAATCCCTGGACCATGTACCTACAGATGGTTTAGCTAACCGAGGCACGTACAATAGAGGGAATGTACAATAGGAACATACTACAATAGAGGGAATGCACAATGGGAACATACTACAATAGAGGCTGAGTGGTCTATTACAGACTTAGGAACGGATAAGAAAACCCACTATAATATAACGACTGGCAGGAAGCAGAGCCACTGAAGGCCACAGTTGATCTTGTAATCCAAGATAAAGATATCCACCAAGAAAACATAGTATTCCTGACTGATGTCTCGTCAGTAATAGCAGCGCTAAAACATTATAAAGATGAAGATCTCGAGCAATGTATGTTCTCCCTGACACAGCTCTCAGCAGAACACCCAAGGTTGGTCATACAGTGGATCCCATCCCACTGCAATATTGAAGGCAATGAAGCTGCAGACAAACTACCAAAGAGTGGAGGAGCATCCCCACAAACAGACCTGAGTATCACATATAATGAGGCCAAGACCATAATTAAAGCCAACTTCAGGGTAAAATGGGATGATCAACACCCCGACTTCCGAAAAGAAGACAGCTACTATAACTTAACTAGAGAAGAGCAAGTCATCATCTTCAGACTGAGAACTGGGCCTAAAAGACTCAAGGGTCATCCATCAGACGGAGAACTGGGCATAACAGACTCAAGGGTCATCTTTACAACAAAGTGAGTTTCAGCAGCAGCGTCCCATGACAGCCTCAACAGCTACCCTTTACACGCAACCTGACAGTGGTGTGGAGATTCAAGCGTTCAGATCAGTCCCAGCAAGGCTAGGGTCATGTTACCCTCCTTCGACAGCCCAACAGTAAGGTCGACCTTTTTAACCTAACCCTGAAGAGATGTATCAGTGAGAGACACACCCTCCTAACATAGACCTAACCCTGAAGGGATGTATCGCTGAGAGACACACCCCCCTAACATAGACCTAACCCTGAAGGGATGTATCGCTGAGAGACACACCCCCCGTAACATAGACCTAACCCTGAAGGGATGTATCGCTGAGAGACACACCCCCCATAACATAGACCTAGCCCTAAAGGGATGTATCGCTGAGAGACACCCCCCCCCCTAACATAGACCTAACCCTGAAGGAGAGACACCCCCCCCCTAACATAGACCTAACCCTGAAGGAGAGACACACCCCCCCCCCCCCAACATAGACCTAGCTCTGAAGGAGATACACCCCCCTAACAAAGACCTAGCTCTGAAGGAGAGACACACCCCCTAACATAGACCTAGCTCTGAAGGAGAGACACACCTCCCCTAACATAGACCTAGCTCTGAAGGAGAGACACACCTCCCCTAACATAGACCTAGCTCTGAAGGGATGTATCACTGAGTGACACACAACCCCCCCCCCCCCCCCAACATAGACCTAGTCTGAATGAGAGACACACACCCCTAACATAGACCTAGCTCTGAAGGAGAGACACACCCCCCTAACATAGACCTAACCCTGAAGAGATGTATCACTGAGAGACACACCCCCCAACAGACCTAACCCTGAAGAGATGTATCACTGAGAGACACACAACCCTAACATAGACCTAGCTCTGAAGGAGAGACACATCCCCCTAACATAGACCTAGCTCTGAAGGAGAGACACACACCCCTAACATAGACCTAGCTCTGAAAGAGAGACACACCCCCCTAACATAGACCTAACCCTGAAGAGATGCATCAGTGAGAGACATACAACCCTAAGATAGACCTAACCCTGAAGAGATGTATCACTGAGAGACACACACCCCTAACATAGACCTAAACAAATAGATTAAGATACCTGGGAGTGACCTTTGAGCACAGTCTGTCTGATGTCCCATCGATCAAATCGTAGAGAAATGCAAGCGGGCTTTGACGGCACTCAACACAGCAATACCTGTCAACTTAGAGCGATGACTTGAAGTAGCCACGAAGAAGGGCTACTATTGATCCTCACACCACTGATCTCATTCTAGTTTTTGAAGTAGCCACGAAAAGCTACTAATGATACTGACACACCACTGTAGTCAATCTGTTCCTTGAAGTAGCCACTTAATGATCTACAACATATAAATTGACAACCCAGTCCCTCATCTTGTGCCGTTGGTTGACGTAATCAAACATGGATGTCCCACAGTTTCCTGTTCTGGTGGCTGTTATCGGTGCTGTATGTTACTCTCATCTGCGTCAGTGTGTCTGTCCAATAGCTTCCTCCGTGTCTTTATTCCTCTTGTGGCACGCGAGATTCAGCGATCGTCACAGAGTGCTCGAACCCTGCCCTTTCCTGACAAATGCCATTGTTACTTTCTAGTGTTTTCATGTGTGCCAAGCTGTTCGGTCTTACACAGCAGCTTCCCAAATATCAGGTATTGTGCCAACAGCTTTTTATGAAGTCTTAAGCGTGTCTTTGAAGCGCTTTTTCAGGTCACAAAAGTAACGTCCAGATTTCTGTATCTCACCATCAAAGTATCTGTGTCAGCCGATGGCCGACATGCAAGCCACGTGACCTGCTCAGCCTATCAGCGACTGCTTGAGAATAGTATTAATGGGATGGTTCCTAGCTCTGCCAAGAAGGCCAGTATTTCGGACCCTTTCTTATCATTTCATCTTCAGGTATCTTTCTGAGGTAGGCCGTGGTAGTGCTTACACTTTTTAAAAGTGGCGCCTGTACACAGTCCATGTTTCAGTGGCGCCTGTACACAGTCCATGTTCCAGTGGCGCCTGTACACAGTCCATGTTTCAGTGGCGCCTGTACACAGTCCATGTTTCAGTGGCGCCTGTACACAGTCCATGTTTCAGTGGCGCCTGTACACAGTCCATGTTTCAGTGGCGCCTGTACACAGTCCATGTTTCAGTGGCGCCTGTACACAGTCCATGTTTCAGTGGCGCCTGTACACAGTCCATGTTTCAGTGGCGCCTGTATACAGTCCATGTTTCAGTGGCGCCTGTATACAGTCCATGTTTCAGTGGCGCCTGTATACAGTCCATGTTTTAGTGGCGCCTGTACACAGTCCATGTTTCAGTGGCTCCTGTATACAGTCCATGTTTCAGTGGCGCCTGTATACAGTCCATGTTTCAGTGGCGCTTGGACACAGTCCATGTTTCAGTGGCGCCTGTATACAGTCCATGTTTCAGTGGCGCTTGGACACAGTCCATGTTTCAGTGGCGCCTGTATACAGTCCATGTTTCAGTGGCGCTTGGACACAGTACATGTTTCACAGTGGCGCTTGGACACAGTCCATGTTTCACAGTGGCGCCTGTATACAGTCCATGTTTCAGTGGCGCCTGTATACAGTCCATGTTTCAGTGGCGCTTGGACACAGTCCATGTTTCAGTGGCGCCTGTATACAGTCCATGTTTCAGTGGCGCTTGGACACAGTCCATGTTTCAGTGGCGCCTGTATACAGTCCATGTTTCAGTGGCGCTTGGACACAGTCCATGTTTCACAGTGGCGCTTGGACACAGTCCATGTTTCACAGTGTCGCTTGGACACAGTCCATGTTTCACAGTGGCGTTTGGACACAGTCCATGCTTCACAGTGGCGCTTGGACACAGTCCATGTTTCACAGTGGCGCTTGGACAATGTCCATGTTTCACAGTGGTGAGTCTGAAGGTGGCTGTGTAGTCCAATTCTGGCATAAACCATCCGTGCTGAACACGTCAAACGCCTTTGTCTTGTGGGAAAAGGCTGTGTACATGTCACAGTATTGGTCTTTGCATTTCTCTTGTAGCTGTAGTGCAGTGAACATGTTATCAGAGGTTCTACGTCCTTGCCTGCAACCGCACCGACTTCCAGAAGATATTCCAGAGGTCAAACCGCTGCTATCGTTAGCTTCACTAATCAATTCCTATTTCAAAATGGGTGGTTTACAGAGGTCGAAACGAATTCTACATTTTTATATGACTAACAACAGCACTATCCACGTGGCCACTGTGACGCTCAAAGACTGGGTGTTAGGTTTAAACGTGACTTTGATTAGAAACAAAACTGTGACATCTTCTACCGGCCATTTCAATTTATAGTATGCCAGATTGCACAGCGCCAGTTTATTGAGAATAAAGCGACCATAAACGGCCCATCAGGTCACAGTGTCTCTCAATCCGTACTGGCGTCTTTAGTACCAGCAGGCGAGTCTAAGTGTTCCTTGAATGTCGGGTTTTCATGACAAAATAAGGACATTTTTGTCTCTTCGGATGGCAGATAAAATGGTCTTTCCAATATCCTTTTGAGAATTGAAGTTGATGAGTCCCTGGCGAAGTTTTATTTTTGGCTGTCTGTTTTTGTTTTCTGTTTTGGGGGTTTTGTTTTTGTGTTCTGTTTTTGTGTTCTGTTTTTGTGTTCTGTTTTTAGGGTTCTGTTTTTGTGTTCTGTTTTTGGGGTTTTGTTTTTGTGTTCTGTTAATTGACCTTTTGCGATCAAAATGAACATTTCTGAGTTTCTATTGACCAAAACATGAAAAATGTACATACAATTTGTTAGATTGTTTTATTTCAAGACAAATGTGAACATTAAAAAAGATAAAAGGAATATTTTATATTAATCTTAACTGAAGAGCGTGGAGCAACAATCGAATGTAGGTCAAATAATCTCTAATGTATCAGGTGATAACACATTGAAGTCACGTGAACAAAAATACAATTTGACCTTTCGAATTTGCAAATCAGTTGACGGGCAAACCAAGCCACAACTTAACTTAACGTCTTTATACTGGTTTAGAAGACTCTGCAGAGTCTGTATACAACCAGTTCCAATTACATCATCTTGCTCTAGAAGCTGTACGCATCCAATCTATTCTTAAATGCATTGACCGTCCCAGCCTCCACCACCTCACTTGGCAATGCATTCCAAGCTAATGATTAAAATAAGTAGGCGTTCTTCTTTCTGTTATCTCAGTTCAGTCACTCAGCGGCGATATGTGAGAAGAGTTCTTCTTTTCTCCTTCTTCTTATTCTTGCGCGACTTCCTCTTCCATCCTCAGATCAAGGTCCCAGTTTGTGATACAAAGGACACCGTTATTTGTAAGGCACTTTTATCTCCAAACATTTGTCTCGTATCTGTCTCGCGAGGCCAGTATTGTTTTTTCTTTTCCTGCGAGAGCATGCATCTTTTTAGGATGTGTTTCACGGTCATGAAAGCTCCCCACATTGGCACTTGTCCAAACCCTCATTTTGATGACCTATTATGTTTAACTCCGAGTCTCAAGATGACGACTTGCTCTTGTCTAGTTATATTAGGGGTCGCTGTAGCCAAGAACTTAAAGCACTCGCCTCTCACAGCGCTGAGCGGAAACCGTGGGGGATCGAATCCCGCAAGTTTCAAGCGTCCCCTGGTCTCACGAGAGGTAAGACCAGTGTGCCTGCATCCCGAGTTACCTACAGTCGTCTCGACCAATAGTCTTGAAACTGATCCAAGGTAACTCGGGATATGAGAGTGAGATTGATGGCCAGCACAATACCTGCCTCACTATAATCCAAATACAGGGCACGTGACATTATTAAGACATAACCGTCAATAAGGTTTGTAGTTGTGACCGGAGTCCGTTTTCTGATAGTTCAATCTGGCCAATGGCTTGTGGTCTGGTAATAATTCCATCTGGGCAATGGCTTGTGGTAGTTTCATCTGGGCAATGGCTTGTGATAGTTTCATCTGGGCAATGGCTTGTGGTCTGGTGATAGTTTCATCTGGGCAATGGCTTGTGGTCTGGTGATAGTTTCATCTGGGCAATGGCTTGTGATAGTTTCATCTGGGCAATGGCTTGTGATAGTTTCATCTGGGCAATGGCTTGTGGTCTGGTGATAGTTTCATCTGGGCAATGGCTTGTGGTCTGGTGATAGTTTCATCTGGGCAATGGCTTGTGATAGTTTCATCTGGGCAATGGCTTGTGGTCTGGTGATAGTTTCATCTGGGCAATGGCTTGTGATAGTTTCATCTGGGCAATGGCTTGTGATAGTTTCATCTGGCCAATGGCTTGTGGTCTGGTGATAGTTTCATCTGGGCAATGGCTTATGATAGTTTCATCTGGGCAATGGCTTGTGATAGTTTTATCTGGCCAATAGCTTGTGGTCTGGTGATAGCTCTATCTGGCCAATGGCTTGTGATAGTTTCATCTGGCCAATGGCTTGTGGTCTGATGGAATGTTTTCCAAAGTACTTTTGGTGGGTCAGTCGTTTAACGAGCCAGGAGCCAGCGCAGACTTTTAGAGAAATGCAAGCTACGGATTTACGTAACCTGCATAGCCCGTGTCCTGTTGCACATTTCTGAAATCTGGACTTTTCTTCAGATACACCAGAAGCACAATGAAGCTCTCCACGTACTCATCCAGAGGATTTTTCTTACGATCATCCAGAAGGCAAACATGGGAAGCACATTCCCCAAGCTGAACCGTTGCAGTTTGACCATCTATGGACATGTGACCCACCTCGTCTAGGAGATCCCCGCCCACTAGCAGGACATAGACGCGCGACCCACATTGACGAGGAGGTAGCCGTCCACCAGCAGTACATGGATATCAAGGATGTAAAACGATCCTCTCCATGATGGTCTTCAACTCTCTCCCTCCCCCCCTCCCCCACCCCCAGCAATCGTTTCATGCTCCATCTGAAAAGACATAACCGTCACTGCATTCAGCCTGGGACTCAGACACTCATCGTGTTCCCGGGCGAGATAAGCCTTGTTTTTGCATTGCTAGATCTTTAATTAGGCTCTTCACAAGAGGAAGCGTCATTGCTAGATCTTTGATCAGTATCTCCACGAGCAGAAACGTCATTGCTAGATCTTTGATTAGGCTCTTCACAAGAGGAAGCGTCATTGCTAGATCTTTAATTAGGCTCTTCACAAGAGGAAGCGTCATTGCTAGATCTTTGATCAGTATCTCCACGAGCAGAAACGTCATTGCTAGATCTTTGATTAGTCTCTTCACAAGAGGAAACGTCATTGCGTCTCTGCTACCTTTCTTAAACTGATTCTCAACATTTTTTGCAGTCCCAGTTGATTCAAGTGTTATGTTGTTTGTCACATATTTCAGAAGATAAGATTTGACATCCAAGGTCCGCTGTTGTGTCATCATAAAGAAGGGTGCTGGTCTGAAGCTAGGAGTTGCTGATATGTCATTTTGGAGATAGGAGTTGCTGATATGTCATTTTGGAGATAGGAGTTGCTGATATGTCAGTCTGAAGCTAGGAGTTGCTGATATGTCATTTTGGAGATAGGAGTTGCTGATATGTCAGTCTGAAGCTAGGAGTTGCTGATATGTCATTTTGGAGATAGGAGTTGCTGATATGTCAGTCTGAAGCTAGGAGTTGCTGATATGTCATTTTGGAGATAGGAGTTGCTGATATGTCATTTTGGAGATAGGAGTTGCTGATATGTCAGTCTGAAGCTAGGAGTTGCTGATATGTCATTTTGGAGACAGGAGTTGCTGATATGTCAGTCTGAAGCTAGGAGTTGCTGATATGTCATTTTGGAGATAGGAGTTGCTGATATGTCATTTTGGAGATAGGAGTTGCTGATATGTCATTTTGGAGATAGGAGTTGCTGATATGTCATTTTGGAGATAGGAGTTGCTGATATGTCAGTCTGAAGCTAGGAGTTGCTGATATGTCATTTTGGAGATAGGAGTTGCTGATATGTCATTTTGGAGATAGGAGTTGCTGATATGTCATTTTGGAGATAGGAGTTGCTGATATGTCATTTTGGAGATATGAGTTGCTGATATGTCATTTTGGAGATAGGAGTTGCTGATATGTCATTTTGGAGATAGGAGTTGCTGATATGTCATTTTGGAGATAGGAGTTGCTGATATGTCATTTTGGAGATAGGAGTTGCTGATATGTCATTTTGGAGATAGGAGTTGCTGATATGTCATTTTGGAGATAGGAGTTGCTGATATGTCATTTTGGAGATAGGAGTTGCTGATATGTCATTTTGGAGATAGGAGTTGCTGATATGTCATTCTGGAGATAGGAGTTGCTGATATGTCATTTTGGAGATAGGAGTTGCTGATATGTCATTTTGGAGATAGGAGTTGCTGATATGTCATTTTGGAGATAGGAGTTGCTGATATGTCATTTTGGAGATAGGAGTTGCTGATATGTCATTTTGGAGATAGGAGTTGCTGATATGTCATTCTGGAGATAGGAGTTGCTGATATGTCAGTCTGGAGACAGGAGTTGCTGATATGTCTGTAGATTCGATCCCCCGACGTGTGAACATAGAATGAAGATCTAGAGATGTTTCCGTCTAAAGATCTGATCCGCCAATGTATGTACGTGTGATACTGTCAGTATAACCACTCACTTTCTGCTGCAAAAGGGACCTTCCTAAGGCGATCCTAGGAAGAGGATACAAGTGCATCACCAGTACCATTTCTGGACAAGGTATATGGAGATGTCAGCAACCTCAGAATGACAACCACTGACAACCGCTGACAACCGCCGAGAACCACTGACAGGCACTGCACCAGACAACCGCTGGCAACCACAGACAACCACTGAAAATCGCTGACAATCACTGACAACCACTCACAACCGCTGACAACCGCTGACAATCACTGACATCTACTGACAGCCGCTGACAACCACTGACAACCGCGGACAACCACTGACAACCACTGACAACCACTGACAACCGCGGACAACCACTGACAACCACTGACAACCACTGACAACCACTGACAACCGCTGACAACCACTGACATTCACTGACAACCGCTGACAACCGCTGATAACCGCTGACAACCACTGACAACCACTGACAACCGCTGACAACCACTGACAACCGCTGACAACCACTGATAACTACTATCTTGGGACACACTGCAACGATGAACAAGAGTAGATGAACGTCAGGAAATCCAACCGTCAACAAAGTAGCAGACGACATGTTTGTTGGCATCAGCCCAATACCCTGACTTCTAAAACTGAACGCCCGCCCTGTCCATGTTGGGACCAATTTGCTCAGATTTGCTCAGACTTCTGGGACCAGGCGTGCCGGTTAGAATTCCCGCCAAATCCCGGCGGTTGGTCCCCGATGTCGCGAGATGAGAACATTGATTTCAAATTTTCTTTTGACTGAGCAAAGTTAAATGATCACTTTTATTTGAAAACGATGACTTTTGACGTTATTTTACCACATTGTGACAAGATTTATAAAATGATTTTGACGTAGTCAGAATTTTTTGTCATCGATTGACAAACTTGTCACACAAGTCACAAACATCCAACAAGGTTTTGTAACTGAGTGACAAACGTTTGACATTACATAGTCACTGAGTGAAAAACGTATGACATTATATACTCACTGTTTGACATTTTATGACATTACATTGTCACCGAATGCTATTTTATGACATTACATTGTCATTGAGTGATAGACTTATGGCATTACATTGTCACCAAGTGACAGGCTTATGACATTACATTGTCACCGAGTGACAGACTTATGACATTACATTGTCACAGAGTGACAGACTTATGACATTACATTATCACAGAGTGACAGACTTATGACATTACATTATCACAGAGTGACAGACTTATGACATTACATTATCACAGAGCGACAGACTTATGACATTGCATTGTCACAGAGTGACAGACTTATGACATTACATTATCACAGAGTGACAGACTTATGACATTACATTCTCACAGAGTGACAGACTTATGACATTACATTATCACAGAGTGACAGACTTATGACATTACATTATCACCGAGTGACAGACTTATGACATTACACTGTCACCGAGTGACAGACTTATGCCATTATATTGTCACCGAGTGGTAAACTTGTGAATCCATTGGGGAATCCGAGTGACGAACTTCTGACATGTTTTTGTCATAGGATCGGAAACTTTCAGAAATTGTTGGGACAGAGTCACAAAGTTGTGACATTGTTTTGTCACAATGTGACAAACGTCGGACATTATTTGGTCACAGATTTACAAACGTCTGACATTATTTGGTCACAGATTTACAAACTTCTGAGATTATTTTTGCAAGAAATTTGATCGGCAGAAAATTGTCGTACAAACAGCAAGTCAAGTGACGTTTGTCAAGTGGGCAATATTTATAGCGACGGTGACAATGATGGCCTTTACATCAAATCAGCATTAACTGTGGTAGAGGTCAAGTGTTATCCTGTGCAACTTATGTTCTGAGACTGAGACTGGTCTGAGACTGTTTTGGTCTGAAACTGTTATGTTCTGAGACTGATTGGTCTGAAACTTTTATTATCTGTAACTGTTATGTTCTGAAACTTTTATTATCTGTAACTGTTATGTTCTGAGACTGACTGGTCTGAGACTGTTATGTTCTGAGACTGTTTTCGTCTGAAACTGTTATCGTCTGAGGCTGTTATCGTCCTGTATACCAACAAGAGAACACGACAAATAGAAGATAAGGGCGATGATTAACATACAATTAGCGATAAAGAATAATGTAAGGAATAAGTATTTAAGTGATAATATAATTAGTAATGTAAGGAGCAATGTAAGTGGTAATTTAAGGGGTAATGCAAGGGGTAATGTAAGGGGTAATCTAGAGAGTAATGTAAGGAATAATGTAAGGCGTACAGTACAGAGTAATGTAATGAGTAATGTAAGGAGTAAAGTAAAGAGTAATGTAAGTAACAATGCGCGCGGAAATGTAATGGGTAGTGTTAGGAGTAATGTAAGAAGTGATGTGAGTAGTGATGTAAGGAGTAATGTAAGAAGTGGTGTGAGTAGTGATGTAAGGAGTAATGTAAGGAGTGGTGTAGGGTGTAATGTAATTTGTAATGTAGGGAGTAGTTTAATGAATAATGTAAGGGGCGATGTGAGGCATAATGTAATGTTTTAATTGAAGGAGTAATGTGAAGAGTAATGTCCGGATTAATGTGTGGTTTAATGTAATTAGTAATGCAATGGATAATGTAAGATGTGATACAATGTGTACTGTAGGGGGTAATGTAAGGAGTAATGTAAGGTGTAATGTAAAGTGTAAGGTGCAGTGTAATATAAGGTGTAATGCAAGGAACAATGTAAGGAGTAATGTTAACAATGAGGAAAAATGATGATGACAGTGTCCTGTCCTGTCCTATCCTGTCCTGTCCTGTCCTGTTCTGTTCTGTCCTGTCCTGTCCTGTTCTGTCCTGTCCTGTCCTGTTCTGTTCTGTCCTGTTCTGTCCTGTCCTGTTCTGTCCTGTCCTATCCTGTCCTGTCCTGTCCTGTTCTGTCCTGTCCTGTCCTGTTCTGTCCTGTTCTGTCCTGTTCTGTCCTGTTCTGTCCTGTTCTGTCCTGTTCTGTTCTGTCCTGTTCTGTCCTGTTCTGTCCTGTTCTGTCCTGTTCTGTCCTGTTCTGTTCTGTTCTGTCCTGCTCTGTTCTGTCCTGTTCTGTTCTGTCCTGCTCTGTTCTGTCCTGTTCTGTTCTGTCCTGTTCTGTCCTGTTCTGTCCTGTTCTGTTCTGTCCTGCTCTGTTCTGTCCTGTTCTGTTCTGTTCTGTCCTGTTCTGTTCTGTCCTGCTCTGTTCTGTCCTGTTCTGTTCTGTCCTGCTCTGTTCTGTCCTGCTCTGTTCTGTCCTGTTCTGTTCTGTCCTGCTCTGTTCTGTCCTGTTCTGTTCTGTTCTGTTCTGTCCTGTTCTGTCATGTCCTGTCCTGTCCTGTTCTGTCCTGTCCTGTTCTGCCCTGTCCTGTTCTGTTCTGTCCTGTTCTGTTCTGTCCTGTTCTGTCCTGTTCTGCCCTGTTCTGTCCTAGTCTGTCCTGTCCTGTTCTGTCCTAGTCTGTTCTGTCCTGTCCTGTTCTGTCCTGTTCTATTCTGTCCTAGTCTGTCCTGTTCTACTCTGTCCTGTCCAAATCTGTCCTGTCCTGTCCTATTCTGTTCTGTCCTGTCCTGTCCTGTTCTGTCCTAGTCTGTCCTGTCCTGTCTTGTCCTGTTCTGTCCTAGTCTGTGCTGTCCTGTTCTGTCCTAGTCTGTCCTGTCCTGTTCTGTTCTATCCTGTGCTAGTCTGTCCTGTCCTGTCCTGTTCTGTCCTGTCCTATTCTGTTCTGTCCTGTCCTGTCCTGTTCTGTCCTAGTCTGTCCTGTCCTGTCTTGTCCTGTTCTGTCCTAGTCTGTGCTGTCCTGTTCTGTCCTAGTCTGTCCTGTCCTGTTCTATCCTGTGCTAGTCTGTCCTGTCCTGTCCTGTTCTGTCCTGTCCTGTTCTGTCCTGTCCTGTTCTGTCCTGTTCTGTTCTGTCCTGTCCTGTTCTGTCCTGTTCTGTCGTGTCCTGTTCTGTTCTGTTATACTCTGTTCGTTCCTATCCTGTTCTATTCTATTCTGTTCTGTCCTGTTCTATTCTGTCCTGTCCTGTTCTGTCATGTCCTGTCCTGTCCTGTTCTGTCCTGTCCTGTTCTGTCCTGTCCTGTTCTGTCCTGTTCTGTTCTGTCCTGTCCTGTTCTGTCCTGTCCTGTTCTGTCGTGTCCTGTTCTGTTCTGTTATACTCTGTTCGTTCCTATCCTGTTCTATTCTATTCTGTTCTGTCCTGTTCTATTCTGTCCTGTCCTGTTCTGTCATGTCCTGTCCTGTCCTGTTCTGTCCTGTCCTGTTCTGTCCTGTCCTGTTCTGTCCTGTCCTGTTCTGTCCTGTCCTGTTCTGTCGTGTCCTGTTCTGTTCTGTTATACTCTGTTCGTTCCTATCCTGTTCTATTCTATTCTGTTCTGTCCTGTTCTATTCTGTCCTGTCCTGTTCTGTCATGTCCTGTCCTGTCCTGTTCTGTCCTGTCCTGTTCTGTTCTGTCCTGTCCTGTTCTGTCCTGTCCTGTTCTGTCCTGTTCTATTCTGTCCTGTCCTGTTCTGTCATGTCCTGTCCTGTCCTGTCCTGTTCTGTCCTGTCCTGTTCTGTCCTGTCCTGTTCTGTCCTGTCCTGTTCTGTCCTGTCCTGTTCTGTCCTGTCCTGTTCTGTCGTGTCCTGTTCTGTTCTGTTATACTCTGTTCGTTCTTATCCTGTTCTATTCTGTCCTGTCCTGTTCTGTCATGTCCTGTCCTGTCCTGTTCTGTCCTGTTCTGTCCTGGTTTGTTATGTCTTGTTCTGTCATGTCCTGTCCTGTTCTGTTCTACTCTTCTACTCTGTTCTACTCTGTTCTGTTCTGTTCTGTGAGTGTGTGTGTGTGGATGTGTGTGTGTGGATGTGTGTGTGTGTGGTTGTTTGTGGGTGTGTGTGGGTCTGTGTGGTGTGTGTGGATGTGTGTATTGGTGTGTGTGTGTGTGAGTGGATGAGTGTGGATGTTTGTCTGTGTTTGTGTGTGTGTTTGTGTTTGTGTGTGTTTGTGTATGTGTTTGTATGTGTTATTGTGTGTATTTTTGTATGTATTTGTGTTTGTGTGTGTGTTTGTGTGCTTTTGTGTATGTGTTTGTGTGTGTTTGTGTGTTTTTGTGTATGAGTTTGTGTGTGTTTGTGTGTGTTTGTGTATGTGTTTATGTGTGTGTGCATGTGTTTGTGTGTGTGTTTGAGTGTGTTTTGTGTGTGTTTGTGTGTGTGTTTGTATAAATGTTTGTGTGTGTGTTTGTTTGTGTATGTGTTTGTATGTATTTGTGTGTTTGTTTCTGTATGTGTTTGTTTGTGTATGTGTTTGTGTGTGTATTTCTGTGTGTGTGTTTGTGTGTGTTTGTGTATGTTTGTGTGTGTGTTTGTGTATGTGTATATGTGCCTTTGTGTATGTGTTTGTGTGTGTGTTTGTCTGGGTTTGTGTGTGTTTGTGTGTGTTTGAATGTGGTTGTGTGTGTTTGTGTATGTGTTTGTGTGTGTTTGTGTATGTGTTTGTGTGTGTTTGTGTGTGTTTGTGTGTGTATTTGTGTGTGTGTTTGTGTGTGTTTGTGTGTGTTTATGTGTGTTTGTATGTGGGTGCGTGTTTGTGTGTGTGTGTGTTTGTGTCTGTTTTTGTGTCTTTGTGTGTGTTTGTATGTGTGTGTGTTTTTGTGTGTTTGTGTATGTGTATTTGTGTGTGTTTGTGCATGTGTTTGTGTGTGCGTTTGTGTATGTGTTTGTGTGTGTGTTTGTGTGTGTTTGTGTGTGTGTGTATGTGGTTGCGTTTTTGTGTGTGTGTTTGTGTGTATTTGTGTGTGTCTGTGTTTGTGTGTGTATGTGTTTGTGTGTGTTTGTGTGTGTGTTTGTGTGTGTTTGTATGTGTGTATTTGTGTGTGTTTATGTGTATTTGTGTGTGTTTTTGTGTGTTTGTATGTGGTTGTATGTGTGTCTGTGTGTGTTTGTGTGACAGCATAATGATGGCTATAGTTAGTGCAGCCCGATCTGTTGATTAAATGGAGAGTTGGGGATAATTACAGGAGGGGTAGGAGGACGGATTAGGACGGGATATAAGAGGGGTTAGGATAGGTGTAGGGGGAGTATAGGATAGTGGGTGGGGGGGGGGGTAAAGGGGACGGCTACTTCTGTAAGGTGGTCTGCGGTCCTCCAGGCAGTTGTGCTATGCTTTGCTTCATCCCCGTTGCGCTCACTACCACGGAGATCACATAGATCCACCTCGTCAGCCAGACTGCCTTAAAAACAACCAGTTTCCAGGGAACGCTACATGAAAGTCAGTGTTTGGACCCTGACAGGACTGACGTCTCAGTTCCCTAAGAATTAAAATGCTCTCACGTCACAACTTGCCCGAAGAAGCACGACCCATAAATAACAAAAATGTAGCCATCTTGGGTTGACGAGAAAGAGAAAGGGAGTAGATGGGAGGAAGGATCTGTAGACGACGACGACGACAACAAACCGTCACCATTTAATAAGGGATGTCCAAAGATTATCAGGTCAGAAGTAGACACAGCAATACAATCACCAGCAACGGATGTAGACACAATCAGTATACCACGTGACTTAATGACAAGAGCCGCGTTATCAATACACAATAAACACGTCGTGTACACCAGTATGATCAGGCCCGTCGCTGAGAAACGTCTGAGAGTGATATAGAATATATATTAGAGTAGATAGTCGAGATGAAGGTGAACAATTTCTCATTCTAGAGCACAGAGAAACAAGGGAAGCAATCATTTGTAGAGTAACACTTCCAGGAACATGTATCCATGAGCAGCAAAATACTCTGACGGTTATATGGATTTATTTGTGCTTTATAGACTCGGTGAAGTGTTTGATCAGAGTTACTTGACCATGTGAGCTGCATAACTGAAGGACGCAATGAGATGGACAAGCCAGACACGAAATCTTACTCACTTATGCTGGGGACAAAACTGCCACTGTAAGATCTGCTAGGCTCTACTCACCAACTCGTACACACTCTAACGCGCACTCTTACACAACTCTTACACAACTCTAACACGCACTCTTACACGCACTCTTACACAACTCTTACACAACTCTGACACGACCTCTTACATGCACTCTTACACAACTCGTACACAACTCTAACACGCACTTTTACACAACTTTTACACAACTCCGACTCAACTCTAACACACACTATTACACAACTTTTACACAACTCTTACACAACTCTAACCCGCACTCTTACACAACTCTAACCCGCACTCTTACACAACTCTTACACAACTCTAACACGCACTCTTACACAACTCTAACACACACTCTTACACAACTCTAACACGCACTCTTACACAACTCTAACATGCACTCTTACACAACTCTAACACGCACTCTTACACAACTCTAACATGCACTCTTACACAACTCTAACACACACTTTTACACAACTCTAACACGCACTCTTACACAACTTTAACACGCCCTCTTACACAACTCTAACACGCACTCTTATAGAACTCTAACACGCACTCTTACACAACTCTAACACGCACTCTTACACAACTCTTACACGCACTCTTACACACACTCTTACACAACTCGTACACAACTCTTACACAACTCTAACACGCACTCTTACATGCACTCTTACACAACTCTTACACAACTCTAACAGGCATTCTTACAGAACTTTTACACAACTCGTACACAACTCTTACACAACTCTTGCACAACTTTTACACAACTCTTACACAACTCTAACACGCACTCTTACACAACTCTAACACACACTTTTAAACAACTCTAACGCGCACTCTTACACAACCCTAACACGCATTCTTACACAACTCTAACACGCACTCTTACACAACTCTAACATGCACTCTTACACCACTTTTACACAACTCTAACACGCACTCTTACACAACTCTAACACGCACTCTTATACAACTCTAACACGCACTCTTACACAACTCTAACACACACTCTTTCACAACTCTAACACGCACTCTTACACAACTCTTACACAATTCTAACACGCACTCTTACACAACATTTACACAACTTTTACACAACTCTTATACAACTTTTACACAACTCTTACACAACTCTAACACATACTCTTACGTAACTCTAACACGCACGCTTACACAACTCTAACACGCACTCTTACACAACTATATCACACACTCTTACACAACTCTAACAAGCACTCTTACACAACTCTAACACGCACTCTTACACAACTCTAACACGCACTCTTACACAACTCTAACGCGCACTCTTACACAACTCTAACACGCATTCTTACACAACTCTAACACGCACTCTTACACAACTCTAACATGCACTCTTACACAACCCTTACACGTACTCTTACACAAGTCTTACACGCACTCTTACATACACTCTTACACAACTATTACACAACTCTAACACGCACTTTTACACAACTCTTACACAACTTTTACACAACTCTAACATGCACTCTTACACAACTCTAACACGCACTCTTACACAACTCTAACACGCACTCTTACACAACTCTAACATGCACTCTTACACAACTTTAACTCAGGTTGAGACCCTTGCAGAACTCTTTGACTAGGGTTGACCACTGAGATCTCCCTAACTATCACAGGTACACACTGACACACACCCAAACACTGAATAATACGCCCTGATATCACCTAAAAGACTACGCTCCTGGGTGGAAGGGGCGTGCCTCGGCCAGCAGAATACAGAGAGACAAACCTGTAACGGAAAGACCACCCAGCATGTCTAGATGTAAAATGAAAAGTGTGGCAGGGATGCGCACTATCCCCTGGTCTGTTGACTTTTGACTGCGAACTGTTAGCCAGGTCTCATTACTGATTGTGCGTCATTAAGTTACCTTAGGTATGTGGATGGCACATGTGTGCTGGCGTAAGGGGCATTTTAAACATACACATAATCACTTTCTTGGCAAGTGCATGATGTCATGCACTTCGTACAAGGTGTGTGTGTGTGTGTGTGTGTGTGTGTATTCATGCATATAGCAATGTTACAGTTGTGGTCAGTGTTAGCAGAAATATATTGTATATGAGATGACGGAATAACTGAACCACCTCACACATGAGGTGGACTCTTTCGCACACCTGGGGTTGACTCTTTCACACCTGAGGTTGACTCTTTCACACCTGGGGTTGACTCATTCATACACCTGTGGTTGACTCTTTCACACACGTGGGTTGATGCTTTCACACCTGAGGTTGACTCATTCACACACCTGGGGTTGACCGCAATTAATCAAAATAATTGAACAGGTGTCATATAATACGATTATGATGACCTATCCCCATTGTGTAGCAAGCTAACTGTTTGTGTTTGTTTTGTCTTGATTAAACACCACTTCTAGATTATTTAACAGTTGTACAATTAGGAATTCTGACATTGAAGTTTGTACAATTTTGGTAGTTGCCAGCTGGGCTGTTTTTAATATCAACATGTCGAGAAGTTGTTTCACCGCACATTAGAGATCGCACAAACATCTCTCTTCTCTCTCTCTCCAGTCGTCTAACATTGAAACACGAACGAGAGCTTGTAGCTGACCTTTCGGCGATAATAAAGGTAACGAGAGCCCGTGTGGTTTTATCAACCAGCTAATCATAGCACAAAGGCTGTTGAATCCGTAATCAAATTCATTATTTTAATTCTTTAATGGAGAATGTTAAAATGAGATTTGGGAAGGAACGCGTGTTCTTGTGGCTGGCTATCAGTGTGTTAATGTTTATTGGGGTGTCGTCTGTAGTAAGTGCGTATCTCTGCTGCTCTTGCTATCAAAACTTCGAACTGATATTTCTGATATTTCAGAAAACGACAGAGAAATGATGTTCATGAAAACAAGAGTTTTGCGGTGTAAGCTGTACACGAGTGAGTAATTCGCGAAGTAGACCCGCAACCTGTTAGGCGCCATACATGCTGCTAGTAACAGACCGCCTAACCATGCCCGGTGTTATGCCATGTCACACAGTTAGTCGCCTTTTACGACATGCTCTCTGTGGGGCAGTGGTGCTATTCTTGTCTATGTTATACATATCAGACCCCGGCGGAGCACTCGGGAATAACGTCCATGAAGTCAAGAAATGGAATATTAACAGTACATGAATTGATGATTATGGAATCCATCCGCAAGGTTTCGTGGTACCTGAAATGGTGTTCTTTAAAAGTTCTTCCCCTTAGTTTTGACGGCGACTGTTACGCACAAAGACCCGCGGTGAGTTGTTTCAGTTTCCGGTTGCCCCGTAAGTTGTGTTCCCTTTCTTGGCGCTGTTCCACGTTCCAGTTTCCCTGTCAGGTTTGTATCTCTTTAACATCTCAGAAATGTAGGTATCAATTTTTATAATTTTTTACTTGTCCCACATGTCCCGTGTCCGACGACTCCATGTCCCGTGTCGGACGACTCCATGTGCCGTGTCAGACGACTCCATGTCCCGTGTCGGACGACTCCATGTTCCGTATCAGACGACTCCATGTCCCGTGTCAGACGACTCCATGTCCCATGTCGGACGACTCCATGTCCCGTGTCGGACGACTCCATGTCCCGTGTAGGACGACTCCATGTCCCGTGTCGGACGCCTTCATGTCCCGTGTCGGACGACTCCATATCCCGTGTCTGACGACTCCATGTTCCGTGTCGGACGACTCCATGTCCCGTGTCGAACGACTCCATGTCCCGTGTCGGACGACTCCATGTCCCGTGTAGGACGACTCCATGTCCCGTGTCGGACGACTATATGTCCAGCAGGACCCACATAAACTAAGGAGCTGAGGTCTAGCACAGAAGAAAGACACATCCTGGGCCGTAGGTATAGGACGGGTTTAAGAGGTTGTAATCTCGATATTAAGTTTGTTTTACAGCTAAACAGTTGCAGGCTACACTTTTGTTGTAGTTGATGATTCGGCCATCTTGGCTAGGAGATACATACCGGGCTGTCTACACAGACACACCCACACCAACACACAGCCACACCCACACACAGCCACACCCACACACAGCCACACCCACACATAGACACACTCACATGCAGCCACACCCCCACACAGCCACACCAACACACATCCACACCCACACACAGCCACACCCACACACACCCACACCCACACATAGCCACACCCACATGCAGCCACACCCACACACAACCACACACACACCCACACATAGCCACACCCACACCCACACATAGCCACACCCACATGCAGCCACACCCACACACAGCCACACCCACACACATCTACGTCCACACACATACACACCCACACACAGCCACACCCACACACAACCACACCCAAATACAACCACGCCCATATACAACCAGGCCCACACACAACAACGCCCACAAACAGCCACGCTCATACACACTTCCACTGTCTAACCCCCATATACAGCCACACACAAACATACACGCCCACACAGAGCCACGCCCACATTCAGCCACACTCATACACAGCACACCCAAATGCAACCACAACCACGACAACATACAGCCACACCCACGACCACATACAGCCCCACCCACACTCACAGTCACGCCCACATACAGCCACACCCACACACAAACAATAACACACACCCACAGCCACATATAGTTACACCAACAGCTACACACATACACACGCATATAAATAGTTACAACAACAGCTACACCCACACATATACACACAGCCGAACCAACACACATCCACCCCCACACAGTCACACCAACACACAGTCCCACCAACACACATCCACACACACAGTCACATCAACACACAGCCCCACCAACACACATCCACCCCCACACAGTCACACCAACACACAGTCCCACCAACACACATCCACACACACAGTCACACCAACACACAGTCCCACCAACACACATCCACACACACACAGTCACATCAACACACAGCCCCACCAACACACATCCACACACACACAGTCACATCAACACATAGCCCCACCAACACACATCCACACACACACAGTCACACCAGTACACAGCCGAACCAACACACATCCACACACACACACAGTCACACCAACACACATCCCCACCAACACACATCCACACACACACACAGTCACACCAACACACATCCCCCCCAACACACATCCACACACAGTCACACCAACACATCCCCACCAACACACATCCACACAGTCACACCAGTACACAGCATAACCAACACACATCCACACACACACACACACAGTGACCCCCACACCCACACACCCACACATTTAGAGTAGATGAATATAAGACGGGAAGTCATTAAACGTATTTAACTGAGGAGATTTACACATGTGTGTCTGCCGTCTAGTGTGGCTTTTGGTGAATTGTGCATGCCGTCTAGTGGGGCTTTTTGAGAATTGTGCATGCCGTCTAGTGGGGCTTTTTGAGAATTGTGTCTGACGTCTAGTGGGGCTTTTTGAGAATTGTGTCTGACGTCTAGTGGGGCTTTCTGAGAATTGTGTCTGACGCCTAGTGGGGCTTTTTGAGAATTGTGTCTGACGTCTAGTGTGGCTTTTGGAGAATTGTGTCTGACGTCTAGTGTGGCTTTTGGAGAATTGTGTCTGACGTCTAGTGGGGCTTTTTGAGAATTGTGTCTGACGTCTAGTGTGACTTTTTTAGAATTGTGTCTGACGTTTAATATGGCTTTTGGAGAGTTGTGTCTGACGTCTAGTGGGGCTTTTGGAGAATTGTGTCTGACGTCTAGTGGGGCTTTTGGAGAGTTGTGTCTGACGTCTAGTGGGGCTTTTTGAGAATTGTGTCTGACGTCTAGTGTGACTTTTTTAGAATTGTGTCTGACGTTTAATATGGATTTTTGAGAATTGTGTCTGACGTCTAGTGTGACTTTTGGAGAATTTTGTTTAAAGTCATATCTTACATTTGGAGAATTGTGGTGGAAGTCATATGTTACACATGGAGATATCTCTAACGAGGACAACTAAAAAAAGGGATCAACTCACACACAAACAGAAACAAATACCAAACAGAACAAGGCATGATCAAACATACCATTTAGATTAGTTTCGTAGATACAACAAAAAAATCGAAGGAGTCCATATTTTTTAATGGCACGGTAAACAGAAAACTAGAAACACATTTAAGTAGTCAAAAATCTTTATTTTAATGTCGCCTATATTCAGACTCGACAGACAACTTCTGTACTGTGCAAACCAATGGAAACGAAACACATATTGTAAATTGTATGTCCCCAAACTGTATCCCGACGCTGTTCGTAAAGCTTAAAGTTGTCGGGAATTGAAAACTGTCATGAACATGTAAGGAGCGTTTCAAATATCAGCAATTTTGTGTCTAATAAATTCTGAAGTGGACATCAGTATTGCAGTTAAATTTAGCTGATCTTAACATTTGTGTAATGTGATTGGTCACGCGAATACTCGGGTTACATAGTAGACCAACATTTGTGAATTACACAAGGGTGCGTATGGCTAATGGAATAGCCAAGGTAGGTCAAAGACACAATCTCAGTTAGACGCACAATTGGGCAAAC
The DNA here is from genome assembly GCA_036924085.1 of Ariolimax columbianus. Classification (NCBI taxonomy): domain Eukaryota; kingdom Metazoa; phylum Mollusca; class Gastropoda; order Stylommatophora; family Arionidae; genus Ariolimax; species Ariolimax columbianus. The sequence goes on from JAVGWX010000018.1 coordinate 63,856,216, forward strand.
CAAATCTTTGCGTCCTAGACACCAACACCTGTAGTGTTTGTTTGTTTCTAACAGAAAGACAGAGGGATGGCCAAGATAGCAAATTGTGTATGTATATATGTAGAGAGAGAGGGATATCTAGATAGCTAGATAGATAGAGAGAGAGCGATTGAGAGAGAGGGAGAGAGATAGAGAGAGGTCATACACGGAATGAAGAATTATGGCCTTGACCTACACGCGGGCACAGTAATCATTGAGCCTTTGAGGACAATTGCTTCCTTCAAGTGCTCATCCGGGTTAACAGAAGATGGCTGGTCTGCTGTCTGTGTGTGCTGGTCTGCTGTCTGTGTGTGCTGGTCTGCTGTCTATGTGTGCTGGTCTGCTGTCTGTGTGTGCTGGTCTGCTGTCTGTGTGTGCTGGTCTGCTGTCTGTGTGTGCTGGTCTGCTGTCTATGTGTGCTGGTCTGCTGTCTGTGTGTGTTGGCCAGCTGTATGTGTGTGTTGGCCAGCTGTCTATGTGTGCTGGTCTGCTGTCTGTGCGTGTTGGCCAGCTGTCTGTGTGTGTTGGCCAGCTGTCTGTGTGTGCTGGTCTGCTGTCTGTGTGTGTTGGCCAGCTGTCTGTGTGTGCTGGTCTGCTGTCTGTGCGTGTTGGCCAGCTGTCTGTGTGTGTTGGCCAGCTGTCTGTGTGTGCTGCTCTGCTGTCTGTGTGTGTTGGCCAGCTGTCTGTGTGTGCTGCTCTGCTGTCTGTGTGTGTTGGCCAGCTGTCTGTGTGTGCTGGTCTGCTGTCTGTGCGTGTTGGCCAGCTGTCTGTGCGTGTTGGCCAGCTGTCTGTGCGTGTTGGCCAGCTGTCTGTGCGTGTTGGCCAGCTGTCTGTGCGTGTTGGCCAGCTGTCTGTGCGTGTTGGCCAGCTGTCTGTGCGTGTTGGCCAGCTGTCTGTGCGTGTTGGCCAGCTGTCTGTGCGTGTTGGCCAGCTGTCTGTGCGTGTTGGCCAGCTGTCTGTGCGTGTAATCCCTTTGTTTTCGGTCAATGTTGCAAGCGTCCTGTGTTACCATGGTTATGTGGGAAGGCCATTCTCTGACAGCCCAAATGTGAGAAGACTGAACCCAGATGAGACAAGAATGAGATCGTAGTAGACATAATTATTGCATAATGCCAGGCTTATTGTAATGTACTCAGATGTCATGAAGCTAAACTGACAAAATGAATTACACGAACATAAAACAGCCAATGAACTCAACTGAACCTGAAACAGCCAATGAACTCAACTGAACAGAAATCTGGACCGACATGTTTTTATAGAACATTTCTGATAATTACAAACACAAAACAAGAGCATTTTAGTAGGGGCAATACACGTGTTCGATCTCAAATATCACGTGTCAGATAACCAAAACAGTTGGTACACGTTTCGGATAACCAAAACAGTTGGTACACGTTTCGGATAACCAAAACAGTTGGTACACGTTTCGGATAACCAAAACAGTTGGTACACGTTTCGGATAACCAAAACAGTTGGTACACGTTTCGGATAGGATTTTATTGGCGAAGTAGTCAAACACGCCACACTACGTCGTTTCCTAGGTTTGTTCCACATCTCTAGAGCTGAAATCATGCAACAGAAAAACGCTGCCTCCGCTGGCCTCAAATCTTGCTGCTGTCACCCTCAACCCCTTGGCCATGTCCACTCACTTCCGCCTCGATGAATGCCTCGAGTTCTGTGATGTCATCAGGACCTAAACTGTCTTCCAACAAATCGTTTTCAATGATAAGATCATCATCTTCGCGTTTTCCTACAAAATTATGTCCAAATCCGGGGGCTCTTTTCCCTACAAAATTATGTCCAAATCCGGGGGCTCTTTTCCCTACAAAATTATGTCCAAATCCGGGGGCTCTTTTCCCTACAAAATTATGTCCAAATCCGGGGGCTCTTTTCCCTACAAAATTATGCCCAAATCCGGGGGCTCTTTTCCCTACAAAATTATGCCCAAATCCGGGGGCTCTTTTCCCTACAAAATTATGCCCAAATCCTGGTGCCCTTCTCCCTACAAAATTATGCCCAAATCCTGGTGCCCTTTTCTCTATAACCTCATAGGTTTTATCAAAACTCTCAACAGCCTCAGGTGACATGTTACGGTAAGATTCAGCATCGGTTGTTTCAAGGACTTCGCCTAGCAACGATGAGTCGTTGCTTATCTTTTCTTCAAGCATAACCTCTGCTGGAAAGGGCTCATCGCCGGAATCCTCATCACTTTCGATTCCTGTCAAATCAATGTCTTCATTGCTTAACACTGGCTTTTCTGAAAGGTTGCTATCACCATCTACACCTCGCTTTCCCACAAAACTATGGCTAAAACCTGGCCGTTTGCCCACAAAACTATGGCTAAAACCTGGCCGTTTGCCCACAAAACTATGCCCAAAGCCAGGACCTCTTTTGCCCACAAAGCTATGACCAAAGCCAGGACCTCTTTTGCCCACAAAACTATGACCAAAGCCAGGACCTCTTTTGCCCACAAAACTATGGCTAAAACCTGGCCGTTTGCCCACAAAACTATGCCCAAAGCCAGGGCCTCTTTTGCCCACAAAACTATGACCAAAGCCAGGTCCTCGTTTGCCCACAAAGCTGTGCCCGAAGCGTGGACCCCTTTTGCCCACAAAGCTGTGACTAAAACTTGGGCGCTTTCCCAATAAGTTTAAAGCATTTTGGTTAGTTTGCTGCTGTCTTTTCTCTGGACTCTCGACACCATATATAGGCGAATCCTGATCAGTGTCAAGGTCAACCTGTTCTGAGAATTCCTCCGGTGTAACAGATATACTTATATCATCGGCACTCTTGTCTTGAAGCAAAGTGTCTCCAAAAACCTCCTCAACATTATCTTCACGCTTTCCCACAAAACTGTGACCAAAACTAGGACCTCTCTTTCCCACAAAACTGTGACCAAAACTAGGACCTCTCTTTCCCACAAAACTGTGACCAAATCTAGGACCTCTCTTTCCCACAAAACTGTGACCAAATCTAGGACCTCTCTTTCCCACAAAGCTGTGACCAAAACTAGGACCTCTCTTTCCTACAAAGCTGTGACCAAAACTAGGACCTCTCTTTCCTACAAAGCTATGACCAAAACTAGGACCTCTCTTTCCTACAAAGCTGTGACCAAAACTAGGACCTCTCTTTCCCACAAAGCTATGACCGAAGTTTGGACCTCGCTTCCCCACAAAACTGTGACCAAAATTGGGACCTCTTATTTCTATGTTACTTGCCCTCTTCACGACATTGTGGAGGAATGGAATTTCGCTAAACTGAAAAGAGGGTTCTGATCGGAAGTTGAGATAATTTCCAGAAAATCTTTGTCTGTCAGAGGGAAACTGAATTGCAGATTCTTCTTCGAGAAAACTGCCTGGTGAAGAAGCCAAGACGCCTCTTTCTGGAAAGGTATTGGCAGTTTGCATGTCAGTGAGATCCTCTGCGTCATCTGACCTCTTCCCAACAAAACTGTGCGTGTAATGAGGGGCTCGTCTGGCAAATAGTTGCACCGGTATTCTTTTCGGGAAGTTGCTGTCAGCTGTGGTTTGAGACGGCCGCTTGCCAATGAAGTTATGAGAGAATTGTGGTACTCTTCGTCTTATCACTTCAAGGTCGTCATCTGAATCACTAAGCTGGTCCAGTTCTGGCCGGTCGTTCGTGTCAACCTCCAGGTTCCGTTTGATGATGAAGTTGTGGGAATACGTCTGGCTGGGCATGGTTTCCACTGGGTCAAGTAATGAGTTCTGGTATTCTAGTTCCGCTAGTGGACCGGACATCAGGCCGTAATTGTCACCTGATTGTTTGCTGTCAAACCTGGGCATATAAGACGATGTCTGAGCATCAATTTCGCTGGACTGCCCGTATGGAAACACATTCTGACGACCATTTTGAAGGTAAGAGACGCCATCTTGACTCTGGTCTCTGAGATCGTTGCCAAATAGTGGTAGAAAGTCACGTTTCATCCGCTCTGCGCCATCAAGGTTGGGCTCCGTGTCGTCACCTGAACGAAAGAAAGAATACATCCCTTAAAGACTCAACCGTTTCATTTAGACAGAGGCGGCACAACAATTTCTAGTTTATCCAGCTGTAAATGGATATATTGTTATAGTAAGTTAGGCGATGCAGTTAAATACATGTCAACATAAGGTATCTGAAATTGTTGGTACAGTTAACACGCTAATTGTGAGAGTACAGTCAACACGCTAATTGTGAGAGTACAGTAAACACGCTAATTGTAAAGTAAATACGCTAACCATGAGAGTACAGTAAACACGCTAATTGTGAAAGTACAGTAAACACGCTAATTGTGAGAGTAAACACGCTAATTGTGAAAGTTCAGTCAAGACTCTAATTGGTAAAGTACAGTAAACACGCTAACTATGAGAGTACAGTAAACACGCTAATTGTGAGAGTAAACACGCTAATTGTGAAAGTTCAGTCAAGACTCTAATTGGGAAAGTACAGTAAACACGCTAACCATGAGAGTACAGTAAATACGCTAATTGTTAAAGTAAACACGCTCATTGTGAAAGCACAGGAAACACGCTAACCACGAGAGTACAGTAAACACGCTAATTGTGAGAGTAAACACGCTAATTGTGAAAGTAAACACGCTAATCATGAATTAAATGATAGGAAGGCTTAAACCATGTGAAGTCAATCCCTCAATTATACATACAATGTAGAAAATATGGAAGCGTTTCACACATAGACACACACACACACACACACAGACACACACACACACAGAGACACACACAGGCCCACACAAACACAGGCCCACACAGAGACACCAGCCCACACAAACACAGGACCATTCACAGGCTGTCTTTGTTCTGTTCTGTTTATGTCCTGTTCTGTCTATGTTCTGTTCTGTTCTGTTTTGTTCTGCCTATGTTCTGTTCTGTCTATGTTCTATTCTGTCTATGTTCCACGGCTGCAGTAGCACCGCCCCCCCCCCCTTCCCCGAAGATTCATAGTTTAATTATGGATTGCTGTTTTGTTGGTGTCGCCTGGTGTGTGTGTGTGTGTGTGTGTATGGGTGTGCGTGTGGTGTGTGTAACAGAGCGCTCGGTTTGCTATGTTCACTGTGATACTTGTGGCTACTTTGTGTGTGTGTAAATGTGTGTGGGTGTGTGTGTAAATGTGTGTGGGTGTGTGTATAAATGTGTGTGGGTGTGTGTGTGTAAATGTGTTTGGGTGTGTAAATGTGTGTGGGTGTGTGTGTAAATGTGTGTGGGTGTGTGTATAACTGTGTGTGGGTGTGGTTGTGTGTGTGTGCATGTGTGTCGGTATGTGTGTTGGTGTGTATGTATGTATGTGTGCATGTATGTATGTATGTTTGTATGTATGTATGTATGTATGTATGTATGTATGTATGTATGTATGTATGTATGTATGTATGTTTGTATGTATGTTTATATGTATGTATGTTTGTATGTATGTATGTATGTATGTATGTATGTATGTATGTATGTATGTATGTATGATTGTATGTATGTATGTATGTTTGTATGTATGTATGTATGTATGTTTGTATGTATGTATGTATGTATGTTTGTATGTATGTATGTATGTATGACATTCAGATTTGCACATATGTGTCAACCTACATACTCATCAATTAATTTTGATGCTCATCCGTCATCCACACATCCATCCATCCACACACACATCCATCCATCCACACACACATTCATCCATCCACACACACACATTTATCTATTCACTTATCCATTCATCTACACACCCGTACACACATCCACCCATTAACACACGCACCCTTTCATCCACATCTCTGCATCCAACCTTAAAACATCATGTATCCACGCCTTCGATCCATCAAACCCAAATCGGCCCTAATATAGACAAATATGGCCCCGGCAGCAACAAACCAAGGGAGAAAACGAACACTTGCCAATTACGTGGTTACTAGGGTCACATCGAATTGAGTATTTTACTGCTCCCTCAAATACGAATACGGGTCTTTAATTATTCGAATATAAATTCGATTTGTGAGTGACGGTTTGGCCAATGCCTGCTCTAGAAAGGCATCGGCCTACGTTAGTGACGTCACTATTCCCGTCCGAGCTGTAACTTCCGGCACGGAAAGTAGTCATCATTGAACACTTGATTTTCTATACCAGGTATTGGAAACAAAAACTGCCAGACTGAAAAAGAAAGGAGAGATGCTACCCTAAGCTTTAAATCGAAAAACTACCCAAGCATGGACTGGACCCATGCATACACCGACGGTTCTGTAACAAACCCTACACAGAACGGAGGGGCAGGAGCACTCCTGAACCTACCAAATGGCAGAAAAATAACACTGTCATTCGCTACTGGTAAGTACACAAGCAATTTCAGAGCAGAGGCAGAGGCACTGAAGGCGGCAGTGGAAGAAATGGTGACACATAAAGAAAATGAAAGCCATACAGTCCTGCTTACAGATGCTCTGGCCGTAGTCACAGCGCTAAAAAGCCAGAAAACCACTGAGCTTAATGACTTAAGAGCAGTACTCTGTCAACTATGCCAGCAGTCCGCACCAAAACGGGTAGTGGTACAGTGGGTCCCATCACACTGCAACATCCAAGGCAATGAGGAGGCAGACAGACTGGCAAAAGAAGGTGCAAGACTACCACAAACAGATACTAGTATGACATACGAAGAGTCAAAACGGCTTATTAAAGCAAGATACATGACCAAATGGGAAACTGAAAATACCGGCTACACCAAAAACGATGCCTATTACCAGTTGAACAGAAGAGAGCAAGTCGTTGTCTTCAGACTTCGCACTGGCCACAATAGACTGAGGTACCACCTATTCAACAAATTGAAGATAGGTGGCACCGACGAATGCCCGTGTGATACCGAGAAAATGACCGCTGAGCATCTGCTGCAGAACTGCCCGACATACGAGGATCAGAGAGAGCAGGTGTGGCCATCACCAGTGGCAACACTAGACAAGCTATATGGCAGTGTCGACAGCCTCAGGATGACCGCCACTTTTTTCGAAAAAATAATGGTTACTGTCTGACTGCGTACGATGAAGAAGAAGAAGAAGAAGAACACTTGATTTTCAAAGTCTTGATTATTTGTGATACATTTTCAAAGTTTTCTAGGATTTATGCGCATTTTGAATGAACCTGAATGTATATCAAATTTCAAAGGCTAAGAATATAATATAGTCTTTCAATTTCCATGGGAAATACGCAGCCTAGCGCTTCGAGAAAAATGGATCCGACACATCTCTCATATAGACTGGGTTCCTACCAAACGTAGTGTAGTGTGTTTACAACATTTTCACAATGGTGACGTCATTAGACTCGACAAATTCAAAGATACGGATGGCGTAGAACACATTATACAAGGTCGTCCGGTCTGAACACCTGGTGAAGAAGTCCTTCTGTGTTTCCATGTCTGCCTTCGTATTTATCAACAGAGCTTGTTGTGCAACGCAATGATCCCAATAAACAAGTTGATGAAGTTCACAAAAGATATGACAGCTCTGTTTTAGAATGGCTGGAATCAGATTTGACAAGGGATTTTAAGACTCTCTAAACCAGTTATGGAACCAAATTAGAGCGACAGTTTAAAGGACCGTGGCATGACAGCTCTGTTTTAGAATGGCTGGAATCAGATTTGATAAGGGATTTTAAGACCCTGCAAACCAGTTATGAAACCAAATTAGAGCGACAGTTTAAAGGACCGTGGCATAACATATGCTTGAGCAATGAATGTGTTCTGCTTTATACAATAAATATACAACCCAACACAGTACCCGCCATATCACTCAGTACCAACATTGTACAAGACCTGTCTGTTAATGTTTATATTAACACTGGCTCAGCTGATACAAAGTCATTACATTGGCTTTCTTGTAATGGACACATTGAGGGATGGTCCCAGGTAGAACATTTGTTACGTTATTGTTTAACCAAAGATGTGGAACAAAATGTTGATGACTACCCCACAAAAGCCCACGAGAATCTAGAGCAGGCTATCAATTGATTGTCTATTTTAAAGAACACAGAGAGTGATGTCCCATACCGAAATCTGCAGTTTCTGGACGAGCAGCTGATGTTGATGAGATCTCATAACAGAAAACGATATAACAGCAGAACCCAGTGTTTCGCATTTATGGATTGTATCAAGTCTCCCACCAGCTACAGGTTTTTACGCAAATCAAAGTTGTTCTGTCTTCCACACCCATCAACGCTTAAAAAACCTGATCTCCTATCCCCCCCCTCTCCCCCCCCCCCCCCCGTGTCAAAATCATATGAGTTTGATATAGGCAAATATTGACAGGCCAAAAGCAGCCACTTGTCTTGAAGAGAAAGAGTAGTTTGAATTCAGATGGATGAAATCTGTGTGAAATCTGCTTTGCGCTACACAGGAGGAAAACTGATTGGAACAGCCTCCAATGTAAAAGAAAGTGCCACCAATGTGCAGGCATGTATGCCACCATGCATGTCCAGCAACCACGCCAAGGTAGTAGGAATAATCCCAATGAAAAAAAATGACAGCATGTGATCTGTAGATCAATTTGCTTCAAACTATACAATGTGTACAGTCTGCTGGATTTACTGTACGAGTTGTCATTGCTGATAATAATGCAGTTAATATAAGGGTTTACAGTGAGCAAGATCAATACAGCTTTGACAATCCCCAGATTGCCGGCAAATCAATACAGCTTTGACAATCCCCAACGTACCGGCAAGCCAATACAGCTTTGACAATCCTTAACGTGCCGGCAAGCCAATACAGGTTTGACAATCACCAACGTGCCGGCAAGCCAATACAGGTTTGACAATCACCAACGTGCCGGCAAGCCAATACAGGTTTGACAATCCCCAGCGTGCCGGCAAGCCAATACAGGTTTGACAATCCCCAGCGTGCCGGCAAGCCAATACAGCTTTGACAATCCCCAACGTGCCGGCAAGCCAAAACAGGTTTGACAATCCCCAGCTTGCCGGCAAATGTCAATATTTCTACTACATGACTCTGGATTTGTTGAAAAGTATTTGGCACAACTGGGTACATCTAAAGGATGCAGACAAGACATCTGCCTGCCCACCAGATCCTGCAAAAAGATTTGAAAGCTACAGTCTAACATCTGTGTACTGTCAAAACAGAAACAACATTCTTAAATTAACAACAGCTCTAACACACAAAGAGGTTTGGTAAGTGGTTGGAGGTTTGGTAAGTGGCTGGAGGTTTGGTAAGTGGTTGGAGGTTTGTTAGTGGCTGGAGGTTTGTTAGTGGCTGGAGGTTTGGTAAGTGGCTGGAGGTTTGTTAGTGGCTGGAGGTTTGGTAAGTGTCTGGAGGTTTGTTAGTGGCTGGAGGTTTGTTAGTGGCTGGAGGTTTGTTAAGTGGCTGGAGGTTTGTTAGTGGCTGGAGGTTTGTTAGTGGCTGGAGGTTTGGTAAGTGGTTGGAGGTTTGTTAGTGGTTGGATTTTTGGTAAGTGGCTGGAGGTTTGGTAAGTGGTTGGAGGTTTGGTAAGTGGTTGGATTTTTGGTAAGTGGTTGGAGGTTTATTAGTGGTTGGATTTTTGGTAAGTGGCTGGAGGTTTGGTAAGTGGCTGGAGGTTTGGTAAGTGGCTGGAGGTTTGGTAAGTGGCTGGAGGTTTGGTAAGTGGCTGGAACAGTTTGGTAAGTGGAGGTTTGGTAAGTGGCTGGAGCAGTTTGGTAAATGGAGGTTTGGTAAGTGGCTGGAACAGTTTGGTAAGTAGAGGTTTGGTAAGTGGCTGGAGCAGTTTGGTAAGTGGAGGTTTGGTAAGTGGATGTTTGGTAAGGGGAGGTTTGGTAAGTGGAGGTTTGGTAAGTGGAGGTTTGGTAAGTGGCTGGAACAGTTTGGTAAGTGGATGTTTGGTAAGTGGCTGGAGGTTTAGTAAGTGGAGGTTTGGTAAGTGGCTGGAGGTTTGTTAGTGGCTGGAGGTTTGTTAGTGGCTGGAGGTTTGGTAAGTGGTTGGAGGTTTGTTAGTGGTTGGATTTTTGGTAAGTGGCTGGAGGTTTGGTAAGTGGTTGGAGGTTTGGTAAGTGGTTGGATTTTTGGTAAGTGGTTGGAGGTTTATTAGTGGTTGGATTTTTGGTAAGTGGCTGGAGGTTTGGTAAGTGGCTGGAGGTTTGGTAAGTGGCTGGAGGTTTGGTAAGTGGCTGGAGGTTTGGTAAGTGGCTGGAACAGTTTGGTAAGTGGAGGTTTGGTAAGTGGCTGGAGCAGTTTGGTAAATGGAGGTTTGGTAAGTGGCTGGAACAGTTTGGTAAGTAGAGGTTTGGTAAGTGGCTGGAGCAGTTTGGTAAGTGGAGGTTTGGTAAGTGGCTGGAACAGTTTGGTAAGTGGATGTTTGGTAAGTGGCTGGAGGTTTAGTAAGTGGAGGTTTGGTAAGTGGCTGGAGGTTTGGTAAGTGGAGGTTTGGTAAGTGGAGGTTTGGTAAGTGGCTGGAACAGTTTGGTAAGTGGAGGTTTGGTAAGTGGCTGGAGGTTTGGTAAGTGGAGGTTTGGTAAGTGGCTGGAGGTTTGGTAAGTGGAGGTTTGGTAAGTGGAGGTTTTGTAAGTGGCTGGAACAGTTTAGTAAGTGGAGGTTTGGTAAGTGGCTGGAGGTTTGGTAAGTGGAGGTTTGGTAAGTGGCTGGAACAGTTTGGTAAGTTGAGGTTTGGTAAGTGGCTGGAGCAGTTTGGTAAGTGGAGGTTTGGTAAGTGGAGGTTTGGTAAGTGGAGGTTTGGTAAGTGGAGGTTTGGTAAGTGGAGGTTTGGTAAGTGGAGGTTTGGTAAGTGGCTGGAACAGTTTGGTAAGTGGAGGTTTGGTAAGTGGCTGGAGCAGTTTGGTAAGTGGAGGTTTGGTAAGTGGAGGTTTGGTAAGTGGAGGTTTGGTAAGTGGAGGTTTGGTAAGTGGAGGTTTGGTAAGTGGCTGGAGCAGTTTGGTAAGTGGAGGTTTGGTAAGTGGTTGGAGGTTTGGTAAGTGGAGGTTTGGTAAGTGGCTGGAGCGTTTGGTAAGTGGAGGTTTGGTAAGTGGAGGTTTGGTAAGTGGTTGGAGGTTTGGTAAGTGGAGGTTTGGTAAGTGACTGGAGCAGTTTGGTAAGTAGAGGTTTGGTAAGTGGAGGTTTGGTAAGTGGTTGGAGGTTTGGTAAGTGGAGGTTTGGTAAGTGGAGGTTTGGTAAGGGGTTGGAGGTTTGGTAAGTGGAGGTTTGGTAAGTGGAGGTTTGGTAAGTGGCTGGAGGTTTGGTAAGTGGAGGTTTGGTAAGTGAAGGTTTGGTAAGTGGCTGGAGGTTTGGTAAGTGGAGGTTTGGTAAGTGGAGATTTGGTAAGTGGAGGTTTGGTAAGTGGAGGTTTGGTAAGTGGCTGGAGGTTTGGTAAGTGGAGGTTTGGTAAGTGGTGGTTTAGTAAGTGGAGGTTTGGTAAGTGGAGGTTTGGTAAGTGGAGGTTTGGTATGTGGCTGGAGGTTTGGTAAGTGGGTGTTTGGTAAGTGGCTGGAGGTTTGGGTAAAGCTTGATAGTGGAAGTGGAAAACTGACCACTGAAACCTCTAACGCGCTGTCTCGCGCTGTAACTGTACTGATCCAGGTGTCTGAGTATGCCCTAAACACTTCAGGCATTGCATATTTTTTAATAGGGAAACGGCAGACAGATAACCTCGAGGGAAGATTTGGTGAATATATAGACAACTGTCATGGACCAACTATCTTGTTTCAGTACAACATGTTCTGGGAGCAGAGACGAAATTTAAAAAAAATTATTCTGTGTTCATTAAGCTGTGGTGAAATTCTTTTTTCGGACCTTTCAGCAGTATTCAGCATGGCTGAAATTTACAGTGACATAGAAGATACAATCTCTAGTAAGCCTGTGTTCAGTCATTCATGGTTCATAGTGAATGTGGAAGATTGTGACATTCTTGTTCCAGATGGAGCAGTGGAAGTATTGATATACATAAGTGTATTTGTTGCTTTTAGAGTGTCTAGGAAAATGAAGTGTTGTACCTGCTGTAAGTTGTTGCAACAGGACAACTATTTAACTGTAGATATTGAACCTGACCTCCCCATTGTTTCATGGCTTGACTACACTCGTTTGCTCGACCGTTTCATGGCTTGACTACAATCGTTTGCTCGACCGTTTCATGGCTTGACTACACTCGTTTGCTCGACCGTTTCATGGTTTGACTACACTCGTTTGCTCGACCGTTTCATGGTTTGACTACACTCGTTTGCTCGACCGTTTCATGGCTTGACTACACTCGTTTGCTCGACCGTTTCATGGCTTGACTACACTCGTTTGCTCGACCGTTTCATGGCTTGACTACACTCGTTTGCTCGACCGTTTCATGGCTTGACTACACTCGTTTGCTCGACCGTTTCATGGCTTGACTACTCTCGTTTGCTCGACCGTTTCATGGCTTGACTACACTCGTTTGCTCGACCGTTTCATGGCTTGACTACTCTGGTTTGCTCGACCGAGACGGTTTAAAGTCTCTATCACAGTCATAACCAATTGTGCGTCTGATAGCCTATCTTGCAGTACAAACATTGATCTCTCCAGATTATGAACAGAAGTTTCCGACTGCCTCCAATCACAAGGAAATTGTAATAGACACTGTGACTGCCAGCTTTCTTATTTACTTTAAGGAAGATAAAACTGTTTGTACAGCCTGTGGTTGCTCAATATCAGATGCTTTGGCGAGGGCCATCCCAACGCTGGCAAATATATTTTTGAACAACTACAGAAAAACCAAAAATGAAATAGAGAAAGTTCAATAATCTGACACATGAGAGAAAAGAAAATTTAAAACATTTAAATAGTTTAAAAGGTATTCAGTTCAGTTCAGTTCAGTTCATCCCGTAACCCATCAGGTCGTTGGGGCACACATGAAGACATGAACATCCCACGCCAACCCTCTCTGTCTGTCCGGGTTGTGACCGATCCGGTATAATAGATTTCGTTTTTGTGTGATTCTTAGGCATGAAATCACCTGGCGGCGCCCATCTCCTCTCCAAGCTGCGGTGGGCCAACATCTGCAAGTAACCCGAAGGAGCCCGTCCCCCAAGGCGAGCCATTGCCTCGTTAGCCTAGAGCCTCACGGTTCTAGTTGCCCAGTGTGTACCCCGAGGAGGTGAGGTTGGCTTGTGAGTTCACTTTAATCGGCAAGCTACTAATTTCACTTTTCACTCTTCCAGAGAAGAGCTAGCCGACCTCAGCGCCACTGGAATGCGGCGCCAAAAATGAGCACACCTTACACCTTCCGGTCACGGCACGCAATTTCCAAGCAGGCCGTGCACACCAACCAAGGACGGTGCGCAATCCGTAGTGACATCCTATCCAACAACGCGTATTCTATTACACATAAAGAACAGATCGTGTATCACCGAATTCCGATGAAATTTACACAGATAGGCTTCCTGTGAATAGCGTAGGACGTGCTAGAAAATGATCGTCACACAACACCGCGCCCCACACAGGAAGTGGATCGAACAAACCACACGAATATCGCAGACCAGGAGATCAGCTGTTGCTTGGTCGCCATCTTACCGGAAGTTATGCAGAAGAATAAAGTATTCATGGAAAATATTCCTTTTTGTATTCCAAGAAAAATATGTGGTGTGACTGCTTAGTAGCCTATGCTATGACCCGAGAATTATGGACAACAGAATTCGTAACAAAACTATAATCAGATAATCTCAATTACGTGCTTGTTGGAAAATGTTTGTGACCGTAATTTCTGCCGGTACACTAGGGTGTTGTAGAATCAACCTCATTAGAAAAAATCAGTTGAAAATTAAAAAAAAAAAATTCATTAGAATTTGCATTGTTCTTATTAATGGATACAATATGTCTACTGTAAACTAGTTTATTCTTCCGATATTTTGCGGTTTTAGACGATCGTACTGTTAGACAGCGTTAGATCAGATAGGACGGACATTGTGGCGTTAGCTGGCTAAATGGAGGCCAGCACTGAGGCCTTTCATTACAGATGGCCGTGGTTTGGCCCAACAAAGTTGTATTATATACTGGCAGTTACTATCATGAGTAAGAAACCAACACACCGTGACACAAGCGGTCGCCATTATCTTCAAACTATCCTGACCTGAAGGCTCACCATAACGTATAGCAAAACAACAAGGCACGATTTAAACTATATGTCACAGTGCGGGAACTAACACATATACTAAGATTCTTTAATCTGCAGGTTGGCTACATTCTGTTTAATCATCTGATGCAGTTCATGACACCATAAAGTACTCCTCACTAAAATCAGTATATCAAGTTAGTAAGTTATTTAACCTGAGAGTTGTCCACCCTTTTATGTCTAGTATTATCACTCCTCTCGATGACTATATCGTACTCAATTGCAGGCTACTTTTCAGCCATACGAAAAGTTAATTGAATGCAAGTTTCAGTACAGAATTGGATAGAAAACGTTCATTGAATGCAAGTTTCAGTACAGAATTGGATAGAAAACGATCATTGAATGCAAGTTTCAGTACAGAATTGGATAGAAAACGTTCATTGAATGCAAGTTTCAGTGTAGAATTGGATAGAAAACGTTCATTGAATGCAAGTTTCAGTTCAGAATTGGATAGAAAAAGTTCATTGAATGCAAGTTTCAGTACAGAATTGGATAGAAAACGTTCATTGAATGCAAGTTTCAGTACAGAATTGGATAGAAAACGTTCATTGAATGCAAGTTTCAGTACAGAATTGGATAGAAAACGTTCATTGAATGCAAGTTTCAGTACAGAATTGGATAGAAAACGTTCATTGAATGCAAGTTTCAGTACAGAATTGGATAGAAAACGTTCATTGAATGCAAGTTTCAGTACAGAATTGGATAGAAAACGTTCATTGAATGCACGTTTCAGTACAGAATTGGATACAAAACGTTCATTAAATGCAAGTTTCAGTTCAGAATTGGATAGAAAACGTTCATTGAATGCAAGTTTCAGTGTAGAATTGGATAGAAAACGTTCATTGAATGCAAGTTTCAGTACAGAATTGGATAGAAAACGTTCATTGAATGCAAGTTTCAGTACAGAATTGGATAGAAAACGTTCATTGAATGCAAGTTTCAGTACAGAATTGGATAGAAAACGTTAATTGAATGCAAGTTTCAGTACAGAATTGGATAGAAAACGTTAATTGAATGCAAGTTTCAGTACAGAATTGGATAGAAAACGTTCATTGAATGCAAGTTTCAGTACAGAATTGGATAGAAAACGTTTATTGAATGCAAGTTTCAGTACATAATTGGATAGAAAACGTTCATTGAATGCAAGTTTCAGTACATAATTGGATAGAAAACGTTCATTGAATGCAAGTTTCAGTACATAATTGGATAGAAAACGTTCATTGAATGCAAGTTTCAGTACAGAATTGGATAGAAAACGTTCATTGAATACAAGTTTCAGTACAGAATTGGATAGAAAACGTTCATTGAATGCACGTTTCAGTACAGAATTGGATACAAAACGGTCATTGAATGCAAGTTTCAGTACAGAATTGGATAGAAAACGTTCATTGAATGCACGTTTCAGTACAGAATTGGATACAAAACGGTCATGATGTGGAAGCCTTGGCCGAGTCTTGCTGCGCCCCATCAGTGACGTGAAGATTCTTCTTGACTGGTTTTCTCAATCTGCAAGGGTTTATGTGGCAGAGCAGTCAGCTGGAAGGGCTGTTTTTTTTTGTTTTTTTTTCTTTTTTTTTTTTTTTCTTTTTGCGTTCGCCTTATTTATCTATTCCCCAAGGCGTGTGTGCGTTACACTGTGGTTTTTATTTTGCGCCTGTCGGCCCAGTGCATCCGACTTCAGCATGCATTTTATGTAAGGGTCTGCTTCCTCCTGCATTTTCTAAGGGTTTGCTTCCCCGGGGTAACGGCCGGTGCTGTGGGATCGAACCCAGCACCTTCTAGTTGTGAGCCGTGCCACTTAACCACTAGGCCACGCCGTCCCCTGGAAGGGCTGTTTGAAAGTGGCGAGTAGAAACCCTAGAACAGCGACCAAATCAAAGGTCAACACCTTATTAATATCGCAGCTGGATCACAATGACGTCACTCAAGAAGAAATCCCCCCCCCCCCCCCCCCCCCCAATCCCCCGTTCTAACGAAAGTGAATGAAATTTAAAACAAAGTTAATATTAACATAAATAAAATAATTTTAAACGGATACAGGGAGAAGGAATAAAGGTCAAGAAAATGTAAAACACAAACGAGAAATAATGGGGAAATTAAATAAAACAGCGCGGGAAAATAAAATAATAAACAAACAAGCAATAAAAACAAGGAAGAGATGAAGACATAAATTGAACATCAAACAAGGACGCCCAAAAAAGAAGGGAATTACATTCAAAGAAGTGCATGGGATGTCCGGAGATTAAAAAAAGCCAACAGAATGTAACATAAGAAACAGCAGAGAGCATACATGTAAACTGAAATAAAAGCCAGAACAAGATTTTTAAAAAAAAAAGCAAATTGAAAGGAAAACTCGGAGGGTAAACATGAAAACAGAGTATGGAAGGAAAAACTAAATTATATATTAAAGAAATAGTTATGCAAAGTTAAGTAAACTAACCGACATTACTGCACTCCCGGTAGGAATATATTTCTTTCTTTCACCCTCTCTCAAATAGTGACGCAGGATGTGGACAATGAAGGTTCCCATAGGATTAAGTTTGTACACCTGTGATCTGTCCCTCCCTGTCCCACCTCTGTTCTGTCCTTTCCTGTCCCACCTTTGTCCTGTACCAATTCTTCTCTGTCCCACCTTTGCCCTGTCCGACCTCTGCTCTGTCCCACCTCTGCTCTGTTCCTTCCTGTCCCACCTATGCTTTGTCCCTCTCTGTTCTACCTCTGCTCTGTCCCACCTCTGCTCTGTCTCTTCCTGTCCCACCTCTGCTCTGTCTCTTCCTGTCCCACCTCTGCTCTGTCCCACCTCTGCTCTGTCTCTTCCTGTCCCACCTCTGCTCTGTCTCTTCCTGTCCCACCTCTGCTCTGTCCCACCTCTGCTCTGTCTCTTCCTGTCCCACCTCTGCTCTGTCCCACCTCTGCTCTGTCTCTTCCTGTCCCACCTCTGCTCTGTCTCTTCCTGTCCCACCTCTGCTCTGTCCCACCTCTGCTCTGTCTCTTCCTGTCCCACCTCTGCTCTGTCCCACCTCTGCCCTGTCCCTTCATGTCCCACCTGTGTTCTGTCCCTTCATGTCCCACCTCTGCTCTGTCCCTTCGTGTCCCACCTCTGCTCTGTCCCACCTCTGCTCTGTCTCTTCCTGTCCCACCTCTGCTCTGTCCCACCTCTGCTCTGTTCCTTCCTGTCCCACCTATGCTCTGTCCCTCTCTGTCCCACCTCTGCTCTGTCCCACCTCTGGTCTGTCCCTTCCTGTCCCACCTGTGTTCTGTCCCTTCATGTCCCACCTCTGCTCTGTCCCTTCGTGTCCCACCTCTGCTAGACGTAATGCTAATCTACTAGATTCTGTGAAACAGAATCCGTCGTCCTGTTGTACCAGCTTCTAACAGCTGTCCATTGACCCGTCTGAATTTGACAAAGCAAAACAAAACAAAATGGCAGCATTTCCGTTTCTTTTAGCCACTGCTAGACCTGTTCAATAGACGCCTGACTTGCCCTTCAAGCTGTGTGGTCTATACGACCGCTATTCACTAGACTCATGCCTTAGACGTTCCCTTTGTGTATTCTGAATCTAGAAATGAGAGCCAGAGCCAGTGACGGGTCTATTAAATGTGGTGAGAGTCAGAGTCAGGGACAGGTCTATTTAATGTGGTGAGAGAGGCAATGACGCGACTGATCAATGTGGTGAGTGTCAGAGTCAATGTCGCAGCTAATCAATGAGATGTCACGTGGTGTTAGAGTCACTGACCCGGCTGATTAATGTGGTCTATCTAAGCAGATAACAACCGAAGTAATCGCCCAGTCTCCATTCTGACACCGGAAGTTGTCCTGCATACCTCAATCCGTTCTGTAACGACTCTGGCTCTAAGTCTAGCCGAGAGAGCCATCCATCATTACAGTTCCAACGGTAATCCTAGTAGACCATCATCTCCCCAATAACGGTAACCATAGTAGACCATAATCTCCCCAATAACGGTAACCCTAGTAAACCATCATCTCCCCAATAACGGTAACCCTAGTCGACCATCATCTCCCCAATAACGGTAACCCTAGTAGACCATCATCTCTTCAATAACGGTAACCCTAGTCGACCATCATCTCCCCAATAACGGTAACCCTAGTAGACCATCATCTCCCCAATAACGGTAACCCTAGTAGACCATCATCTCCCCAATAACGGTAACCCTAGTAGACCATCATCTCCCCAATAACAGTAACCCTAGAAGACCATCATCTCCCCAATAACGGTAATCCTAGTAGAATCTCATCTCCCCAATAACGGTAAACCTAGTAGACCATCATCTCCCCAATAACGGTAACCCTAGTAGACCATCAACTCCCCAATAACGGTAACCCTAGTAGACCATCATCTCCCTATCTCTCCAACAACGGTAACCCTAGTAGACCATCATCTCCCCAATAACGGTAACCCTAGTAGACCATCATCTCCCTATCTCTCCAACAACGGTAACCCTAGTAGAATCTCATCTCCCCCTTATAACGGTAACCCTAGTAGACCATCATCTCCCCAATAACGGTAACCCTAGTAGACCATCATCTCTTCAATAACGGTAACCCTAGTAGACCATCATCTCCCCAATAACGGTAACCCTAGTAGTCCATCATCTCCCCAATAACGGTAACCATAATAGACCATCATCTCCCCAATAACGGTAACCCTAGTAGAAACTCATCTCTCCAATAACGGTGTCCGGTGTTTTCATTTGAACTGGTTAATTCGTTGGTTGTTTTGTGTTTTCTTCCCTCCAATTATCCTGGCCTGGACATCCGCTATATGAATTAGCCCCACGCTTAAACCTGTGTCGCATTTCACTGTCTAGTTCACACAGTAACTTCCCGGGGAATAGGGTCCTAGCTACATACAGCGTCGGTTTTGGTGTGACTTTGTAATTTAGACACGATTATAATGGACTAGAACACGACAAGGGAGAGATTTCCAGCACATGACTCACGTGCTGA
Source organism: Ariolimax columbianus (assembly GCA_036924085.1). Classification (NCBI taxonomy): domain Eukaryota; kingdom Metazoa; phylum Mollusca; class Gastropoda; order Stylommatophora; family Arionidae; genus Ariolimax; species Ariolimax columbianus. Next base: position 63,875,295 of record JAVGWX010000018.1, read on the forward strand.
GCGATGTCACTGCCACCTTTTGTGGTTATGGGAAAGGCACGACGCACATGGATAGATGTCATCCCCTTCCACTGCCTTGCGGGACACCTGTTCACGGGAAAGGTTTACGGAGTAAACCCTGAGGACAAATCTGCAATCTGTGCTACCTACAGTTGTCTCGATAAAATCTTGCCATTGGCCGAAGGTAGCTGAGAATCAGAGAGTGAGGTTGACAAAAGGCGCAGTTGCTTCCTCACTTTAATCCAAATCACCGCGCAAGTCACCCATTTCAGCAGACACAGCAAGAGAAAAGACTGTCCACACGGCTGAACAAAGAGAGTGGTCTTCATCACTTGTGATGGACGAACAACATGGGACCTTATATCTTTAAGCATTTGTTTGATTTATCTTTTTTGGGTCCAGCTGACTTTTTGCCTCCTGTATTATAGCTCTCAAAAGCTTCTAGTGTTTTTTCATCCTTTTTTGTTTACAGTCCATGTTTCAGAGCCGTACAATCTGACTGGCCAGAACTGTGTTCAGAGACGTACAGTGTGACGGGCAAGATCTGTGTTCAGAGCCCTACAATGTGACGGACAACATATGTGTTCAGAGCCCTACAATGTGACGGACCAGATCTGTGTTCAGAGCCCTACAATGTGACGGACCACATATATGTTCAAAGCCCTACATTGTGACGGACAACATATATGTTCAGAGCCCTACAATGTGACGGACCAAATCTGTGTTCAGAGCCCTGCAAAGTGACGGACCAGATCTGTGTTCAGAGCCCTACAATGTGACGGACCAGATCTGTGTTCAGAGCCCTACAATGTGACGGACCAGATCTGTAGATTGAGTATTCGTCTCCGAAGGTCAGTAACGATGTTACTAGAAGTTTATGTTTCTTGTGGAATGTTGTTGTTTGCTTTTGCGATCCTAATTCTAAGTTCAACTTCACAGCGGACATTCTCCTGTAACAATTTGACCCAGATAAGAAAACCTCTGGTTTTGTTCAACAACCTGTCACTAAGATTTAATCTGCGAGTTTGTTTGGCTATTACCATCTCTTTTGTTTTACTAGCATTTACTCTCATATCGAATGTCTTGGTTGTGTCCTTGATATTTGGGCGTAGTTTTTGTCATGATTTCTCTGTGCCTCATTTGATGGCTACATCATCTGCAGACCATGGTATTTTTCCTTCTCCGTTAACCTTGACCACTGTGTTGTCATTTCTTCTGGCCTCTGCCATGATCACATCCGAATACAGATTAAATAGCCTTGGAGATAATAGACATCCCCGTCTCACCGCTTTTGTTTTTATTGCGACTGAGTTTGTTATTCCCTCTCTGCGTGCTATTTTCGCTGTGTGGTTTTCACACAATGTCAGGATCAGTTTTATAATAGCGATATCCACATTAAGCTGTTCAACAAAGAGGGGAACGTTTGGTCTACGGCATCATGTCAAAGTTGATTTCATAGCCAATAAGGCAGATAGGAGAACTCCGCCCTGTTCTACCAGTCTCCATGAAGGAAACCTCAGTGTCCCCACTGCCCCTCTACCATTCTTTCTACAACAACCTGTCCCCACTGCCCCTCTACCATTCTTTCTACAACAACCTGTCCCCACTGCCCCTCTACCATTCTTTCTACAACAACCTGTCCCCACTGCCCCTCTACCATTCTTTCTACAACAACCTTAGTGTCCCCACTGCCCCTCTACCATTCTTTCTACAACAACCTGTCCCCACTGCCCCTCTACCATTCTTTCTACAACAACCTGTCCCCACTGCCCCTCTACCATTCTTTCTACAACAACCTGTCCCCACTGCCCCTCTACCATTCTTTCTACAACAACCTGTCCCCACTGCCCCTCTACCATTCTCTCTACAACAACCTTAGTGTCCCCACTTTACGACGATAAACATTAACAAGTTTCCTAAATTATCACCAAAATTCATTCCTCCACGCCCCCCTCCACGGCGCCCAGGCTCCCATGAATTATCCAATACATAATTACGCTTACATTTTTATATTCAATTATACTGTCTTGTTGATGTCTGTGCGTTTTTTAAAATAAGTATTATTACGAGACGTGCCATGATGTTGTTGTTGGTTGTTGTTGCTGGTTGTTTCTTGATTTGTTATTCGTCTCTAATCTCGAATAATAATTACCCAAACAGGTTCCCCATTTGCCTATGTCCACCTGTGTCCACCTATGTCCACATATGTCGATCTATGTCCACATATGTCCATCTATGCCCACCCATGTCCACCTATGTCCATCTATGCCCACCCATGTCCATCTCCAGGTCCATTCTATGTAGGTGCCAACATGCTAACAATTGCTCTCTGTTGAAAGCAGGTGAAGAAAAAAATACCAAAGAAGACGATTTAGCTGAAGATAAACAAAGCTTAAGTCTGCCAGCTTCCGTTATCCTGTCGCATTGAAGATTTTCGTATATTAAAACAGGCCGGATATTTATGAAAAGAAGTCTATGGGTTAAAAGGCCGCGTGATGAGGTTAATCTTGAACTAACCAGGAAGTAGCCTGTATGTTAGCTTCCGATCGTCAAAGGTAATTTCCAAAATGGCCAGGTCAAAGAGAATGTCTTGTTTTCTAAATTGGCCAAACACGGATTTGCGGCGATGCTCGTTTGATGTTTGATTTTATTGTCAACGCTACGGGCCGGTAAAAGTGTACAAATATGCTCACTCCCCCAAGCTGACGGAGAACAGAAAACAAAAGATCACAATGGCAGTCTTTCAAATCTAGCTGAAAGCCCGCCCTCTCTAATGTGTGTATTACGTCAAGGATGTAGCTAGGAACGACAACTGTGACCAGTAACTCTGTACCCGACGACTCGAAACGACCTCGCACTTCACCACAATCCATTTCCGAATGATTAGCGCGGTTTCCTTGGCAAGTGGAAGTCACATCTGTCATAGCTATCGCTATTATTCAAAGAACAATCCGTGCGAAGTGATCGATACAAGATCTGCATTCCGGCACCACCGAGGCTATTGACAATTCACGGACTCCAATTGTTATTAGTTGAGCGGGTGACATGTGACAATGGGGATAGGCCAGGGGACCTCAGGGCTTCTCGCCAACAATGTAATACATTCGATCGTCACTTAGTTGGCTGTCGTCGACTCCATTAAGTCTACAGTTTGATCAGTGCTTCGCCCGGTTCATGTCTCATTTTCTTGAGTCTAAATCAGAGCAAACGATATCTCTGTTCAATCGCCGATTAAATCGATATACACGGATTAAAATCTTTGCTTGTTTATGGAATGACAGACTCCATGAACATGGCATTTCCGGAGAGTACCTGGCTCAAACCTAGCACCAACAACAGGCCTTGGTTGGTTAGCTTTCTGCTGGTTTATTCGCGAGAAACAGAGGTCTGGTCAACCGTTTAGTATACTGACGTCATAGGAGGGCAATGGTTAAATACCTAGTATAGACTTAAGTTCTGTTGTTGTGGATGAAATAACAACCTGTTCACTACGCGGTAACTGTTAGGGTAAGGAGACCTTATTCCTCAACCTCATCCCCAGACAAAACGCTGTAAGAACAAGTTTATAATTAGTTATATGTAACATACATACTTTGAAAAATACATATTATTTACAGGTTGGTCTCTGCCAATATTCATGGAAACATCTAATCCAGCAGCCACACACCCCCACACACATTCCCACACCTTCCTAACAGATGATCACCTGTGTTAACACCTGTACCAGCTCTCTCTCTCTCTATTTCTCTTTCTCTCTCTCTATCTCTTTCTCTCTCTTCCCCCCACACACACCCCCCACCCCCACCCCCCCTACACACACACACACACCCCACACACACACACACTCCTACACACACACCCCACAAACACACACACATACACCCCCCCCCCCCACACACACACACAACCCCCCCCCACACACACACCCCCACACACATTCCCACACCCACACACCTTCCTAACAGATAATCACCTGTGTTAACACCTGTACCAGCTCTCTCTCTATTTCTCTTTCTCTCTCTATCTCTTTCTCTCTCTCCCACACACACACACACACACACACACACCTTCGTAGAAGATGGCTAGATGGGGGATGATCATCCAACATCCCCGCAGCAACCAGTAAAGCATGAGATTGGGAGCAGCGGGGGAGGGTTGGGGGGGGGGAAGGAGAGATGGATGAGACTGTCACAAAGAAATAAAGTTAACAATACAACCAGATGAGCATTGGGTTGAAACCCACATGGTAAGAGAGCAAGGGGTTGACAGACTACATTCCCCTCTGGTAGTTAGTTGCTTCTATGAGCTCTGTTGATAGTTCATGCACCATCTGATATCATCTCACGTTAAGTGAATCACCCTGGATAATCTTAGAGTATGTCACATAATATCAATGTCTTGTCTTGTCTACTTGTGACGAGATGTGATGTGGGGAGACCCAGTTTTCTGTTTATACCCAGACGCCTCGCTGAAGTAGTAATCACAGGATTATTTAGAATATCCACAACATTTCCTATCCATCTAGTTCTCCGTCTGCCACGGTTGCAAAAACCAAATCGCCATGCGTTATAGGCGTACAGTAATAGTTGGTTAGGTTACCTTTTCATTACGTGGCTGAACCACTTGATTTTCTCCTCATCAATATTTTGAAAGCATAGTCTGGCTTCAACTAATCTTCTCACATCATCATTGCGCATTCTGTCTCTCCTAGTTACGTTGATTGTTTATCTCCCTTGTCGTCATCTTTCTCTCTAGAGTTTTTGTTAAAGTCCATGTTTGGCGCCGGTAGCAGAGAGTTGGCATGAATATACTGTTCATCAGCGGTCTTGTTGTGGACATGTTTATGTTTGGTGTGTTTCATTAATGGGGACAGCTGGTATGACATGTTTATGTTAGGGTGGTTCATTAATGGGGACAACTGGTATGACATGTTTATGTTAGGGTGGTTCATTAATGGGGACAGCTGGTATGACATGTTTATGTTAGGGTGGTTCATTAATGGGGACAGCTGGTTTGATATGTTTATGTTTATGTTGGGGTGGTTCATTAATGGGGACAGCTGGTTTGACATGTTTATGTTAGGGTGGTTCATTAATGGGGACAGCTGGTTTGACATGTTTATGTTGGGGTGGTTCATTAATGGGGACAGCTGGTTTGATATGTTTATGTTTATGTTGGGGTGGTTCATTAATGGGGACAGCTGGTATGACATGTTTATGTTAGGGTGGTTCATTAATGGGGACAGCTGGTATGACATGTTTATGTTAGGGTGGTTCATTAATGGGGACAGCTGGTTTGATATGTTTATGTTTATGTTGGGGTGGTTCATTAATGGGGACAGCTGGTTTGACATGTTTATGTTGGGGTGGTTCATTAATGGGGACAGTTGGTTTGACATGTTTATGTTGGGGTGGTTCATTAATGGGGACAGCTGGTTTGATATGTTTATGTTGGGGTGGTTCATTAATGGGGACAGCTGGTTTAACATGTTTATGTTGGGGTGGTTCATTAATGGGGACAGTTGGTTTGACATGTTTATGTTGGGGTGGTTCATTAATGGGGACAGCTGGTTTGATATGTTTATGTTTATGTTGGGGTGGTTCATTAATGGGGACAGCTAGTTTGATATGTTTATGTTTATGTTAGGGTGGTACATTAATGGGGACAGCTGGTATGACATGTTTATGTTAGGGTGGTTCATTAATGGGGACAGCTGGTTTGATATGTTTATGTTTATGTTGGGGGGGGTTCATTAATGGGGACAGCTGGTTTGACATGTTTATGTTGGGGTGGTTCATTAATGGGGACAGTTGGTTTGACATGTTTATGTTGGGGTGGTTCATTAATGGGGACAGCTGGTTTGATATGTTTATGTTTATGTTGGGGTGGTTCATTAATGGGGACAGCTGGTTTGACATGTTTATGTTAGGGTGGTTCATTAATGGGGACAGTTGGTTTGACATGTTGATGTTGGGGTGTTTCATTAATGGGGATAGTTGGTTTGACATGTTTATGTTAGGGTGGTTCATTAATGGGGACAGCTGGTTTGACATGTTTATGTTAGGGTGGTTCATTAATGGGGACAGTTGGTTTGACATGTTTATGTTAGGGTGGTTCATTAATGGGGACAGTTGGTTTGACATGTTTATGTTAGGGTGGTTTATTAATGGGGACAGTTGGTTTGACATGTTTATGTTGGGGTGTTTCATTAATGGGGATAGTTGGTTTGACATTTTTATGTTAGGGTGGTTCATTAATGGGGGCAGTTGGTTTGACATGTTTTTGTTAGGGTGGTTCATTAATGGGGACAGCTGGTTTGACATGTTTTTGTTGGGGTATTTCATTAATGGGGACAGCTGGTTTGCATTTGCTGTTTGGCACCTGATCTCAATCTCTCTATCTAAATCTCCATCCTGTGGGAAAATACTGGCCGAGTACTTGAACTCCTGCACTTGTTTGATCGTGGTCCCGTTTACCACAATGTTCAAGTTTTCAGGCGATCTGCTTATCTGCAGACATTCTGTTTTGGATATGTTAATTCTCATACTGTATCTTTGACACACAGAGCTGAGAGCAGTCAGATGTTGCTGTAGATCGTCTGCACTCTTCTAAAGTAGGCATTGATCATCCTATATAATTTGACACTATCTTACATAATCTTAATCATCCTACATATATGACACTATCTTACATAATCTTAATCATCCTATATAATATGACACTATCTTACATAATTTTAATCATTCTCCATAATATGACACTATCTTACATAATCTTAATCATCCTACATAATATGGCACTATGTTACATAATCGTAATCATCCTACATAATACGACACTATTTCACATCATCTTAATCCTCCTGTGAAATCTTACACCATCTCACATAATCTAAATCATGGTAGGTAATCTCGTGGTCAGAATCTTGAAATGTAGGGTGTGGCCTAGAAGGTACATTGGTAGAGCTAAATGTGAAATCAACATCTCTGGCTGTCCCATTAAACACCCACATCAGTTCTGTGTTCAGCATCTCGTCTCCTTGTCAATATTGTTGACGAGTTTGCATTATCGTGAGATCTTATCGTCTTCCCGCCTGACATCGCTAACTGGGCGTAAATAGAAAACGTGGAAGTAATGTCTAATTCATGTCTTAATATGCGCATTGCTGGTCGTTCGGATAGCGATAACAGCGGAGAGTTATTGTATGCTTACAGCTATCAGGTCATTGAGGCCAATTTACGCAGCCTGTAAACCTCTCCAGAAAAGGACACAGGAAGATTAAGACGCGGGCCAGGAATACAAACAGAGCATTATCATTCTGCTGAGGTCATAAGGGCTCGCGGCCCAGCTCAGTGAATGCTTCTTGTTTGTCTGTTCAACGGCAAGTTGTGAATATTCCACTCGCTCTCATTGATTTCATGCTAACCTCATACCAGTTTTCATAGATTCCGGAAAACAAGTCAGATAAGAGGAAACCAAAAAACCAAAACAAAAACAAAAACAAACAAACAAACAAACAAACAAACAGAAGAGAACAAAGCAGATTTGGTTAAAGGGTTGTATAAATTGTTGGTTACGGGGTTGAATAAATTGTTCTCTTGTTGGTTACGGGGTTGTATAAATTGTTCTCTTGTTGTTTTCGGGGTTGTATAAATTGTTTCCAATATTCTCAGTAATTCCAACCCTCTGACCCCTTCTTGCCATGGTGTTTGTGTATCTCTTGCCATGGTGTTTGTGTATCTCTTGCCATGGTGTTTGTGTATCTCTTGCCATGGTGCTTGTGTGTATCTTGCCATGGTGTTTGTGTATCTCTTGCCATAGTGTTTGTGTATATCTTACCATGGTGTTTGTGTATCTCTTGCCATAGTGTTTGTGTATCTCTTGCCATGGTGTTTGTGTATCTCTTGCCATGGTGTTTGTGTATGTCTTGCCATGGTGCTTGTGTATATCTTGCCATGGTGTTTGTGTATCTCTTGCCATAGTGTTTGTTGTATCTCTTGCCATGGTGTTTGTTGTATCTCTTGCCATGGTGTTTATTGTATCTCTTGCCATGGTGTTTGTTGTATCTCTTGCCATGGTGTTTGTGTATCTCTTGCCATGGTGTTTGTGTATCTCTTGCCATGGTGTTTGTGTATCTCTTGCCATGGTATTTGTGTATCTCTTGCCATGGTGTTTGTGTATCTCTTGCCATGGTGTTTGTGTATTTCTTGCCATGGTGTTTGTGTATCTCTTGCCATGGTGTTTGTGTATCTCTTGCCATGGTGTTTGTGTATCACTTGCCATGGTGTTTGTGTATCTCTCGCCATGGTGTTTGTGTATCTCTTGCCATCGTGTTTGTGTATCTCTCGCCATGGTGTTTGTGTATCTCTTGCCATGGTGTTTGTGTATCTCTTGTTATGGTATTTGTGTATCTCTCGCCATGGTGTTTGTGTATCTTTTGCCATGGTGTTTGTGTATCTCTTGCCATGGTGTTTGTGTGTCTCTTGCCATGATGTTTGTGTATCTCTTGCCATGGTGTTTGTGTATCTCTTGCCATGGTGTTTGTGTATCTCTTGCCATGGTGTTTGTGTATCTCTTGCCATGGTGTTTGTGTATCTTTGCCATGGTGTTTGTGTATCTCTAGCCATGGTGTTTGTGTATCTCTCGCCATGGTGTTTGTTATATCTCTTGCCATAGTGTTTGTGTATCTCTTGCCATGGTGTTTATGTATCTCTTGCCATGGTGTTTGTGTATCTCTTGCCATGGTGTTTGTGTATCTCTTGCCATGGTGTTTGTGTATCTCTTGCCATGGTGTTTGTGTATCTCTCGCCATGGTGTTCTTGTATCTCTTGCCATGGTGTTTGTGTATCTCTTGCCATGGTGTTTGTGAATCTCTTGCCATGGTGTTTGGGTATCTCTTGCCATGGTGTTTGTGTATCTCTCGCCATGGTGTTTGTGTATCTCTTGCCATGGCGTTTGTGTATCTCTTGCCATGGTGTTTGTGTATCTCTTGCCATAGTGTTTGTGTGTCTCTTGCCATGGTGTTTGTGTATCTCTTGCCATGGTGTTTGTTTATCTCTTGCCATGGTGTTTGTGTATATCTTGCCATGGTGTTTGTGTATCTCTTGCCATAGTGTTTGTGTATCTCTTGCCATGGTGTTTGTGTATCTCTTGCCATGGTGTTTGTGTATCTCTTGCCATGGTGCTTGTGTGTATCTTGCCATGGTGTTTGTGTATCTCTTGCCATGGTGTTTGTGTATCTCTTGCCATAGTGTTTGTGTATATCTTGCCATGGTGTTTGTGTATCTCTTGCCATGGTGTTTGTGTATCTCTTGCCATGGTGTTTGTGTATGTCTTGCCATGGTGCTTGTGTATATCTTGCCATGGTGTTTGTGTATCTCTTGCCATAGTGTTTGTGTATCTCTTGCCATGGTGTTTGTGTATCTCTTGCCATGGTGTTTGTGTATCTCTTGCCATGGTGCTTGTGCATATCTTGCCATGGTGTTTGTGTATCTCTTGCCATAGTGTTTGTGTATCTCTTGCCATGGTGTTTGTGTATCTCTTGCCATGGTGTTTGTGTATCTCTTGCCATGGTGTTTGTGTATCTCCTATCTTATAATTGAATAGAATGATACAGTCGTGGTAGTTATGCAAATGGCTAATTATTCTACCCTATCGTCTCTCCCTCTTCTCATGAGAAAATATTCCTCCTCTGAAAACACTCTTCCATCTTCATTGTTCTCCGGCTGTCGCTTTCAAACCAGGACCTACCATTCTCTGACTAGCATTGCTATGTCTCCTATACTCTTGGAGTGTTCATACCAGGACCTACCATTCTCTGACTAGCATTGCTAAGTCTCCTGTACTCTTTGAGTGTTCAAACCAGGACCTACCATTCTCTGACTAGCATTGCTATGTCTCCTATACTCTTGGAGTGTTCAAACCAGGACCTACCATTCTCTGACTAGCATTGCTATGTCTCCTATACTCTTGGAGTATTGAAATCATACATTTCATTTCGCATATACTTTGCTCATCATCAAAGAAATGAGGTAGACCAGGTAGAACTTTATGGGAGGAGGTAGAGCAGGTAGAACTTTATGGAAGGAGGTAGAACTTTATGGGAGGAGGTAGAGCAGGTAGAACTTTATGGGAGGAGGTAGAACTTTATGGGAGGAAGTAGACCTTCGCGGGAGGAGGTAGAGCAGGTAGAACTTTATGGGAAGAGGTAGAGCAGGTAGAACTTTATGGGAGGAGGTAGAACAGGTAAAACTTTATGGGAGGAGGCAGAACAGGTAAAACTTTATGGGAGGAGGTAGAACAGGTAAAACTTTATGGGAGGAGGCAGAACAGGTAAAACTTTATGGGAGGAGGTAGAACAGGTAAAACTTTATGGGAGGAGGTAGAACAGGTAAAACTTTATGGGAGGAGGTAGAGGAGGTAGAACTTTATGGGAGGAGGTAGAGGAGGTAGAACTTTATGGGAGGAGGCAGAACTTTATGGGAGTAGGTAGAACTTTATAGGAGGAGGTAGAACTTTGTGGGAGGAGGTACG